>JAYKKT010000043.1:5812500-6186892 GCA_036023115.1 Brasenia schreberi
ATATATATACATATACGTTACTTACATGGGTGCACGGCGTAGCTGCATGTCTGGCACGAATAGTGCACAAACTTAGAATAATCTCGGGCACCACAGATACTGCAATTGTAGCATTCACCAATTTTGTAGCATTCACCAGATACAAGAAGGTGCTCGTGCTGGTGCGTCTCGATACGCGGCGGTAAGAATGCACACAGTGGGTGGATGCTGAACTCGCAACTCGGGCTCTTGCAACCGTACCTGATTCCGCCGCTGGTCACGCCGCAGGCACCGCAGTTGAACTTCTGATTGTTTTCTCCCCGTCGGAGAGCCAAAACGTGTCCCTTGTGCCACGGGTGGTCGGTCTCTTGGGGCAGCTGCGCGCACAGCCGATGCATGTACAAAGAGCAGGAGCCACAGCCATACAACCTCTTAAACAGGAAGGTACCATGGCAGACTTCGCAGCAGGCCGTGTCCTCGTTGACCTTTCTGCTCTTCATGAGCTTGAGCTCATGCTGGTGCAAAGGATGGTTCAGAGAGTTCCTCATTTGAGAGAGAGAGGGGACTCCAGAAAGGAAAGGAAAGATTGAGAAGATTGGTGTGAGAATTCCTTACTCGTAAACCAAAACGACTCATTGTGTAAATATCTTGTCTACAACAAATCAAGATCTCCACTTTACAAGAGGTTTCTAAATTAATTGGAAATAAAAATACAATACATATAATGACCACTTGATAATATATTATTTAAACACAAGAAAAGAGATTAATCTAACATTATTTCATTACCAAGAGCTTCACCCTTTTACTAAAATAAAATAAAAATTATTTACTCATAGACAAGAAAGAAGAAAGAAGAAAGAAAGAAAGAAGAAGAAAGAAGAAAGAAGAAGAAGAAGAAAGAAGAATAATAATAATAATAATAATAATAATAATAATCAATAATTAGAACAAAGGAAAACTATAACAACATAATAGCATGATCTTGGCCTCTAAGACCAAGACCTAAATGAGCAGCCAATGGTACCTTTTTATAGAGGATTAGGGATACAAAATGACAATGGGCTGATTCATGAGTGGGTGGATGAAGTGAAAATAAGTGAAAAATGCCAAATGACTTACTATCAATGACAAAACATACATCAAATCAACCAAATATCCCACTAACTCACTCAAACACCTTGGAATCGACCCCCTTCTCTCTTTCTCTTCTTCTTCTTCCTCCTTTTTATTTTACTTTCTTATTTTTTTGATCAGATTCAGAGCACTAGGAAAATGATTAATGGTTTAGTATCATGTATTCAATTGAGCTTCAAGTCGTGGTCATAAAAAAAATAGTGTGTGATGATCAGTAAAAATACCAAGATCCATGAGTAACGATTTGGTTCGAGGTTGAAGCTAGAACTGAAGCAAAATGAATCGTGAAAACACATACTTTCACATAAAAAAGGATAAAGTATGATTTTATTGTTGTACACTGTTGGAACACTTATCAAATAAAATCATAATAAAAAAGTAACAAGAGTTAACCATTATAACACAAAAGTACTAAAAGCTAACCAAAATCATGAGTTATAAAGTAAAAGCAAAACAAATCAATCCATCAGCATCCAATTCAAGTGCATCCATGACAATCCATCAATCGCTAAACGTAGCAACTCCTTCTTTTTCACTTGCTTTTCACGACGATAATATAACCAGCCGGTTCGGTTCTGCATGGAGCTAGAATGGTTTACAAACTTCCTTATACATCTTTAATCTTTTAAACATTTTGTTCGAATATAGGTTTATGCGTAGTACTTTGAAAAAACATTCAAACGACATTTTTCATATATGATCCAAACAAGGTGGGTGGTGTAGCTTTTCACAACCCTTACATATCGATGTGCCATAGGCTCGTTCGAAGACAATGTTGCTTGCTAGGCACGTTTGACTTGTACTAAAAGGCATGTCCTAGACGTGAACATCGGTTATGTAATACTCACTCTCTGTGTGACCGTTTTTTAAGAGAGACGTGACCTAGGAGCGTCATAGGACTCTCACATACCCATGCCATGTCTTTTTTCTTGACCACCATAATCTCTCAATTGTTAGAAAAACATTTTAATACAAATTTTAACACTCAACATACCAAACTTGATTTTAATCGATCACGATTCTGCAATTCATCCGAGCACATAAACAATAAAAACGAAAAACAAAATGATCAAGAGGATGCGGAGCACGAAATCGCCATGGAAAAGGTTTATGAGTTACAAAACTCACACATCAGACTAGTCATGATGCATGAGGAATTCCTATATATATATATATATATAAAGAGAGAGAGAGAGATTTTGTTGTTGAACATGTTTTGACATTTTTAACCATTCAATTGTTGAATGGCTAGAAATGCCTCAAGGAGCCACTAATATTACCTTTATGTCTGAATTTATGATAAACAGTCCTGTTTTGGAACATTCTGACAACTAAGTGCTTATGAAATATTTTCTATATTCTTTGACTGAACTAAAGATATTTTACTTAAATCATCACATTTGGAGATAAAAATTTCCATTGCTAATAGGTTGCTAGTCCCTTGTAAAATAATTTGGCAAGAGAATTGTAGGGAATAAGCAACGTTATCTCTCTGTTGCATTATTTTGATGACAAATTAGCAACAAAATATTTTTGCTGCAAATCTATCGCTAGTCCCTAGCTATTTCATTGTAATTCCCTTGCAATATTTCTCTCCATTTCCGCTGCTAATTTGTTATGGATATCTGTCAAATTTTGTTGCTATTCCTTTCCAAACTTCTCTTGTTATTCATATATATATATATATATTTGTAACCTAGATAATTCATACAAAACAATTCAATGAACAAAGAGCTCGATGATAAAATCATTAAATAATACTTCTACAAACATATGACTAAGTCAATGCCAAATACAGACAAGTTCATTTACTAGTCTAAACATCTTTACATGAAAGTGTTTATAAAAGAACAAATGATTTTGATCCTCATGACAATTCCGCACCAGTTCTCCTTGTGATAAGCAATACAGATACAGTCCTAAAACTCATTCTAAAACCTCCTCCCAAAAGAATCAACTACTTTCTATGTATACATCAATGACAGTTACTTGTTGGCATGGCTTACTCTCTTAGTAAAAACAAAAAAAACATATCACAATGATAAAGTCTTAAGCATCTTAGAGTATCTTCTTCCTCTCTCTCTCTCTCTCACACACCTTGTTTGGAAATTGAGATGTATGATACTAAAGGCAATGATAAATGCTTCACAGTTGTTCCCTATACAGGAACCAACAATGAACTGATCAAGTCTCCCACCTAAGAGCAGATGAGCCCATAAAAGCTCTATGCAACAGGGAAAGCCCTGTAATACCATCACCACTAAATTGAAACATGTTGCCACGCAGCTATGCCTTTTCTCATACTAGATGAGGTCAGCTAGGTGTTAGTATATAAATTGAATCATTAATATTTTTTTACTTGATACATTTTCTTTTTTACTGTGGAAAATGATATTTTTCTTAAAATATGAGTAATCCCATATGTATGAAAGAACATTAAGCTTATGATGAATCATGTCCACTATAAACAACGGCCAAAGATGGTTAGAGTCAACATCATGGACTTCAAATTCAAATAAACCAGAATTACTAAAGCTTCTCGGATGATCGTATCCAATACAAAAACATAGAATGCAAAGGAAGAACATAAAGTTCCATACTGGTCTGGTGACAAGGAATCCACAGGAGATTCCAGAAGCTGAGGAAGAAAGAACCGACAATAGCTTCTATCTGGTGGCTGGCGGTGAGAGTCACTCCCATCATTCCGTAAAGGGTAAAATATACAAAGCACATGAACATGAAGTAGAAGAACCACAGAAACCTTGTAGCACTCCAAAGGACGGCATATAGGGCATAAAGGATCAAGGTACACAAGCGTTTGCACCGAAATGTAGACCACCTCTAGCACAACCTAAACATGAAAATCATTCGAATGAGTAGAAAACATTGTACAATTTTCTTTTTACACATCGGCAGAACTCGCAGGTTGACTAAAAATTGCGGGTTAGTTCTAACGTTTTTATTTTATTGTGTGTTTTGATTGTATCTTTGTTTTTCACACCTTACACAAGGTGCACCTAAAATAATTCACACTTACTTGTTGCATACATTCATTTAGTTGCACAATCATTTGTTGCACACACAAGCACTTAGAATTCTTATTTGTGCTAAATAAATCACTCATATGTCAACCATTTGATATTTGAGATGAATGGTTGAGGTGATAAACCAGAAGGTATTTAATTAAATGCAATCTTTAAAAAATATCTACTTTTTAATTCAAATCTTCATCACTGACCGTGTCCAATAAATGGTGGACTTAATGGGTTCCTTATCAGTCTTTATTTTGGTGAGTTACTAAAATTAGATTATATATATATAAATATATATATATATATATATATATATATATGAGAACTTGGTATTTACTAGCACACTTAGGTGCTAGCTTTTCCAAATAAATCTCAATCATGCATCTTGGATGATGGATGATTGACATTTAAATTTAAAAAGAAAAAAAGAGTATGTATACTTTATTCACAAGTATATCTTTTGCTTTTTGGATTTAAATTTCCACCATTTATTAATATATTATATTAATATAAATAAAAAGCTATATAATATACATTATATCTATACCTTTTTGAGTTGGATTGACGGTCCATCTGAAGTTGAGCCATTTCTGTGGTCACTTTGGAATGACCCCTACCTTGCTAAAGGGTGTTAACCCTAACCAGGACACAAACGTTCCGTGTTGGGTTTGTGTCAGTTCTAAAATTGCCATCCCTGATGGAAAGAACTTCTACGAGCCATCATGCCCGTCATAGGGATGGTGCAACTCCAGAATCGTCCCTTAAATTTTCAGGTTCGTGACAGGGTAAGAGAAATAAGGCAAAAGTAGGGTCGAGTACTTACTGTTTAACATGTTCGCTCTCTCTCTACATATATACACATATATATACATATATGTGTTTCCAAAAGTAATTTTAATTTTCTTTTTTGTGGCTTTTAGTATTGTTTTATTTTCTCTTGTTACAGTTGGGTTGTCTCCTGTTGATCCACACCTAATCAAGTCTGGTGCAAAGAGACTAAGAAATGGAGTCTGTTTAGGGTACTTGACGTGCTTCTGACCCAAACCCAAAGTGATGGGACAAGAAGCTGACCCACTGACACGACTCGCTGCCCCAGCTTGTCGTCCACTATGTTGGAAAAGAAACGCAAAGAGGGGGAAGAGAAGAGGTCAATGAAATAGCAGAAAAAATACCAAGAAGTTATGAAAAGTTGGGTATAATTACGTTATGTAAGTTCTTATAACTTATAAGTATTACATTCATTAATTTACGGACACATGATATATTACATTACAAAATGTATATAGACTACGTAGTAGTAATGTAATTATGTAAGCATATAGCATATTACATATATGATATATGTAATGTATTATATAATATAAGTATTGCATTATATAACCATGAATTTTAGGGTGAGTTTTTTGTTTGACAGATCCTCTATTGCACTCAGTCTATTAACTGAAATTGAAGGGTAAGGTTTGGTGTTGGTATGTTTTTGGTAAATGTAATGGACCTTGAGTGCTTTCTGCAATGACAAGAACAATCACATGATGATTTGAAGCCCAATGGAGTCATCACGACATAGAGGGCCCTTGCTGCTAAATGAGCACCCAAGGCCCAAGGGTTTGGCTTGTAAGACTGTTTGCATAACACCATACAACTAATGTATCCGAAGAGTTGGTGCTCAGGAACCGATACCAAATATGAACCTCGATAAGCTCTCCAGCCAGGGCTGATAGCGGGTGCCAAGCGGCACCGCTGGCCAGTTGACAGTCACTATCTCGTCAATGAGAGAGTTCCACATCGGAACTGGACCTGGAACTGGCAAATTTCAGATTAGGATCTGAACCACTGGTTTGAAACCGACAGTTCAGTTATAGATCTGAACGACGGTCCGGTTATGGAACCGACCCAACGATGCGAACAACAACCAAACTGCTAGTTTTCACAGTGGTTTGAGGCAGGTTTTTCAAATATACAAACTGTAACCGAACCGGAACATACCCGATTACGGTTCTAAAACTGGAACCGATGGGTTTGGGTTCATCCGGTTTGTGGGAGGGCTTGGTTCTGGGTTGAACCATCGGATCGGTTCCGAACCGGACATGGCTACATTCACGTGAGTTGTCCAAGGGTATGGGCTAAGACCATTCAAATTCTGCATAATTCAGCTAAATTGGACTCATGTGTACCGTTTTTGTTGCAAGGGAGTGTGTTTCAAGGTTGAGCAAATAGGTCAAGCTACGCCCAACACATCGAAATGAGTCGTCCATGAGTAGGCATGGGCTAGCACAACTTAAATTCATCAGAATATAGCTAAATTGGTCTTCATCTCCAATTAATTAACAAGATCATGATAAGAACTAAGCAGACCATGTTTTGAATTTGATAGCTTGCAATCTTCCTTTGCAACCTCCAATTAATTAATTATCATTATGCAAGTATTGCTCGGAAATTTGCCATGTTTACCTCTTCTCTGTGGGGAGAGAACCAAGTTGCCTAGTTCTCTTTAAACTTATTTGGTTAAGTCTCCTATTGAAAGGGATCATCCTTATTTGAACTCATGGCATTAGCCCACCTTATGGGGCTTTCGGCTTGCGTGATATGTGGCACGAGTTTGACTCCTGAGGCATGCATACCAGGCTTAGAACTCCCTGTGTGACTGGAAAAACAAAGGGATTGTACTTATTTAAACCTGTAAGATTAATGTGACAAGGAGATTGGCTGCTTCAATCTAGCAGTTAGTTTGGGAGAAAAGAGTGTCTTCAAGAAAAGTCCTCTCTTCTTTATATATTAGATTTTTCGACTCTAATTTAGCCAACTTAAGGCATTGCCACTAAACATCGTTTAACAGTCAGTAAAACCATGTCAAAGACCATTAATAAGCATAATTTTGGAAGAATAAAAGCCATAATTTATATCAGTTTGGTTAACCATTTTTACCGTTTTAAACTCGATGTAGATTACTGTTTAATAGTTTTTTTTCTTTCTGAGCCCTACTAACTATTTCAAATAAATAAAAAGGCTACAAAATTTCATAGATCAGCTTAGAATTTACTTTACTTTGTCACAAATTAACCCTGGGCATTCCTGAACGGCTGGGATTAAATTGAAGTCTTCTTGTTCAATCCATCCTACCAGACGGCTAGGATCTGACATAAGACAATGGGCCAACATCATTTCACTTTTCACCATAGAGATCAAGGAAAGTTTCATCCATAAAAGATAATTATTAGTAATGAAACCAAGATAGACAAAGGTAGGCTAAAAATACATCAACTAAAACATAAGCAGCCCAAGATGAGCGAAGAATAGTGTAGAAGCTGAGGGGTCAGCTCTCTAACAAGAGACCATGAGTTCGATACCCAGGTATGATAAGGGCATACTTAACCCTAATATTCTAATTAAGAAAAGGCTAATATCTGAAGAGACCTCATGACTGGTTGCCATTCATGCTGGGGTTTGACTATTGATCTCCGGTTCATCACCGGAGGTCTCTGTGATGACAGTACTCCCAATTCTTTGCCGAAGGCTTTCATGATGCAACAAACTGAGGATCGGGTCAGAAACCGGGTCTATACCTTCCTTAGATTGGGAGAAGGAAGAAGAGAAAGTAGAATGAATTAATGGTTTTCCACATACAACTTTAGTCTAGAAGATTCAAACTTTTCTTGCTATTTCCCAGTATTTCACGTATAGTATTTATAGACTTCATCTCCCTAGTTTTCACGTTTGGGGTTTTCCGTTACAACCTATTTTCTTTATTTCTGCAATGTTATACACTAATCATGTATATGTTTTACAACCAAGAATGACCATTCAGCATTACATCTCCCACTTGGATATTTGAGCCAAGTAATCTGGTTTTGCCTCTAACTTTTGTAGGGTTTTCAAAGTTATGTCATGCATGATTCCTATTACAACCATTTACAGTTGTATGGTTTCTTACTTACACAACAATCGAAGATATCTCAAACCCATGTTTGTAACATGCTTTGAGAAAAGGCCCTTTGTTATGCCTTTAGTCAAGTGGCCTCCAACATATCATTTGCTGGCATATATAAGATGAATATTTCCTTTCTCATAACTATATCATGAACATAGTGGTATTTCACCATTATATGCTTGCTTTTGGAGTTATCATCTCTACTCTTAATCAGAATAATTGCTGCATTGTTGTCATAATAAATAACAATCGACTCGTTGGTTATATCCTGCTTCAAATCACGTATGAAACGACTTATCTAAACGACACTAGTTGTAGCCATTCAACAAGCTACATACTCAACTTCCTATGTATGAAATGCTATATAGTCATATTTCTTGTAAGCCTAAGAAACAACTCCTCATCCAAATAAGAATATTTGTTTGAAGATTGATTTGTTGTCCTCTTTGCTCTTAGCAAAGTCAATATTTGAGTATTCTATCACTTTCAATTTATATGCTTGAAAACAATATTCAAGTCTTTTGTTCATTTAAGATATCTTAGAATATTTTACACAACTATCCGGTGCTGCAA
The DNA here is from genome assembly GCA_036023115.1 of Brasenia schreberi. Classification (NCBI taxonomy): domain Eukaryota; kingdom Viridiplantae; phylum Streptophyta; class Magnoliopsida; order Nymphaeales; family Cabombaceae; genus Brasenia; species Brasenia schreberi. Next base: position 5,821,150 of record JAYKKT010000043.1, read on the forward strand.
CAAGGATTACTTTAATATCTACTTATAAGACTAACAACGAAACGGATATCAGGTCTTTTACATAACATAGCATACATCAAGCTTCTCACAACTTGTGCATAATGAACATTAGGCTTATTATCTCTTTTAGTGAGACAATCAACCTTACTCAATTTGACCTCTTTTGTAGTGGGTGTAGATGTAAACTTTCATTCACCTATTTTAAATTTCTTGAGGATATAATTGATCTCTCTCTCCTGACTTAAGCTTAGGAGTTTAGATTCTCTATCTTGAAAAATCTTTATACTCGGGATATAAGATGCTTTCCTATATCCTTCATTTTCAATCTTGAGTTTAACCATGACTTGGTTTTGATAATCATTTTATTGTCATTCTCAATCAACAATATGTCATATACGTGTAATGATAAGATGACAAAGTCAATTCCAGACAAATACACAGTGGTCAAGTTCATTAGCTACAAACCCAAGTTCAATAATAATATTTTTAAAAGTCAAATAACATTGATAAGGTGACTGTTTAAGGCCATATAGGGAATTTTTAACCTATATACTTTATCCTCTTGGCCTTTAACTATGTATCCTTCAGGCTGTTAAATATATATGATTTCACCTAAATCTCTATTTAGAAAAGCAGTCTTTATATGTAACTGATGTAAATCCAAATATATATGATAAATGCCTGACAGTGTTATTTCTTGTGTTGGATTTAATATGCATTTAATGCATTTTGGTATTTCTATTGATGGATGTGACAAACCTGCATGTCTTTTTATATATTTGTTAGCTCATGAACTTTAATTCAAACAGTTTGGAGAGGACATGCTATACCACACACACGTGCATGTCCAAATCATAATATAACTGGTCATGATGCATGTGTAATTATATATATATATATATATATATATATATATATATATATATATATATATATATATATATATATATAGAGAGAGAGAGAGAGAGAGAGAGAGAGAGAGAGAGATTTCGGTGCCGGGCATGTTTTGACATTTTTAACCGAATATCAAGAAATGCCTCTAGGAGCCAGTAATATTAACTTTATGTCTCGATTTATAATTCACACTCCTGCTTTGGAACATTCTAACAACCAAGTGCATATGAAATGTTTTATATATTCTTTGACTGAACTAAATATATTTTACTTAAATTATCATATTTGGCTATATAAATTTCCGTTACAAATAGGTTGCTAGTCCCTTGTAAAATAATTTGGCAAGAAAATTGTAGGGGATAAGCAAAGATATCTCTATGTTTCATAATTTTGGGGGCAAATTAGCAACAAAATATTTTTATTGCAAATCTATCGCTAGTCCCTACCTATTCCATTGTAATTCCCTTAAATATTTCTCTCCATTCCTGCTGCTAATTTGTTATGGATATCTGTCAAATTTTGTTGCTAATCCCTTGCAAAGTTTTCTTGTTATTCATATATATATATATATATATATTAACCTAGATAATTCATATAAAACAATTCAATGAACAAAGAGCTCGATGATAAAAGCATTAAATAATACTTCTACAAACATATGACTAAGTCAATGCCAAATACAAACAAGTTCATTTACTAGTCCAAACATCTTTACACGGAAGTGTTCATAAAACAAAACATAGATGATCTTGACCCTCCTGATGACAAATACGCACTAGTTCTTCTTGTGATAAGCAATACAGATACTATCATGAAACTCATTCTAAAACCTCCTCGCAAAAGAATCAATCACTTTCTATGTAAACATCAATAACATTTACTTGTTGACATGGCTTACTCTCTTGGCAAAAACAAAAACACAACACAATGATAAAGTCTTTAGCATCCTAGAGTGTCCTTCCGTCTCTCTCTCTCTCCCATCTTCTTTGGAAATTGAGATGTATGATACTAAAGGCAATGATAAATGCTTGACAGTGTTGTTTCTTGTGTTGGATTTAATATGCATTTAATGCATTTTGGTATTTCTATTGATGGATGTGACAAACCTGCATGTCTTTTTATATATTTGGTAGCTCATGAACTTTAGTTCAAACAGTTTGGAGAGAACATGTTATACCACACACACGTGCATGTCGCAAGCTAGGCTTGGGCTTGTGGCTTGTGTCTCCAGATAAGAGGGAACAATTGAGGATAAAGCAGTACGTCATTTAGATTACATCTACAATCTGTGATCCATACGTGCACCTATAAATAAGTGATTAGGAGTCCTTCCTAATCACAAAGTTCCTTTTTTCTATCTCTACTTGTTAGGGATAGTCTCTAGGCGACTAAGGTGTGTTCGAGGTATACTCAAAGCTAGGTACGTGCTCTTTAAGTTGTATGTGTGTTTTATCCTGAAAGACAGCCGTAGGTACCCATATGTACTCATAACGGGGCACTGATTTTATAAGGCAAGTTCATAAGAATAACTCACATAGATAAGTTTCTGATTTTGCTTTTGTTTTTGTTTTTCATGACCAAGTTACTCGATCTTGAAAAGTATTCTGTAACCAAGTTCCTTAAGTATCAAATGGTAGATGGGAAATTTGTGATCGAACAAACCTATGAGTTTCAATTTTTATGTCATGGTCTTAAGAAAGCAAAAATAAAGCTTTTTGACAAAATTATTATTATATATATTATAGAGAAATTTCCTAAGTCTTGGGAGACTTTCGGCTTAGATCTCAAGCATTAGAAGGGTTAGATGACCCTTGATGATCTAATGATAGACATAGCAATAGAGGAAGAGGATATGTCAGAAACTTGTTATGCTTGTATACAAACCCTCTAGGGTTAACTTGACGGTCGAAAAGAAATAACCTAGTGATCCTAAAGAAAAATATGCAAAAGATAAATCAAAAGCAAAGAAAAAGAACCGAAAAATAAATCGTGTTGACTTTGTGGTTAAGTTGGACATTGGGGAGGAGAATATTCCAATAATAAAGCCAATAAACCTTCAATCATTGAAGAAGATATGGTCAATATGGTGGTGACCACTACACCTGCTAGTGACGGGTATGTATTACTTAAACTCTATCTCCTTTTTATTTATGACCCACAATACTGAATAGTAGACATTAGAGATAATGTGCATGTATGTGCTGACAAATCTCTGTTTGTTTTTTATTAGGTAGTCTGTAGGAGAACAATGACCTTAGGAGATCATTCGACTACTCAGTCAAGGATAAAGAGCATGTAGACTTCAAGTTTTTTTTGGGAAAGGTTCTAACTCTTGGGGAGTTAGACATATTCCAATGGTTCATGGAATATTCTTAGTGGTCCTGCTTTAGTTAGAGAAGGATTAAGGTTAGATTGCAAATATAATAAAAACATTATTACACTACCTAATACTGAGTGTTTTTTTAGGAAGAGATATTTATGTGATGTAGATGATCTATTTAAAACTCATATAGAACCAATTGTCAGTTCTTGTATGAATTTTAATGATAATAAAGTCTCTACTTCTATTTCATATTCTTCTTCTTTAGTGTACAATGTTGAATCATCTGATGTATGACATGCTAGGTTGGGTCATATTAACTTTGATTTAATAAAAAGAATGATGAATTTAAATCTTATCTCTAAAATTATCATAAATAGAAAACATAAATGTCGTATATATATGCAAGTGAAGCAACCTATGAAATCTTTCCATACGGTTGAAAGAAAATATGAGATTTTGGATTTTGTACATACTGATATTTGTGAATTAAATGTGATGACTAGAAGGTATAACGAAAGATATTTGATCACATTTATTGATGATTATAGTAGATACTGTTATATTTATTTACTTAAAAGTAAAGATGAAGTTTTAAAAAAGTTTTAAATATTTAGAAATAAAGCACAAACTCAAATAGGAAAGGTAATTAAACGATTAAGGTATGATAGGAGAGGAAAATACACATAAAATCTTTTTCAGGTATACTGTCAAAATAACAGTATTGTTCATGAGGTTACTACTCCGTATTCTCCTCAATATAATGTGATAGCTGAATGAAAGAATAAACCCTATGTTATATGATTAATATTTTACTTCAAAGTTTTGGGTTATCTACCTATATGTAGGGAAAAGCTTTGAATACGGCTTTTCATATTCTAAATAGAGTTCACATGAGGAAAAGGAAAGTAGTCCCTTTGAACTTTTGAAGGGTCGAAAGACCATATCAAATATCTCAAAGCGTTGGGTTGTCTTGTGAAAGTACTCATCCTTTAGTATAAGAGAAACAAATTAAGACCTAAAATAATGGATGCTATATTTTTGGGTTATGTGAAGACAAACTATGCATACGATTCTTGATAATTAGATATGGTGTTTCTGACATAAACATTAATACAATTGTTGAACTCTGTGATGCTACATTCTTTGACAATGTGTTTTTCATGAATACTAGAGTTTCCCAAAGTGCATCTTCTAGAGATTCTAATCCTAATGTTGGTTTTATTTCTGATCATGTAGAAATGATGACAAATGTGATAGTGACCCTAGTTGTATTGTTTTAAGATAAGACGACTCTGAGAAAATAATTGAACCAAAGAGAAGTAAACGACTTAGGATATCAAAATACTTTGGAGGTGATTTTGTCACTTTCAATATCGAGGATGATCCTATCACATTTCACCAGGCTATGACCTCACCCAAGGTTAAGTTTTGGAAGTAAGCTGGTAGTGATTAAATCTAGTCTTTTCTTTTTAGTGATACTTGAGAATAGGTGGATTTGCCTCCTAATTATTTTATGTGAGTTACAAGTAGATCTTTAAGAAAAAACTAAATGCAGAAAGAAGAATCAATGAGTACAAGTGACAGTAAATGGCTTTGAATGACGACCATCCGAGTGCTTATGGCGATGGCGACCAGCCAAGGGATACAAATAAAAGAAAGAAACAAATTACTTTGATACATATTTTCAGTTTTTTGAATGATGACCATCCGAGTGCTTATAGCAATGGCTTTCGTATGTGACCTCACAATCTATAAGATGGATGTAAAGGCTATTTTTCTACATGATGACCTCCATGAAGAAATTTATATGGATCAACCAAAGGGATTTGTGGCTCAAGGGAATGAGTATAAGGTGTATATGCTTGTTAAATCATTATATGGTTTGAAACAAGCCCCTAAACAATGACATGAAAAGTTTGACTATGTGATATAATCTTTTGGCTTCGTTTCTAATGATTATGATAAGTGTGTATATTGTAAGTTAATTAATAATGCTTTCATCATTCTTTGCCTACACGTAGATGATATATTATTGTTTGGTTTTGATATGAAAATAGTAAATGAGACTAAGTTATTTTTATGTAGTAAGTTTGAGATGAAGGACATGAGTATGGCTGATGTGATTTTAGGGCTTAAAATCACAAGGTTTATTAATAGTATAGTAATTTTTCAGTCTCATTACGTTGAGAAAGTTTTATAGAGATTTAAATATATAAATTATAGACCTATTCAGATCCCATATGATTCATCTAAGGTTTTGTATAAGAATGAAAGTGGTATTCCTATGTCTCAACTACGATATTCTCAGATTATCGGTAGTTTGATGTATCTAACCAACTGTACACGACTAGATATTATATTTGCTATGTTTAAGTTGAGTAGATATACCAGTTGTCCAAATAAAACTCATTGAGAAGCTCTAAACAGAGTGTTTCATTATGTAAGGCAAATTATTTCTCTTGGACTACATTACAGTAAACATCCTTCAGTTTTTGAAGGATTTAGTGATGCTAGTTGGATAGTAAAGACTTCTAGGAGTAATGGGGTCACTGGATATGTGTTTCTTGTGAATGGTTGTACTATCACCTAAAAATCAAAGAAACAAATTGTTTTGGTTTGTTCTACCTTTAAGGTAGAACTATGTATTTTAGATGAGACTGGATTGGAAGCTGAATGACTTCAGGGACTTATTTTCAGTTTACCTATGATAAAGAAGCCACTTTTTGTAATTTCTAAGATAAGTAGTTTCAAGTACAACCAAAAGCAATAAAGACACATCTAAGTTAGATTGAAGTATGTAAGGGCCTTTGTATCTGATGGGGTCATGGTTATAGGTTTTGTTGGATCAAAAGATAACACAACTGATCCTTTGACTAAGAGTCCACAGTAGCATTAGTTGAGAAATCGAGGTTGGGATGAGACTGAAACTCATGATTTATTTATAAGGAGTGGTAACCCAATCTAACTGAATAGAGATCCTATGAATTAGGTTCAATATAGTAGTAATAAGCTATTGGGTAAATAAGATGACACTTTGTATTATGTGATACTTTTAGTTTCCTTGTGTCTATATCCTTTAAATCTAAAGAGTCATGACTTGAAGTTTAGAAAGAGATTATTCTCTTAATGAAATCAAGTCCTAAGACAAGATGCTAACAATACATCCTTAGAGATGCCCAGCTAATTAATTGATATTGTGTGACTGCAATAGGGGCATCGGGTTATTTCCAAAAGTCAATCACGATACCGGATATGGAAGTATGACCATTAATGCATAGTTCTTATAGATCATGCTACAACCTTTTATTATGTTATTACCAATAGACATCTTTACACCCAAGGTTCAGGTTCTAGACACATGTTCACTTAGTTCCTGTAAGGGTAATATTGGATAACTCAGGTAATGGTTCAAACTCAAAGGTACAAATATTGAAAGTATTATATGATGATTGAATTAGAAGAACACTTTTACACTTAAGGACATTGTAAGGATTGTTGGATTTAATGTGCATTTAATGCATGTTGGTATCTCTAAATAAATAAATAATATATGTAAAAGTCATAAAGTGTAAAAAGTAATATATGAGGGACTTTTGCAAAGGATGATCAAGAGAATAAAATGTTTAGTCCCATATTGATGAATGTGACAAACTCGCATGTCCTTTTGTATATTTTGTAGCTCATAAACATTATTTCAAAGACCTTGAGAATGACATGCTATACCACACAAGCACGCACTTGGTCAGAGCAGAGCTTGTGGTTTGGGTTTGGGACTTATCTATCTTTTTGTACGAAAAACTTTTGATCTAACGATCAAGAGTTTTCATAATCACAAATAGGGATAAGATGAGACAATTCTAGATAAGACGAGACGATTGAGGAAAAAGGGGTCCTCCCTAATTACACATTTCCTTTTTTCTCTTTCTTCCTGTCTCCTAGTTCTGTCTCTTTGTTTGTAGTGCTATTCTGGTTCTTGTGCTGTAGATAATCTCTCTTTTTAATCCAACCATAGGCGAGTGAGGTGTGTTCAAGGTCGACTCGAAGCCAGGTACGTGTTCTTTGAGTTGTGTGTGTGTTTTATCTTGTGAGGAAGGTGCTAGTACCCATATATACTCATAATGGGGCACTAATTTCCTAAGTCCACAAGGGTGACTCAAAAAGATAAGTTTCTAATTTTGCTTATGCTTTTATTTTCCGTATGACTTGATTATGACTTATTTTGGATATATGAATGTTGTTTATGATTGGGGTATATTTACATTGATGGTATATTATTTTATTATGCATGTGTATCTACAGTTTTTTTCAACGCCCAGTACAGGAACCGACAATGGACTGATCAAGTCTCCTTCCTAAGAGCATATGAACCCATAGAAGCCTAGTAATAGCATCGCCACCAAATTGAAACTTGTTGCCACACAGAATCAAGTAGTTAGTATTAGTATATAAATTGCAACAACAACGACAATGCCTTTTTCCATCATTCCATAAAGGGTAAAATATACAAAGCACATGAACATGAAGTACCACATGAACCTTGTAGCACTCCAAAGGAAGGCATGTAGGGCATATTGAACCAAGGTATACACAAGTGTTTGCACCGAAATGTAGACTACCTCTAGCACAACCTGCACATGAAAAGCATTCAAATGAGTAGAAAAGCATTGTACAATCTCGTGATTAAATGGTGCTTTACATGAAAATCTTCATAGTTATGGATGTAATTACTAAACATAATGTCAACACAAGGCTTTAGTAGTGATCGATTGAAAACAGAATGTTCTATACCATAAGTTACTTTGTCAAAGCTGCCAAGCATCCTTGGCATACTGAGAAATATAATATACGACTAACTGTTCCCCATGAGAAATATTTTCACACAAGAAAGAGCTTTAACTGACCAATCCAATGCATGGTACTTTCCTGCAGCTTTCTCAAGATACACGATCGCTTTCTTGACACCCACAATAGGTTAGAACTGTCACCGGGTTGTTGCTCTGCAGGAACATTATAGTCAAATACATGGCTCCTAGTAGATTGAGAAGCTTTTACTAGGTGTCCCTGTTATGATGAGCAGAGATAATCTTGTCATTGGATAACAAAGATAAAGTGGCAAGCAATCAGGGAAGATAATCATATGATTTTCAGCAACATCTTGCAATTAATTGATTCAATCATTTCAACTCAAATCTATTTTGGAAATGTTGAGGCATAGATCTTGTATAATAAAATTAAGCTCCAGTAAGATTCGGGGTTTCTTTCCAGCTTTCCAAAAGATGGTTCCAAAGAAGAGAGTTATGATAATTTATGTGGTTCAGCAACCAGCTCGTCTGCTGCTCATCACCAAGCACTAGACCAGAATATCTAAAGTGTTTACACTCTTGCAGTTGATGTCTCGTTAGTTCGTTTTCTTCTGCAGAATTCATTGTGTGTGCATGCTGCTTCAAGTATATTTCGATGTGACTATAAGTTTATCTGCACTGTTTGGTGTCGCATAAGTTTACTTCCATCCTTTTGGCATCTCAGTGATTCTGTTCATGTTCAACGCGTCATGCTTTTGTGCAAGAGTGTGGTTTGATTTTTGTTTGAGCGTGTCAGGTTCAGTTTCTTCGATAGAGTGCATACTTTGACTTCTCGTGCATTGAGTTTCTCTTGCAGTTCTTAATGTTTATTTTGACGTTAGTTCATGTGCTTGATATTGATTTGATTGCCCTGTAATGTATGTGCAATTTGAAATTCAACTAGTCGCTGACACTCGTGGCCATTAGTTATCGGCAATCTGCCCACAACCATCAACCTTTTGCCTAAAGCCAAACTAGCTATCTGTTAACAGTGTATACACACACAACCGTTCTCATCTTTACAAATTATATTGCAATGTTTTATCAGCTGCAACCGGGTAGGACTCTTCATAACTAAATGCTCAACCAAAGTACCTCACCTGAAATTCTTTCTCATAAACCTTAGAATCTGAACCATAATAGCTATAACCAGTCAATGTAACTTTTTAATTGCTGAACGAAGATTTTAATGGCTTCCGAGAAAAAATAAGTATCAGCAAGATCCTCTGATTTCTAACGTTCAAGACTTCCTTAATTTTGAAAGCACCCTTAGGCACATAACTGGTTCATACTTTGTTTATGTATCATACTCATAAGTAACTCCTTTTAAGATATTTTTTCCTGCTTGGTTGAGACGTTACCATGAGAGTTTCGAAACATGTAATGGTGCAAATCAGTTGGCCATCTAATATATGAAATTATCCGCAGTTTTGGGCCTTCCATTCCATCCTGTCGGAAACATTTTCAACCACATTATGGAAAAATTAAATTACACAAAAATTTCATCCTGTCGTTTAAAGAGAAATGAAGACCGTAAATAAATCAAGCAAAATACACTTTCCTAGGATTTTCATACGGAATTATGTGCACCCCTTGCAATAAGATTACATTATGAAAATAGAAATTATAAAAGTATATAGCAAAAGAAATTACGTCTATGATTTTCAGCCCCTGGGCCTCATAACATAGTCGGTGTGTAGTAACCACAGTGGATATTTTCTTATATTAATTAAAGTCAGCCTTACATATATAGTTCAAAATCTATGTCATGCACGAACATTAATATTTGATCAAAGTCGCTGGTAATCAGTGAGTTGACTGTTCTTATTTCAGATCTTATGTTGATGATGGGAGACAGTTTCATAATCTTAATGGTACCTTCACCTAATTATTAATCAAAATAAGAAGAAAATACAACTTGCTCAAAGAAAAAATCCTGAATAAGCATTAATTTAGATCCATATCTAAGGGTGAGCCATACCTAAAATGCTAGGCCAACCTGAACCAAGACTGCAGAGGTTCAACAGTGTTTTGGTATATATTTTGTAGAGTATATTTAATGAGCCTATTATTATTTTGATTTCTGCTTAAGATATCAATTGTAGATTTCAATGAGTGTGCCCATGTTCATGGTTATGCGACTTCTGGCTCACCAACTACTTCATTACAACAACAAAAACTAAGCCTTTTCCCATACTAGACGGGGTCGGCTACATGGATTCTTTGTTTCCACAAATCCCTATCGTGTGCCATGTTAGCAATTAACACCCAATAAGCTAGATCATTCTTTATTGTTTCTTTCCAACACTTTTGTGGTCGTCCTCTACCTCTTTTAATACTTTCCAAATTTAGTTTTTCTAACCTTCTTACATGTTCTTCTTTTGATCTTCTTTCTATATGTCCAAACCATCTTAAATGATGTTATCTCATTTTATCCTCTATTGGTGCCACTCCTAATTTGTTTCTAATAACCTCATTATGTATACGGTCTTTTCTTGTATGACCACTCATCTATCTCAACATCTTCATTTTTGTCACAGATATCTTTTGTACATGTTGATGATTAACTACCCAACACTCAGAACCATAAAACATGGCAGGCCTAATTGACGCTCTATAATATTTATCTTTTAATTTTAATGATATCTTCTTATCGCAAAGAATACCTGATGCTTCTCTCCATTTTAACCAACTAGCATTAATTCTATGTGTAACATCTCCATCAATTCTTCCATCACTCTAAAAAATTGACCCTAGGTATTTAAAACTTTCCTTTTGGGGAATGCAATGTGTGCCAATTTTAATTTCTATGTCCTCTGATGTAACCAAATGATCAAACTTACATTCCATATATTTTGTCTTTGTTCTACTAAGTCGGAGGCCTTTGCTTTCTAATGTTTCTCTCTATAGTTCTAATTTTCTATTAACTTTTTCCTTAGACTCCTCCACTAATACAATGTCATCTGCAAATAACATACACCAAGGTACTTCGTCTTGAATATGTTTTGTTAACTCATTCATCACCATTATAAATAAGTATGGACTTAAAGTTGATCCTTGATGTAACCCAATATTAACTTCAAAGAAGTATGTCGTTCCTTCATGAGTCCTCACACATGTTTTTGCACATCATACATGTCTCTTATAAGGTTAATATATGTCAATGTGATACCTCTTTTTTCCAAAGTTCTCCAACGAACCTCCCTCGGTACCCTATCATAAGTTTTTTCTAAATCAATAAATATCATGTGAAGGTCTTTCTTTTTTGCTCTAAAATGTTTCATAAGATGTCTTAAAAGGTGAATCGCTTCAATATGTAATCCATGTTACAAAAATCCGACGAAGTTTTATGCTGGTTGTCGGAAGCCTAAGACAACCCTCCTCCTTTATCCGGACTTGGGACCAAGGGTTATCCCTTACATGGGTAGAGTTATTATTAAATGTAATATATGTTATTAATATTTAAACTAAAATTGATTAATATTTAAGTGCAATAATAAATATAAACTAATATGTCAAGTAATGCTAACATGGTAGATAACATGGCAAGTGATGTTGATGTAGCATCTTCATTAACTAATATAAGCTGACATAATAGGTGACTTGGTAACTTATGTGTCACACCATATTAAGGATAACACTATTAGGAATTTATCCTAAATTCGTAAATAGTGAAAACCATATTGTAGCCTAGTGGTCTTTTTCAAACCACAAAGGAAAATATGAAAAACGATCAAACCATATGATATTTTTGTGAAATTTCCCTTTACATAATTTCTCCATTAAAATTCCAAGGAAGTGATTTTTATTGAATTATTTAAGGTCTTTATTTCTATTTAAAGGACCGGAAGATTTTCTTGCATGTTAATTGACCATGAAAAACATTACCAAGATCGAACGGGATATCAAAATTTGTTGGTCATATAATGTGGAACATACTATTCATTCACAAGAGAAAGAATATAAACTTAGCTTTTGCTAGCAACCAAGATATCATTATTATACTTCAAACTTTACATATTTGGATTCAACGCAAGAACTAAATCAAACACGATATGTGGTAAAAGAAATGCAGACATCAAGAAACAAAGCATAACCTTCTATACAATTGAAAACAAACAATGCAGACATCATGAAACATGAACTAAGCCACCATATGGATGTTGAGGAAAGAATTTCAATGAACCCCTAATTCTTTACATTGTGCATTTTGTATAGGAGGTTTACATCTTCCGATTCAACCCCAAATTGCCAGCCACAACTCTTCCTGTTGAAGCCGCTATTATAACCTGTGGGATGGGTGCAGGGTGGACGATTTTTAGGCGGGCTCCTCCATTCATTAGATAGAGAATGAAGATCGACATTCGTGATACGCTGCGGAACGCCTTACCGCTACACTACTTGAAGCGTGGGCAAATCCAACAGCTCTCGGATTCGGGTCTTGAGGATAGCCAGAATACTTCCGGAAAAGAGATACTATCCGTCATTGAATTGCTATGCTCATTCAATGAGCATTCTCATCTCAACTTTCTTCACGCCCACTCGAACCTACACGCTGCACTGGAGTTTCTAATCAAAATCAGGGAAGAAGAAAGCCATGACGAACACTAAGCCCTCCATCAAAAAGAACAAGGAGCACTAGTTGGTGAGCTCCACATGGAACCAGTTCTCACTGTCAATAAGCAAAGGCATTAAGATAGAGAACATGGTGAAGGCCACATGGATTTCGTTAAGGCGGAAGATTCCATTCTCGTGGTCACTGAAGAAGCAGACTGTGGCACCGAACAATAACACACTACCTGCTAATTCTCCTTGTTGCCTCAGAAAATAAGCCCTCAACATGCGCTCTCTCTCGTGGCGTGCAGGAAATGCAATTGAATAGGCATTTTCAGCGCCCTTTGGCCGAATTGATCAGCAACACTTAAGACCTGTGTCTCGAACTACAGTCGAAAATATTGTTGTCATGAATACCTAAGCGTTCATAGAAAGTTGACATGAAAATATTGTTGTCATGATTACGTGTTATTATTCAAATAAATCTTAAGCAATTAATTTAAAAGATAAATGATTGAAATTTGTAGAGGTGTCAAAATGGGCCTGACTTGGTGGCCCGCAGGACCACATGCCTATTGCTTATTGGATCGGATTTATAAGACCCGATCTAATTCACTTGAAAAAAAGTTAAGGTTTAAAAATTTGACGAGATTTATGCAATGCAGCATCTCACCGCCTTCTCACCTTCCATTACAATCTGCGCGATGGACCGACAACATGTTGCGTGGGTAATGCTCTACCAAAACCACTATTATTCTTTTCTTTTGATAATTAGCAACTAAGGTAATCATCTATCTCTATTTCTTTCTCTAGTTTGCTAACTTTGTGTGGCAGTTTGAATCCCATTGATCAAGCAAGGGCCTTACCGGTCAGCATTTTACAGGCCCGCCCAAAAATGTGGCCCACCCTAGCTTGGCCCACTAGGGCCAGGGCGCGGCCAGTCCTGTTCGGCCCATATTATTATCTCAATAAATTTGAATTAAGTTGCTTTATATAAATATATATAAAAAGAGAAGAAGAGACGAATAAATATTATGAATGCTGTAAAGACTCGTACTCGGAAGTACAAGAACAAAAACTATTCCGTTGAAGCTCTTTTACTCAACCCCACGTTTGTATATAACTAAATGGGGGTCACTGATCAGCACTCATCCAATCTCTCTCTCTCTCTCTCTCTCTCTCTCTCTCTCTCTCTCTCTCTATAGAATCGGGGATCCTTACCAGAAGGAAGAAATGGATGAGTATCTGCAGCTTGTGGTCATGGCGTTAGGATTATTCTTTATCTTGGTTTCCATAGCGTTCTTCTTCTCCAACAACCGCAAGAACGGAATCTTGCGCCTGAATGAAATCTACGTCGCATTCGCCATGATCTCTATCTTCTCCGCGATAACACTCTTCTTGGTATTCCTCATCGGCGAAGGGAACGAGTTCCACGTTAAGCTCAACAACTCCTCCCTGTTCTTCTTGATCGTGGGTTTGCTGTTTCTTATCATGGCTTTCCTCTTTCCCGAATTTAACTAAGCCCCGCACAAACAAGAACCATACATCCAAGATCTCTATTTTTGCATTCGAAGATGTAAAGCTTGTATACAAAATGGAGGGTGTAAAGAATTAGGGGTTAATTCAAAATTCTTTCCTCGGCATATCGTGCTGGTTTAGTCCTAGCTTTCTTGATGATCTGCATGGAGTATTTTCGGCCGTGTACGATGCGTTGTATCAAAATGCAGAGTTAAATGATTAGGCGTACGTGCATTCCTTTTATCATCTATTGTGCTGATTTAGTTGGACAGGATGCAAGTTATCCAGTGGCTACTTTTAAAGTTTGGCGTTTGACAACATGCACTCGCTCCCAAAATTAAGAAGGATCTCTTTTTTGATTTCGCCAGACAACCATTTAATATAGCAAAAAAAATATATTAAAAAAGAACTCTTTACTTTTACTAAAAGAATAAGACAAAAACTTGGAAGCCATTTTCTCACAGGTAAAAAGAAAAATCGAAAACGAAAATAGAGGAAAAGTACAAAAGCTTATTTTGTACATTTGATAAACAATCTTTTCCTCGTAAAAAAGATTTACAGTGGACAAAATTTACCCTTTTTGAGGATTCTTTAACGAAACCGCGATTCCTTTAGTCTCAAGAACCTAGAACCAGTGCTCCCAGAGTCGTCTCCTGCAAACGCAACCGCATTCAGCAGCCTCTGATCTCGTCACAGACAACAGCTCTACGTTTAGATTCTTTCTCTTGTGAATGTCTGCTTATGAATTTTGAAATTCCATTCAATCATGGTGATGAATTTTATGGTGAGTTAACAAGAATGTATTAAATTAGGCAATTACAATAAGATTGTCATTTTAATAATAGCAATTACGTAAAATATATAAAAAAAACTACAATATGTGTAAGGAAGAAACTTTTCTGAATGGTGTGGAATTAAGTTAATTTTAACATACTGATCAAGAGCAAGAAGAACAATTTAGTTGAACCTCTTTTTGTTCTGCGAGTTCGTATTAACCGACTGGGTTATTAGGAGAAAGAAGAACAATTTACCTGAACTCCTTTACATGTGCGCGTGTCTGTGTTTGAGAACCAATTGGGAGTCACAGATATAAAATGAAACTAAGAACTAAGCCCCAAGAATTTTGATGGATTAATGTTCATGTGAATTTTGCATGCTCCAATCTGATTTATCTGTCTAGCAAGATCTTATATGTATTTTTACATAATTTCAGATATTTTTTCTGGTTGAAAATTTTCTATTTAAATGTCATAAAATAAACAAAATTTTGTAGTATAATAAAAAAATTAGTGTGACCATTCTTCAACACGATGCCCAATATTTTGGGAGCTTAATTTACTTTTGGAACTGTGAAGTTTAACTTATTCAAAATTACCAAATTTAATCGTTCCTTAAACATCATGTTAAACTTCCTCTCTTACGAAATGCATGATGGAGGTCAATATATGATTGGCAACATACATACAAACGCACCGTAAATCAATATGTGACCGAGATTTTGAATCCTTTATTCATGATGACATATGAACCCCACCAACGTCACATTATATCAACGTATATAAATAACAACCAAAATGAAGAACGAGAACAAATAACAACCACAACTTACAGAGACATTTGATGTATTGTCACTAATGGTTTTCCTAGAACCTGGAACTGTAATCGAAGACATGGGCGGTCGGAGTGGTCCTGAAACCCGAATCTGTTACCAAAGAGAACCGGGGCCAGTTTGGTTACAGTTTGAAGAAGGCGAGCCGTTTATACGTTAGAGAGAGAGAGAGAGAGAGAGAGAGAGAGAGAGAGAGAGAGAGAGAGAGAGAGAGAGAGAGAGAGAGAGAGAGAGAGAGAGAGCTAATGATCCTTTTACAGTTTGAAGAAGGCGAGCCGTTTACACGTTAGAGAGAGAGAGAGCTGTAAATTTGGATGATATTAGGTGGTGGTAGAAAGCTAAATGTTTCTCTCTTTTGGAGCTTCATCCTGAACATGATCGATTTCAAACCGGCCGAGCAGTTCAACCATAACCCAACCAAGGGAAGAAACCAGTTGAAACCAGATTGAAATCAGAGACCAACTCAGTTTAGCTCTAATTCCACCCTTTCATTTAATCAGAACCAGCCCGAATCGGAACCGTCTTTTCCCAAACAAATTTTTTTCTTTATAATGTTACCTTTTTAATATATTTTTAAAAATGGTATCACTAAGAGTGTGACTGTTTGTTTGAGTTCATAGTGAAGCACATATACAAAATATTTGACAAAGTGATATATATATATATATATATATATAAGTGAGTGATCTGACCTACAACCTCTCATATACGCAAACTTATCCACACCCTTTACTTTCCAATGGCATGACTATAAGAATGGTATTCTTTATATTTTTTAAACAATCTTATAAGTTTTAAATAGTGCTCATGTACCTCACAAATAAGGGGTGCCCTTCAGTATGCATGTGTCAAAAGTTTGAGTATCCAATATTATATATAACACTATATATACATAGACAGATGGATAGATAGATAATAACAAACTTAATCAAGGGCAATTTGGTTGAACTTCTTTATGTGTTTGTTTCAAAATGTATTAGGAGTCACAAATATAAAATGAAGTTATGAACTAAACTCCAAATTTTTTAACGCATTAATGTTCATGTGCATGTTTTGTTCTCCAATCTACATATATAAATATTTCTATTTATGTGTCTCTATACAAATTATTCACACTTGCGAAAAAAATCAACCAAATATTTTTTTCTCTGGATTCATGTAGTTTTTCATCAAATACTTAATATCAATTTTTTAGAGCAATAGAAATTTGATGGTTAAAATGGAGTACATATGTGTCAAGAAGAAAAAGTTTAAAGGTAAATTCATAGAGTAACAATTAAACATATTATGTTTTATGGTTCGGAGTGCTGGTTAACTATTAGCATGACAAGTGATCGAACTCTGTGAAAACAAAGAATTCATATAGCTGATATTCCATGTAGCATAAGAAAAGGCTTAGTTGGGTGTGTATATATGTGTGTGAGGGGAATTTTAGGTTGGGGCCCGCACCTGTCCAATTGTCATAGGGTTATCACTAGATACTTTGGTTTTCTATCATTCTCTCTGGTTTTGGTAGTTGTTAGGAAATAAAACACTGCAATTAATTTTGATCCATAGCAAATACCGACTTAAATCACTTGATTGGAGTCTCTATGAATCCCGCCTGCATTGAATTTGGTTTATGTGCATCGCATGCATGACAGATTTAAGGAGGATGTTGAACGAAACCCAATAAGTTATACAACAACAACTAAGCCTTTTTCCATACTAGATGGGGTCGGCTACATGGATTCTTTGTTTCCATAGAGCCCTATTTTATGCATATGCCATGTTAGCAGTTAACTCAAAATAAGCTAGATCATTCTTTATTGTTTCTTTCCAATACTTTTATGATCATCCTTTACCTCTTTTAATACATTCAAAATCTGTTTTTTTTTACCTTCTTATAGGTTCTTCTTTTGATCTTCTTTATATATGTCCAAACCATCTTAAACAATATTCTCTTTTTATCCTCTATTGATGCCACTCCTAATTTGTTTCTAATAAATTCCTTATGTATAAGTCTTTTCATGTATGACCAATCATCCATCTCAACATCTTCATTTTTGTCACATACATCTTTTGTACATGTTGATGATTAACTGCCCAATACTCATAACCATAAAACATGACAGGTCTAATTGATGCTCTATAATATTTACCTTTTAACTTTAATGGTATCTTCTTATCACAAAGAATACCTGATGCTCCTCTCCATTTTAACCAACCAACATTAATTTTATGCATAACATCTTCATCATTTTTTCTATCACTCTAAAAAATTGACCCTAGGTATTTAAAACTTTTCTTTTGACAGATGCAATGTGTGCTAATTTTAATTTCTATGTCCTTCGAAGTAACCAAATGATCAAACTTATATTTCATATATTATGTCTTTGTTCTACTAAGTTGGAAGTCTTTACTTTCTAATGTTTCTCTCCACAGTTCCAATTTACTATTAACTTTTTTATTAAACTCCTTCACTAACACAGTATCATCTGCAAATAACATACACCAAGGTACTTCATCTGAAATATGTTTTGTTAACTCATCAATCACCATTATAAATAAGTATGGACTTAGAGTTGATCCTTGATGTAACTCAATATTAACTTTAATGAAGTATGTCATTCCTGCATGAGTTCCCACACATGTTTTTGCACCATCATACATGTCTCTTATAAGGTTTATGTATGTTAATGAGATACATCTTTTTTCCAAGGTTTTACAAAGAACCTCCCTCAGTATCCTATCACAAGTTTTTTTCAGATTAATAAATATCATGTAAAGGTCTTTCTTTTTTGCTCTAAAATATTTTATAAAACGTGTGAAAAGGTGAATCGTTTCAACACTAGATCTGCCTGACATTAATCCAAATTGGTTCTCTATTGTACTCAATACTTGTCTTAACCTACGTTTGATAATTTTTTCTCATAATTTCATATTATGACTCATTAACTTGATACCTTGATAATTCGTATAATTCTAAGTGTCTCCCTTATTCTTGTATATGAGTATAAGTGTACTTGCTCTCCATTTCTCTAGGATCTTTTGGTTTCTTCATATATCATTAAATAGTCTTATGAGCATGTTTTTCATAAGATTTTCCAAACTTTATAGGAATATTATCTGGTCCTACCAATTTATTACTCTTCATATATTTAGGATCTTCTTTGAACTCATTCTTTTGAATACGTCAGTAGAAATTATGGTTTATATATTTTATGATTTGTCTAACTCTCCTAAGCTAATACTAACATCTTTATTTTTATTAAAAAACATATAAAAATAATTTTTTCATCTATTTTTATATCATCAGTGCCACTAAAATTTTCTCATTCTCATCTTTGATGCATCGAACAAAATTAAGATCCTTAGTTTTCTTATCTCTAGCCCTAGCCATCCTAAAAATGTCACTTTCACCCTCTTTTGAGTTGAGTTTTTTATATAAATCTTGACAAATATTAGCTTTTGCTTCATTGATGGCTTTTTTTTACTTTTTTCTTTGCTTTCTTATAAGTTTCTAAAGTTTCACTAGTTTTTTAGTATAATGTAATTTGTAACATGCCCTCTTCACCTTGATTTTACTTTGCACCACTTCACTCCACCACAAAGCTTCTTTTTGTGCTTGTACACCTCCTTTAGATTCACCTAAAATATGTTTCGCAGAAACATCTGACGATGGAGAGTCGGTGCCCAATTTGTGAGATGGAGGAGGAGACAACATGAAAATATCATATGTGGTTATATGGTGTCGGTACTGTGACATGAAAATAGAATCATATTTTTGGTATATATATATTTATGAGAGAGAGGAACAAATCTCACGAATGGAGTCGAGCAAGTTTATCATACTCGTCAAAAAGAACAATTCGGTTGAGCTTCGTTTGCTCAACCCCACCTCTGTATATAACAAATTCGGGGTCACTGCTCACATTGTCCAAGCTCTATCTCACTCTCTCCTTTTAAGAATTGGGGATCCTTGCCAGCAGCAAGAAGCAAGAAAAAATGGAGGAGTATCCCCTTGTTGTGAAGTTGCTGGTAGGATTACACTTTGAATTGCCTGCCATCGGACTCTTCGTCCTCAACTACCGCAGGTACGGAAGGTTTCGCCTGAACGATATCTAGGTGCCCTTCGTAAAGATCTCTACGTTCTGCGCCATTACACTCTTCTAGCCATTCCTTATCGACCGTGAGAACAGGCTCTACGAGGAGCTCGACCAGTACGCCAAAGCCTGCTTCTTTTTCATCGGAAGTTTGTTGTTTTTCATCCTCGTTTGCATCATCCCTGTTTTTACCTAAACAACTAATCCTCGCACAATCATATTGCAAGAACCATTAGCTGCTATGTATCCAATTTCTCTCTCAGATTTAATTGTGGTGGTTTTTTTCTCTACTTTTGCATCCGAGCGTAAACCTTCTACACAGAATGCAGGCTGTAAAGAATTAGGGAATAAAAATTCTTTCTCAGCATATTGAGATGGTTTAGTTCTTGTTTTCTTGATGACGTGCATAGTTGTATCAAAATATGCAGTGAAATGATTAGATGTTCATTCATTTCGTTTATCATATAACAATGTATGATATGTTCCACATTATATGACCATGCAAGTTTTGCATTCCATTCAATCTTGGTGATGAATTTCATTGTCATATAAAAAAGTATGTAATGGTGCAAGGTAGTTGTTGTCGAGGGAGATGAGTTACACGCTATTTTCACAATTTTAGGGTGTCTATGGACAAAGTTATAAAGGTTTTATTAAGTGTTTGTCATATAAATTTTAGCACAGACAACTTTTATTTTGGATTGAGTTCGATTTTTGATGATTTTTTTACTCGGCCTCACCCATGTCCAAAACTTTTGAAACTTTTATTGGACTGGTGTGTGTAATTTTTGGACAAAATTTTAGAATATTTCAAAGAGAGTTGAAGGCTAGAGAATTCAAGGATCAAACAAGGTTCATGGATGTTTTCTTTACAGAAGTTAATAATGCATCCGATTTGATCCTTAATGTATTAACGATCATTCAAAGAAATTTAGTTGTGTACTTATGTTTGTTTGGGAAGGAACTCATTTACATATAAATCTTTGGGGTATATCTCTCTAAGAGGATAGCTCTCTTGGAAAATATATACGATCATAGCCGAATGTCAACCCTTATACAAAATTATGGGTGTTTAATCTACCATAATAGTGATTTATATGGTTGCTAATGTCCTTCTTATGGCTTCTTGAATTAATTAGGAGGCAATCACATCAATTAAGAAAGAAAAAAAGGGATGATAATATATTTAAGCATAAAAAAGATGAGGAAGTATAAGATACGACTTATATTGAGGTAGAAGAAACCGAGTGACATACAAGTGGTAGGCTCTCTTACCAATGGCCTTTTGTAGAGATTTGCATCACTTATTTTGCTTTTACAATAAATTGGAGATAAAGACTTCAAATATCACAAATAAAATGAATTGAGAAAAGGGGAATGAGAGAAACTTGATTGGATTCTTCCTCTTGGGGGATTTTCCCTTCCTTGGCCGATAACTTGGGTTGCTTCCTCCTCTTGAACGTCTCTTTCTTCTCTCTCTCTTTTCTCTCTTTCCTCTCTTAGTCTCTTGTTGATTTTCTCTCTAAGTTGCCTCCCAACCCAAGGATGATATTTATAGATTTTTCAAGAATTCTCTAGTTCAATTATATTCTTTGTCATCTCTTTAAAGTGTTCCATGGTTTGGGTTGGTATACGGTTTATCCAAATTGGATCCAATCCAGCTCAATTTGCTAGTCACATGGCCTGGTCCATAGTGGCCATGGTTCCTCTTGATGCAACCTGTCCTAGGCTAGGCACCTTAAAGCACCGTGTTGATGCAGTCAGCCTTGACTTGGTGCAGCCCGCTTCATGTTGACTTAGCTTAATGCAACCTACCTTTGCTCGATTTGGGTTGATCATATAACCTAGTTTGACCCACTTTGGTTTGGTCAGAACCTTGCTTCACGGCTTGGTTGGTTCGTCCTCCTTGGTTCGATCAAGTTCGCCTTGCTTGAGGCTTGTTTCCCCTTTGTTTGACTTGAATGGGTTGCATGACCAACTCATTTTATTTTGTCTTGATTTAATCTTTGAATAGGGAGAATAAACATTGTATGTAGCTTTAAACCCCAGAGTTTAGTTCCTTAAAATTGTTTTTGCTTTATCATAAAAATCAGCCTTGCCAACTACATTCGTGAGTGTTGTACAAATGCATGTATTAGATATGCACATCTTCAAACTTAATTTCTTCTAAGCAAACCTCTTTTGCTTTCTCATTCTTATGGGGATAGCCTCCTGAGATCCTGCTTCTATTGATCCAGTCACTTTTTAGATAATATTTTATTTTATGGTTTCAAATATAACTTTTTGAAAATATGTTTGAAAACCACAAAATTTTTAAATGTTTCTTTTAATTTCTTAAAAACATTTTGAAAATAATGAAATTTTAAAAAGGCTTGAAACAAGAATTTTTGTACTTGTTTGAGAAAATTTATTTACAAAAATTTTGGGTGTTCACATATATGAATAAAAATAAAAGAGAAAAATTGTTAGTTGCTCAAGATGATTTAGGACCAAACTCTAAAAATAATGAGAACTAGAAAAACTCAAATAAAAGATTTAGTAAGAATAACAACTAGAAGGTAGTCAATTTTTTAAAATGGTAAGAAATTATAAGAATTCGCATATCAAATAAAGTGCTTCAACTATGGTAAAATGGGGAACTACAAATAGAACTACCGCAACAAAAAGAATAATAGCGGGAATAACCAACAATGCGGTCCAATAGAGAATGACATAATCTGCATGATTTTTTAGTGTTTTTACATTAACCTCCTTTTGACTGGTTGGTAGATCAATTCTAAATCGACCCATCATATCTCAAAGAGTAAGGAGAGAGTGATGGATCTAAAGGAATTGAATATTTTAGAACATCAAGTTTATTCGAGAATTAATACCTTTTTTGATGTTCTTGGGGTTATGTCTTTTAAGATTTTTATATAAGGCATACCAATTTTATTTATTGATGTACTAATTATACTTTTTATTAGACGCAATCTTGTATTGGTCCCTGCATTAGTAAAAAAAGGTTTGAGATAAGGTTTGTCCTTTACAAAATTACTATAAAAAAACATGGCAAAATAACTTTTTTAGGTTTATTTGATGGTAAACATGGTTTGTCTAAACTTAATGTAAATGAAAATAAATTGATTGCGCATGTATAATTGATGTGAATATATGACATAAATGTTTAGAGTATATAACTTATTGTCTTTCATGAAAACACTTTTACTAAGTGTGAGGCCTGTATATAAGGAAAAATAACGAGTAAATCATTTTTAGAGAGCAGAAATCCATACCTTTCCAACTTAACTATTTGATAAGACCTCAAGCTCTACGAGTCGATTTTCCAAAATAACAAGAAAATATTAGAAATCATTTTCTCAAATCTGGGAGGATAAGATTGCCTCTCTAAAGAGGGAATTGAGAGAATTGAGAATTGAGAAAGAAATTGTCGCTTTAAGCCAAGAGTCCGATGCGATCGAGTATTGTACCTCTCATGGAAAACAACCTCAGGCTCACAAAAGGATGCATCACATTTGGAAAACTAAATCAACCTCTCAATTTGAGGATGAGGAACCCAACATTGAGTCATTTACCATCACTGATAGAAGGGTCATCAACAATTATTAAAAGGTCAATCCAAGGAAAAGAGGGTCTACTCGTTATCAATTTTTTTACCATTTGATTATCAAACTAATAGCAACGATGATGTACCAAGCTTTTATCGATATGATGGTAATGAAGATCCTAGATCTTACTTATAACTTTTTTCACAAAGAGCCTACAAAAAGAAGAAAGACTCATCTAAATGGGTTTATTGGTTCTTACATTCCCTCAAGGGGAATGCGCCCAATGGTTGGCTTCCTATGACTTGAGGTAATTCGCCACTTCTAAAGTGTTGATGAATTGTTTCATGCAAATGTTCTCTCATAATGTTGAAATTACTTCAACTCTCAACACATTGAGAGACACTAAACAAGCCCACAATGAAGATGCCCACGTTTCATTGTGAGTTGGTGGTATTTGTTGGGGCAAGTTAAGGAGCCCATTTATGAAGGTTGCACTGTTATGTTGATTTTGAAAATTTTCAAAATGATTTAAAAACACTCCTCTCCCTCCATGAAATTAGCATTTTTCAAAAACTTATTAAAAAGGCATCGCTTTTTGAAGCGAATTTAAAAAAGAGTGTATGAGGATTTATAGAAGAGAAAAAGCTTTTCTTCAAACCCAAAACCCACAATTTATAGGTCACACACTCTAGAGGGAGGAGTAAAATCTCAAAAGGTAGCCAACATTAGAGTGGAGCCTTACACGTCCAACTCTCCTAAACCTTCTAGACCCAAATCCAAACTATTCATCCAAAAAAATAAAAAAAGAAAAAGAAATGAAAATCCAAAAAGAGAGTATATGCATCTAGGACAACCACTCACAGAGGTCCTAGACATTCTTCTTCTGCAAATCTTGGTGAGCCTATCATTGATTCTCGAAGGGGCAACCCCTAAGGGATGGTTTCTCAACGAGTTTTGCAAGTATCATCAGCTAAAAGGTCATGATATAGATAATTGTTTTTCTTTAAAAAATAAGATCGAAGACTTTATTGAACAAGGCAAGCTCCATATCTCTGAAGAGTCAGAGTTTTCCCAAGCTATTCCAAAGCATGCAAGCACAAGCGAAAACTCTAAAGAAGTATGCCCTTCTACTAAGGATTCTCATGAGAATGCTATCAATACTTGTTGTGATCATGCATTGCATACGGTTCGCTCAGCATATGGTTCACTCTACTTGCCACACATCATATCTTTATCTCGTAATCTTAAAAAAAACTAAGCAAGTAGTGATCCAAGGAGCACTTAGAGTCTCACCTCCGGTTAGAATCTTGATAGAAATTCATGGTGTGACAAACACCAAAATAGAGCCCAAATAGGAACAAACCATAAGGAAAGTGTTGAGGAGGTTACTAAGTCCACAAGGATCTACCAACCCCCACACTTAGGGAATAAAATAAGTAAGGAGGTGGTTGTTTTACTTCCCCCGAAAAGCATGCATCGTTCCCCATTCATGAGATGACATTGATAAGGATAAACACATTATGTTGCCTAAATATGATCTAGAAAATCATTTGTCTAAACTCTCAATCAACATGTCTATTTTAGAGTTAAACAAAATTTCACCTAAATATAGACATGTATTGGAGGAAATCCTAGAGAAAATTAAGGTAAACACATCCATAACTCTTGAGTCGTTATTTTTCTTGGTCTCACCAATTCTCACTCAAACTCCAATCGTATTTTCTAAATATGAGTTTAATAGGCTCATAACAACCCACAACCATGCCTTACACATAAATGTAGTATTGAATCACCACACTCTTGGAAAGGGTTTGGCTGATAGGAAGGAGGTTTAAATGTCCTTCCTTTATATGTAGCATTTCAAATTGGAGTTTCTATAGCAAGACTTGAACCACGTGCAATTGTCATCATGAGGTATGATGATAATTTCTCTCATCTACTCAGAGTCATTGAACTTCTCATGAAAATTGGTCCAATTTAACATGTAGGGTTGTTTTATGTCCTAGATATCAACCCTCATTAGAATTTGTTGTTGGGAAGGTATTGAATACATTCACTCAATGTTGTTCCCTCAAACTTCTATAGGTGTGTCAAAATTCCTTGAGAAAACTAAGTCATAGTAGTATATGGGGAAGATAACCCAAACCTCGAGGGAGTTCACAACTCTCCTTGCATTACAAGTGACTTATATCAAATCCAAGCTTGCCATAAAGGAAAGGTCATCGTAGAACCAACTCCTAGTGAGTTGCTTTCCACTTCAAACATCCACATCCTAAACTACTCCAAACAACCTAAGGTCTATAAAACGTTCCACACCATAGACAACACCATGTTTCAAGGTCATCCTCTTTATCTCAAATTTTCCAAACTCGAAAAACCTTGGAATATGATGTTAAACATGGACTATACACTTTACCAAGGTCTAGTAAGCGAGGGCGAAGGGTAGTTGGAACCCCTCATTCCATCCCTAAACAAAGGTCAACATGGGTTAGTCTTTGACCCATTAGAACCTCCTAAACCCCACCTTAAACCACTTGGGTTAAGGGTGACCTAAAACCCATTAAAACCAAAACTTATGGTTTAAATCTCCTCTTTAAAACCTAACTCATAGTGTTTTCTTTGTAAGCTTGATGGAAGATCTCTCTTTCCATACCAAAAATCTAAAAACATTATATATTTTGAAAAACCAAAAACATTTAGAAAATCTTTAAAAACCAAAAACAATAGAAAATTTTGAAAATACCGAAAGAAAAGTGCTTTACATTTTTTCTTCAAAAGTTTATCTTGAAAATACAAAAAAAAAATTGAGAAAAGCAAAGAAAATGATAAAAATTTGAAAAACCAAAAATCTCAAGAATTAGGTTTTCAAAATCATGTACCATCTAGTAACTTGATTTTGCCAAAACCTTTGCATATCCTCAATCCAAATTCGTGTTCATCCTTATCCCTTACCAATAACTCTTCCCAAAAGATCAAATCACTTGAGAGTGAACAAACAAGAAACTAGATTCTCTCATCAATGTGGATGATCAAACTTTTGATCTTCCCGAATTTCATAGAATTTTTGACTTAAAAAAACCTTAAGTTTCATGGGAGAAGACTTTTTAGAGATCAACCTAGGAACCGAGTCTAATTTCAAGTGTGTCAAGATAGGAACTTGTCTGTATGAATATGAAAGGGCATCCTTTGTGGAATTTCTCAAATCATATATTGATGTGTTTGCATGGACTTATGAAGATATTCCCAGATTAGACCCTAGGGTTGTGGAACATCATTTACCTTTGGAACCCGATGTCAAACCCGTTAAGTAAAAACTTAGAAAATTTCATCCCGATGTCCACCTCCAAGTAAAAGATGGTTTAGAATATATTTTAAAAGTTGGTTTTCTAAAACTCATTGCTTATTCCGATTGGCTTTCAAACATAGTTGTTGTTCGAAAATCCAATGAAAAAATTAGGATTTGCATTGAATTTAGAAATTTGAACAAAGCGACTCCAAAAAATTAAGAAGAATCTCTTTTTTGATTTTGTGAGATAACCATTTAATAAAGCAAAAACAAAACTATATTAAAAAGGAACCATTTACTTTTACTAAAGAATAAGACAAAAACTCGGAAGCCATTTTCTCACAGGTAAAAAGAAAAATAAAAAATGAAAATAAAGAGGAAAAATATAAAAGCTTACTTTGTACATTTGATAAACAATCTTTTCCTCGTAAAAAAGATTTACAGTGGACAAGATTTTTACCCTTTTTGAGGCTTCTGTAACTAAAGCTCGATTCCTTTTGTCTCAAAAACCTAGAACCAGTGCTCCCAGCTCGTCTCCTGCAAACGCTTCTGCATTCAGCAGCCTCTGATCTCGTCATACTCAATAACTCTACGTTTAGGTTCTTTCTCCTGTGAATGAATGTATGATTATGAATTTTGGCATTCCGTTCAATCTTCGTGATGAATTTATGGTCAGTTAATAAGCATGTACAATTATCAGCTACTTTATGGCCTCGATCCATTCGATCTGAGGCCATTTACAACCACAGCGTGGATGAATTAAATTAGGCAAAATGTTATTCCGCTCCTTCGAAAAGAAATAAAGACCGTATATAAATCAAGCAAAAATCACTTCTTTGGGTTTAAGTTGGGAACTATGTGAACACTTACAATAAGATTGTTATTTTAATAATATCAATTACATAAAATATATAAAAAGAACTACAATATGTGTAAGGAAGAAACTTTTCTGAATGGTATGGAATTAAGTCAATTACGCATTCATTCAGATTCCTTCCTCAACACATCGTGGTGGTTAGTTCTTGGTTTCTTGGATGCTTTCTTCAACATTAGTTTATGGTTGTATCATAATTCGGTGCTAAATGATTAGGTGTTCTTTCGTTTATTTTATCGCATATTGTTGCTGATTTAGTTCTTGTATTGTACCTAATTGTGTAAAGTTCAAAATACAAGAATGAAAGTTTGACTTGAGGCAATAACTCTGCGTTTAGATGTTTTGGCATTCCATTCAATCTTCATGATAACAAGATATCGTTCTTATCACATGATGGAGTGTCAATATGACAAGGATGACACTTTGTATTTACCCTCATAATCTTTCACTAAGAGAGATCGGATGGCTTGGGTCGAGGAGAATATCTTCCCATAAGCCCATCATTCTTTATATATATATATATATATATATATATATATATATATATATATATAAGTGAGTGATCTGACCTACAACCTCTGATATATGCAAACTTATGTACACTCTTTACTTTCTAATGGCATGACTATAACAATGGTATCCTTTATATTTTTTAAGACAATCTTATAATTTTTAATTTTTACATAATATTCATGTCCGTCACAAATAAGGGGTGCTCTTGAGTATGCATGTGTCAAAAGTTTCAGTATCCAATAATGTATATAATACTATATATACATAGACTGATAGATAGATAGATAGATATTAACAGACTTAATCAAGGGCAATTTGGTTGAACTTCGTTATATGTTTGTTTCAAAATGAATTGGGAGTCACAAATATAAAATGAAGCTATGAACTAAGCTCCAAAAATTTTGACGCAATAATGTTCATGTGCATGTTTTGTGCTCCAATCTGCGTATATAAATATATATTTATATTTAGAAATTCTTTTACTCAACCGTACGCCTGTATATACCTAATTGTTGGTCTAGCGAAAGGTCTTCTTACACTTGCTTTCCTTTTAGAATCTATAACACAGTTAAAGCGAAAGGAGACGATTAATATAAAAATGGTTGATGTCTTAGACCAACACAGGTTCCCAAATGTATAACATAGTTCCAAACAGATTGTGTATAGGATGAACCATTATTAAGCTAATTTGGAACTATGCGCAGTTCATTACCTACTTTCTTACTCTGCACTAGATCAAATTTAGGGACCGCAAGGTCAAATTTGGAACTATGAACCATTATCAGCTTACTGGTCTAGGTCTCTTGTATAAAGAGAGACCAACTCAGTCGAAACCAGAGACCATAACCCAACCAGGGGAAGAAACCAGTTCGAAATCAGAGACCAACTCAGTTTAGCTCTAATTCCACCTTTTCATGTAACCAGAACGAGCCCTAATCGGAACTGGCGCTTCCCAAAAAAAATTATTTTTTTCTCTAGAATGTTACCTTTTAAATATTTTTTTAGAAATGGTATCACTAAGCAAGGCATGAGTACTCTAATGTGACTGTTTGTTTGAGTTCATAGTGAAACACATATACAAAATATTTGACAAAACTGTACTCAACTATGGAGAATACTCCAACTGGGTGTAAAATTTTGATTCTATGAATGGAGATTCCATGGTTCAAATAACTATGGAGTCTACACCAATCTTTGCATGCTGTTTAGTTCTTGGTTTCTCTAGGTTATGCAGGGTGTAAAGAATTACAAATTCATTCAGATTCTTTCCTCAACACATTGTGGTGGTTAGTTCTTGGTTTCTTGGAATCTTTGCTCGACACCAGTTTATGGTTGTATCAAAATTCGGTGCCAAATGATTAGGTGTTCTTTCGTTTCTTTTATCTTATATTGTTGCTGATTTATTCTTGTATTGTACCCAATGATGTAAAGTTTAAAAAACAAGAATGACAGTTTGGCAATAGGTCTGCGTTTAGATGTTTTGGTATTCCATTCAATCTTGATGCTAACAAGATATCGTTCCTTTCACATGATGGGGGTGTCAATATGACAAGGATGACACTTTGCTTTTACCCTCATAATCTCACTAAGAGAGATCGGATGGCTTGGGTCGAGGAGAATATATTCCCGTAAGGCCCATCATTCTTTATATATACATATAAGTGAGTCATCTGGCCTACAACCTCTGATATATGCAAACTTACGTACACACTTCACTTTCTGATGGCATGACTATAACTGGTATCCTTTATATTTTTTAAGACAATCTTGTAATTTTTAAATAGTACTCATGTCCCTTACAAATAAGGGGTGCTCTTGAGTATGCATGTGTCAAAAGTTAGTGTATCCAATATTATATATCTATATATACATAGACGGATAGATAGATAGATACTAACAGACTTAATCAAAGGCAATCTGGTTGAACTTCTTTATGTGTTTGTTTCAAGATGAATTGAGAGTCACAAACATTAAATGAAGCTATGAACAAAGCTCCAAAAATTTTGATGCATTAATGTTCATGTGCATGTTTTGTGCTCCAATCTACATATATATATATATATATATATATATATATATATATTTATTTATTTATTTATGTATATATGCTTCTATGTATGATTGACAACTCTTTTTTTTGTGTGTGGCTCTATACAAACATGCACACTTGTAAAAAAAAATCAACCAAATATTTTTTCTCTTGATTCATGTAGTTTTCCATCAAATACTTCATATCAATTTTTTAGAGCAATAGAAATTTTGATGGTTAAAATGGAGAGGTACATTTGGTATTTGTGTCAAGAAGACAAAGTTTAAAGGTAAATCTATAGAGTAACAATTAAATACATTATATTTTATGGTTATGAGTGTTGGTTAACTATTAGCGTGGCACATGATCGAGCTTTATGAAAATAAAGAATTCATATAGCTGATATTCCATGTAGCATAAGAAAAGGCTTACTTGTTGTTGGTGTATATATGTGTGTGTGAGGAGATTGTTAGGTTGGGGCCCAAACCTGTCCAATTGTTATAGGGTTATCACTAGATACTTTGGTTTTCTGTCTTACTTTCTTGTTTTGGTAGTTGTTTAGAACTAAAACACCGCAATTAATTTCGATCTACAGCAGATCCCAACTTAATTCACTTATTGGGGCCTCTACGAATCCCGTTTGCATCGAATCAGGTTTATGTGCATGGCATGCATGCCAAATTTATGGAGGATGTTGAACGAAACTCAATTAGTTATACGAAATATAATTTGGTATTTGTTCGTGTATTGGGTGATTTCTGGATTGAGTTTCGGATATGGTGAGGATTCACCCTTATCTTGCCCGTAGACAAGGGTTGTATTCGGTTAGTCTCTCTCTCTCTCTCTCTCTCTCTATATATATATATATATATATATATATATATATATATATATATATATATATATATATATATATAGAGAGAGAGAGAGAGAGAGAGAGAGAGAGAGTATGCATGTGTGATTAGATCTTGCCCGTCGTTGATGATGCTCACTGATGTTCAACCTATGTAATGTGATTGTTCATTCATCTCATTAAAAAGCAATGGGTGAACTTACCAAAAGCGAGTGGGATCTAGTTTTTCGGTATATATAAGAAGCCCAAAAATAGTTGATAATATCACACATCATATATTTGATGGAAAACCAGTTCTCGCCATCTACATAGAGCCAGTTTTCGCCATCAAAGAGGAATTCCAAGAAGAATGTTATGGTGTAGAAGATAGAGATTTGGTGAAGGCTATTAGATTTTTTCCAGGTGAAAGATTCCATTCTCGTGGCAAAGCCCAAAAGTAGTGAAAGTGCACTAAGAGAAGATGTTTAGCTCATCTGATTCGTGTAATAAACATCGAGCAATGAGCCTTTTTTGTTTGAAAAAAAGTTTCACCTTACTTATCAACCTTACACATGCATATAAAACATGTTCCAGTCTTTGCATGGATTTTTGAAAGAGTATGCAAAAGGAAACTGTTTCTAGAAATTAGTCAAAATACAGGAACCAACATGAGAAAAATAAGTTGTATTTTTTAGGATTGGCATAGTGGGGTCCACAAGGGGGAAAATGATAAATAAAGTCTAGAAATGGAATACCCTTATGTCATGCATTTATTATTATAAACTCTTGAAAATATTAAAAGAGTGAAGAAGAAGTGTTGAATGACGTAGCCAAAGGACCTCCATATTTTTCTTTCAATCTTCTATAAGCATTCTCAGGTATTAAGTAGGGGTTATGATTTCCTCGAAAGTCCTTTGTTTTTCACTGTTATTAACCAAACCAACAAAAGATTGTCGAAGGTTTAACAAAAGAAAACAAACAACTATCACCTAATAAATATAAGACTTGACTTCAAATGTTTTTGACAATAAACTATGAGAGGACACTCGCACATACGTATATTATTACATATTTATATATTTATATTTAGTTATCTGAATGGTTATCTATATATGTAGTTTTGTATTGATGGTTGACTAGCTAATGCAAACCCCAACTTGGAGTCTTGGTTTTACTATAAAGAGAGCAAAAGTTGTTAGGTTTTGGTGCTAGAAATCATGGCGATTTATTTGAATTCCCCATCCGTATCGTCTCCATGCACTAGACGTGAGTTAGAGCATTGTCATAAGATCACAATGCCAACACAATGTATGGGACTGATGCAAGTGGACGCATCTACTCACTAGATTGGACACATGTGGAAGCATCATAACATGGAGATGACATGCCTATTCACACTTGATGCATACCATTTCACCATACATCCCTTTCTTTTGAGGGAGATGTGATTTGATTCTTGATTGAAAGTGTCCCATACTCCCGTTTCTTTTTGGTCTTCTGTCTTGTAATGGTTTTGAATTTTTACTTTTTACTTACTTTTCTTACATTGTTATTCTCTTTTTACACAATGCCAAATGATGGCAAAAATCTAAATATATTTCAAATAAAGAAATTGATGATTCTGTACTAAATGCATTGATTAGTATCAAGGTGATGAAATTGATTATTTGTTTATTTTGAAACTCATAAAGTGTTTTGTAATTGGGTGACTGTAATAACTCCTTCGAAATAGGAAGGTAGAAAAGAGTGATGTTTCACTTGAATGCAACAAAGGTAGTAAATATAGAATTAAGAAAGCAATTGATATTGAAAGTAGGCATTGGATTGGAAGATTCGGTTAGGTGGATGAACTACAAAAGTTGACTATGATTTAGTGGAATGAATAATGAGTAAATACCAAAAATTTTTCTCAAAAGATTTGATCTTTTTGAAATTTTGGCTTTTAAAGAAAAATGATGGTTATGGGTGTTTAAAGAATTTTCAAATAAAGACACTTTAAACGAACTTATTTTTGTGCCAAAATTTCGTAGCAGCCTCAAAATAAGGATACTTTGTACGC
Source organism: Brasenia schreberi (assembly GCA_036023115.1). Taxonomy (NCBI): domain Eukaryota; kingdom Viridiplantae; phylum Streptophyta; class Magnoliopsida; order Nymphaeales; family Cabombaceae; genus Brasenia; species Brasenia schreberi. The sequence continues at coordinate 5,854,115 of JAYKKT010000043.1, forward strand.
CTCTCAAAAAATTCAATTTTGACAAAAGCTCAAAAACATGACTGTTATACCCTCAAGGCCAAATTGGTAAAATTCTGCAAATTCAAATGATTTCATATAGACTTCTCTACCAAACTAGAGGCATGTAGCTTACATTCTCTAAACATCTATCACATAGACTTGAATACATTCATTATCTCATGAAGCGTATATCTCTATAATCTCATATGGAATACATTTTACATGTCATTTACATCACTCACCTAAAGAGACCCAAAAAATGGCAACCCAAGTAGGAATGTCCCCATGTCATAAAAAAAGGGGCAAAACAAAACAAAAAAGCGATAATGCATATTGGCTCATTGATGCCTAGCAAAAAAACTTGCTAGACCCTATAAATGCCCAAAAAAATATTTAGTGTCAACCACAAATTCTTTTAAAATGATTTTAAAAAATGGATCTTGTTTAATTTCTTAAAGAAGGGGATTCAATTGTTTTCCAAAATAGAATATTTGAAGATTTCGCTAAAATTCGATATTTTTAAATATATCTGAAATGAAGTGGTTTTTAATAATAAAAAAAGAAATATTTGAAACCATAAATCTTAATTGAAAAGAGAATCAAGCAAAGTAGAATTCTTGAAGGCTACGATGAAAGCAGGAGAGCCTTGAAGAAATGGAGGTTCTCTAATAATTGATCATATAGAATCCAATTCAAGTTAAATTGGGCGACACATGGAACTAGCCCATACCCAAAACTATGTGAAATTGAGCTCATGATTAAGCCCAAAAACCAAATCAAAGATGGGCTCATGATCAAGCCCAAAACAAAGTCAAATCGGGCTCATGATCAACCTTAAAACCAAATCAAATGGGCACATGTTACAAGGCCAAATTCAAAATGGGTGTAAGACCAAGCCCAAGACGATATCAAACCAAGAAAGGGCTATGCCAAGAAGCCAAAGTTAAATTCAAATTCAATCAAGTCAAAGGGTGCACAAAACTGGCTAAGATATATCAAGATCAAGGTTGAGTCAAAAGTAGCACCAAGAAGGATAAGTGATCAAGTCACGGGCTACATCAAAAGAAGAAGTGCCAAAGTCAAAGCTAAAAGGGCTAAGTCAAAGCCCATTCATGCACCTAGTGGCAGGTTGCAAGTCACACCAAGCACAAACCAAATCAAGCCAAGCAAAAGGGTAAGATGCATCATTCCTAGTCAAGGGTGAGCCACCAAACCACACCAAGCTTGGGTGGGTTACACCAAAGCTCATCCTTACCAAAATGGGGACCATCCACATGCTCCCATGTGACCAACACCTTTCAAAGTGATTTGGAATAAAATTGGGTTAAATATCAAGCTTCATACCCAACCCATAGAAGGGTCTAGAGACTGCCCTTAAAATCTATAAATAGGGAATTCAGGGGCTCATCAAGAAGAGGCAAAGTGAGAAAATCCAAGGATTAACCTAAAGAAAAACCCAAAGAAAAATTAAGAGAGAAAATCCTAGCAAAGAGAGAGAGAGAAGAGGAGACGAAGAAGGAGGAGGAGTTCCCCAAGAGTGGAGGTGCTGCCCCCAAGCCATCGATCTCCAAGCTATTGCAAGGTCTTCAATCAAGGTTGGTTTTCTTCTTTTTTCTTTGCTTTATTCAATTCAATTCAATTAATGTTGTAATTAAGGAGCAATTGTCTCCAAATCATTGTAATATTTGAGGAGAGGTGCTGCAAATTTTCATCTAAGAGCAAAGGTAAAATCGCTTACCATTCGTTTGATTTGTGGTTGCTTTTACCTCAATATACATTGTAAACTTATACTCTCTCATCTTTTTTATGCTTAGCTATATGATAATTTTCCTTATTATTGCACTTCCTCTCTTATAAAATAAATTCTTCAACCAATTTTTTTTTTGGATGATCATATAAACCATTAAAGATCAATTGAATGTATTCATTAGACTCTTAAAACAGAAAACTCTATTTTCAATATTCTGCATCCGTTTGATAATTGATTTTTCAGCCCGAATACATAAACACAAAATTATGAGAATTGATCTACATTTCAATCACACATAGAACACTATATAAAATTTTTAAGAATTTTAGAGGTGGGTAAGGTCATGAATAAAATTAGAAAAATCGAACAAAAACTGAGACAGAACCTATATGCACTGCATAGCTGCAAGAGAGCCTGGGTAAAAGTCCCTTAACTCGGTCTGTAGATATCCACAAACTCTGAAAATGGTCTTGTTAGAAAGATTATTTCTATAGCTTTCTAACTTGTCTAGTTGCATAAAAGTCCAATAATTATATACAGAGATACAATCATTTCTTTAAGACTCTATATTTCTGTCATAAGGTTTGTCTCGAGTTCTAAGGTTGAGAAATTCATTGATTTAATTTTGTTAATCCTTAAAACTAAAAATAAAAACAAAAATATCCCAATAAATCCACGCCTGGTGCTATCTCAGGTAAATTTTCCAAGATTTTTGGAGATCTGAAAAATACCAAAAATATTAGGAATATCTGTTGTTGGAAATAAAACTATTTTTGTTTTTTAGATTTAAACCTAAAATTTTGTCAAGGGAAAAGACACATGATTTTGAATAGGCTTTTCAATTGAAAACTTGTTTAAAAAATATACTGGATCCTAAGAGAATTTTCAAAGTATCTAAGTTGACCCTTTAGCATCGGTTCAAGAAAGTCTACGTCGAAAAAAACTGACTTATCTACAATCACCAAAGAAGTTAGAAAATTATCTTTGCTAGTTTGAGAAAACTAGATGACACGCTCACGTACTTTTAGTTTTGAATTGAGTTTCGAGTCTCTACATAGGCTTTGAAATAAAATTCACATCTATATAGTGGTCCTCTTGAGTTGTGTTTAGGACATATATTTTCTTGTGAATTAATTGATGATGAATTCAAATTAACAAAAGAGATGACCGAAAGTAATTATAAGCCACAATATATGAGGTAGTGAAAGGTTGGCATATTTTTCTTCAATTCTGTATAAGCATTCTCAATTCTTAGCTTGTGTAATGTCTTTGAAAGTTCTTTATCCTCCACAGTTGTTAACTCTCTACCTATTGTAGAAAATGTTGCCTAAAGTTTAGCAAAACAAAATACACAACCATGACCTTCTAAATATAAGTGTTGACTTCATGGTTTTGACATGAAGCCATAAGAGGGCATTCATAGACACACCCACATATTTATATATTTATTTAGGTGGAGTTATCTGTCTCTTGCTTTATATATGTATATAAACGTTTTATGGTAATAGTTAATAACTTAATTGAAACCCCTTCATTATGCTTTTGGAGAATTTGTTATGCATTGATAATCATTTCTACCATTGCATGACCAAGTCCCCATATTACCAATTCATGCCCAAGTCTTGAACAATGGTAAAGGAACATTTGCATTAAATAGTACACAATCACTTATACCGAGGTATCAATAACTTTGAGACTTTGTCATGCATCGGTATAAGAGATTACTAATGCATGATCAAGTCTCAAGTGGGGATAAGGTGGGGCTTGCATTAAGTAGTCAACTATCAACATAAAACTATATAGTATATATATATATATATATATAGAGAGAGAGAGAGAGAGAGAGAGTGTGTGTGATTGGATCCTACTCATCACTAACACTGCTCACTCATGTCCAACTATTATTTTTTACGGCATGAATATAATAACATTGTCCTTCATCTTCTTTTAACACACATGCACATACACACATATATATACAGGTCTAAAAAACAATAGGTGGTTATGCTAGAAATGGGTATAATCCATTTTTGACACACACACGCACACATATATATATATATACATATAGAGAGAGAGCTACTAAATAAATTTTGGTTCTTGACAATCAATGTCATTCATTTGAATGCCCCACCCATGTCATCTTCTTGGATTATATGTGAGTGAAGGTGTTTGGTCCTAAGATTAGACATGCCATGCAACGTATAGAGCATATGCTAGTCGACATGTATACCACCTAGATTGGTGGAAAGAGTAAGGTTTTGAATAGATAACAGAGGTGGTAGAATTAAGAAAATAACTAATGTTGAAAGTAGATGTTGAACCAGTAGGAAGAAAGTAAGATGCTCATTTTTTATGTAGGGAGTTGGTGTGGATGAATTGTGAAAGTTGACTATGATTAATGGAGTGCATAATTGTCTCCTTGAGTTGTGTTTAGGGAGGCATGCATTTACTATTAGGTCAATTAGTGTTAATTCAAGTTCACAAAAAAAATGACAAAAGGTCATTATAAGTCGGAGAAAAAATTAACATAGTTGAAGCTGAGTAACAACTTAAATGTTAGCACAATCAACCACATATATAATGTGAAGACAAAGATAAAGCGAGAAAAAATAAGTGGTCAAACAATTTTTCAGTAACTTTTATATAAAATAGATTGTCATCATTATTACACATAGCATCAAAGCATAAAAGAGATGAAATATATGAGTGATATTGTATTTGCAAAAGCTTCAACTAACCCTTACGTTCATTACTAAAGATATTAGAGATTGATTGCATTTATGAAATAAACATATATAAAATGCTTTTTTGTCGAGTTCATAGGATGTACATCTACAAATAAAACTTTTTTGTAGTGTTCTCTTCTTCAAGTTTAGAAAAGAAAGAAAAACACATTTGAGTGAATTATATGCATGCTTCCCTAATGAAATATTTATAGATTTTAGCATACATTAATGAATGCAATTGATATTATTTTTTCTCCATAAGTACATATGCTTTGTAGGAAACATATTATAAAAAATATTGAAGGATATATTATTTGATTGATGAAAAGAAAAAATATGTCGTTGAAGTTGTTAGTGGGAAGAAAGTTGTTAAGTTTATAAATAAGAGGATTTATGTGGAGTTGGATGTACTGGAAGTGAAGAATTTTCTTGTCATACTATCTTATGTTAAGCAAGATAGTTTGGTCTCTATAAGCAAAATTTTTTGTTAATATGGATTGATCACATTTCTAAACTATTCCACTCAAACAATTAATAGGCACAATATAGAATATTCTTTATATACATATATAATATATATAGCGAGAGAGAGAAGGTGGAGCATGCCAACTAGGTAGATGAAACTCCATCTTGATCAAACTTCTTGACCATCTCATATTGAAATTGTACGGCTTTTGAGAGGCCAATTTAAACCATTCTTTACTCTATGAAAACCCTAGAGTGGTTGCTTCCTCCCTCCCTCCCCTTCTCTCTTGGATTTGAGTGGTACTCTTCCGTCCAAGAACTACAACTCTATCATCCTCCTATCTTTCTAAACAACAACTACACCTCCCCCCCTCTCCCCCTTTATGATTGCTTTGTAGTTGATTCCTCAAATGTTTGTTTGTTATCATCCTATGAGGTTTGTATCTTTCTATCCTATCTCTCTCCTCCTTCTCTTGTATCTTTCTCTCCTTTTTTTTCATTTCTCTCTCCTATTCATCTCGTCCTTTCTCTACCATTTTTATCCCTCCCCTTTTTGTGCCTTTTTGTATGATTACTTAGAAGTTATAATACAAAAACTTGTTTCTTCTTTGAATAATGCTTGTTTCTTTCTTCATTCATTGGTCACTATTATGGATACCTAATCAAAGATGAGGATTTATTAGATAATAATTTACATAATATTTATATTTCTAATGAGAAAAACAATGGTTTTCACAACAAATGCATTGATCGAGCATCCAAATAATGTAATTAATTGTTCATTTGTATTTAGAACTGATAAAGTACTTTCTAGTTAAGATGACTTGATTGAGTGTAAAAGGAATGGTTGGAATAGATTATAACAATTGTGATTGTAATAATTTATTTTTGAAATAGAAAGATGAAAAGGGTAAAGTTTAGCTTGGAAGTGAGAATTGGTGAATACAAGGCTAAGAAAGTAGTTAATGTTCAAAGTATATCTTAAATTGATACGAAGAAAATAAGTTTAGGAAGTTGGTAAGGTGAATGAATTGTAGAAGTTCTTTGTGATTACTGGGATGCATAATCATCTTCTTGGGTTGTATTTAGAAAGACATGCATTTGATAGTAGATTGAATGATGCTGAATTCAAATTATCAAAGAAAATGACAAAAAGCCATTATACTTAAAGCAAATATTAGCATAATTGAAGGTGAGTGACAACTTTAATGTTAGCACAACCAAACACATATGTAATAAGATGATGAAGATAAAGCAAAAAAAGATGAGTGACCGAAGTGTTCTTTAACAACTTTTATATAAAATGGATAGTGATCATTGTTAAATATGATGTTGGAGCATATCATAAATGGGATATATGAGTGATATTGCATTTGCAAACCCTGCTTCAATTAACCTTTTACATGCATTTCTGTAGTTACTAGGGTTTGATTGCATTTATTAAATGAATATATATATATATATATAACACTCCTTGTTGACGTCGAGAGATTTATATCTATAAATAAAACTTTTCACGTGAAATTTACTTTCTCTAATTCAAAGAAGGAAGAAAATTATATTTGAGTGTTAGTTGCTTGAGGGAGTTATATGCTATAAGCAATTTTCTTAAAGTAATATATACAGTACATGCATTGATTAGTGCAACTGATATTATTTCTCTTGAGTGAGTACATTTGCTACATAGGTGGTACATTGCAAGAAAAATTTAAGGATATATTATCTTGATGAGCAAAAAATAATATATCATTGCATTTGGTGTTAGTTAGAAGAAAGTTATTGAGTCTGAAAATGAGAGCATTTATGCTAAGCAGTTAGGTTTACTGGAAGGGAAGTGAAAGAAATTTTCTATCATACTATCTCATATTAAGTAACAATGACTGAATTTATACAAATTTATGTCAGTATGGATTGATAGGATTTTCAATTCTAACACTCACATAACTAACATGTACAACATAGTAGAGAGGGGATAAAGGATGCAAACTCTATTTGAACGATGGTTGGATCCCTTTTCATTTGTTCAAAAACGTTAGAAGTTGGTATAATATGCATGAAACTTGAAAAAAGCATATTTTGATTGTTCAGTGGACCCTTAGGTTCAGCTGCTCACAAACTGTTCATTTGCATTGACAACATTCAATAAAACTTATTCCGGTTGTTGTCAACACACTTAACTAGTCTTTGAACAACCAAAAAGAAGTTTATTCGAATTGCTTGTTAATTCACTTTATTCTTTCTGTTACTGAGTCTATTTCAACATTTTCAATAGTCGGAATAAGTTTTCTTCAACCCTTTTTTGGGCATCTTAATTCTGACTATTATTATATTTTTTAGGTTGTGCAACAATTGGATTTGTTTTTCTAGGTACCTTTTAAAAGTTGAAATTGACTATAATTGTAGAACTGCTCCAAGCTTCATGCACTGCATATATTTTCTATACTGAGGATACTTTCATATCACTATCATGAATAGAATTAAGATGATAGAAGTGAATCACACGTATTCTGTTTGTATATCAAACTAAATAAAAAAGACTTTTACATAACTAAATTGCAGGGGTTAAATATCATGATATCCCTATTTTCCTTAAAGAAATGGATCATTAATGTTCTCCTTCCAAATAGAAATTTGTCAAGATTGGTGTTGGACAAGTACGTATAACAAGTATTTTCTTATTTCTCTTAACATAGCAGCCTAAAAACTGAACAAGATTCCAATGTTACCTCATTCATGAATTCTTTTCCTCTTCCATATCTTGTCCATAGTCTCTTCACAGCTACATCAACACCACCCTTGGCCCAAGGGTTCTAGTGCAATGGAAGGGCCACTAACCTCTGCAATGTGTTTCACCTACTACTTGTATTCAATTGAATAAAGAGGAAACAACACTAAAATGGGGCACCGCCTGGAAGATTATTAGTGTCTAACAATTCTTTCTTTCCTTTTCAATTTTTTCATGGTATCCGTTTTTAATTTGTATAATATGCTAATATTTAACATATTCTATTTCTAAATACTCCATTAATTTCATATCCTCTTAAAACAAAATTTTCTCTAGTCTCTCTCGATTCGCATGTCTATTCTTCTCATATATCATTTTGATTTTTTCCTTGACACAATGTAATTTATTTTTGAATATGAAACCAGCAGCAAACCATGACAACTGCTGGAATCAAATGGTAATTGACGCCTAAACCAAAAATGTACAGTTTGGTTGTATGCATGTTTAGTGAGAATATGTATACCTAAGTCTTTTCCTACATTAAGTGGGGTTGGCTAGAGGTTACAACATTCCAAAGAAGTCATTTATCATATCTTATCTAAACTTTTCCCAATTAGCAGGTTACCCATAATGGTATTATTCTCCTTCAATCATGTTTACATTCTAAGTTTAGATGGGATCTAGTGAAACATCTCATACTTAGAACCCAATTTTTTTTACGTTCGTCATTAACTACCTAATACCAGTGGTGGGGGTGGGAAAAATAGGTCATGGAACTGTTTCAGGTCAGGGAAACTATTTATTACACACATAGATTCAACCATAGGGTATAGCCTTTTCATTCAATTTTTCAAATTTTGGGTGAAATGTCGCCCACCTTGGTTCAATTTGGATCTGCCTTTGCCCAATGAAACCCTCCTCTTTAATCCATGCTTGAGATGGGACATACTAAGGCAATTCCTCACATGGGAGAACATAATATTTATAGTTGTTTCATGTTTTGAAGTGAAACACTAGAAATGCAAAATAAAAGTTGAACATACAATAAAGGTTTTATTCACATTTCAGGTGAGTTTAAAACATTTCATATTTATCTTTCTATAAAGGCTCTCATAACTTAGTTGATTAGAGATGTCTGAAATTCGATCTCTAAGAAAGCATGTGATGTCTATTTTTAATCATTTATTGATTTTTTTATTTAAAAGATGTGTGTTCCAATTGTTCTTTGTACTCGGTTTGTTTTCTTGTTTGGCACTCCAAGTTAATGAAATGTGTAGAAGTGTATTTAGATGTTACGTTTGATTTGTTTTACAGTATGCATATATATATATATATATATATATATATATATATATATATATATATATATATGAATAATAATATATATGTATATATATGTGTATGTATATATGTATTTGCAATGTCTCGGTGTTTGGTGATTAAGCCTAGAGCGATGGAGAGAAGTGAGCTTGATGGCAAGAGTCTCACCTACCATCTCCTTTCTCTTTTGTCTTCTCCTTTTACGATTTTTGAAGAATATTGAAAAAGGCAACAGGGAGTTGACAATCACTAGTAGCACACCATACAAATGGAACTAGTTAGGGTCAAACATGCTTTCCTTGTTCCTGCGGGTAAAAAATTAAGACAACACAAAAACAAAACCAGGTCTATGCTCAGTCGACCAAATATGATGAAAAATGGGTTGTGTCTACCTTGGCCATTGACGAGAACACGAAATGATGCGAGTGGAGAACCAAATCGACACAATCCAAAATGTTTAGCACGAGTAGCTGCACAAGACACTTTTGTTCCATTGGTTTGGTCGTGATTGTGGAGTATCAAATGTGAAACTACGTAAGAAATATAGTAATAGGGGTGGAAAAATCAATTATAATAGAAACATGCATTCAATTTTTCAATCTTTTGATTTCGTTTTGATTTTAAACTATAAATGAATTTGGTTATTTAAGTTTGATATGGTTTTGGAGATTAAAAGCAAAAAACGTCTGGAACCTGAAATAGAAATTGAACCATTCTGGAGTCGGTTATGGTTCTAGGACGGTTGGTTTTTGAGTGGTTTCAATTTTGGACCGAAACTACTCCAAAACTACTGGTATGGTTTTTAAAAAAAATTAAAAACAACACCTTTTAGAGTCAAACTCCCATCAATTACAACAACAGGTAATGCTTTACCATCAAGCTAATGATCAATTTGTGATAATGGGTTTTAGAAAAAATATTTAAATAATATTTAGCGGTGGTTTGAAACCTTTAGTTCTGGTTTAAGACTGGTTTCCATAACCAAACCGAGGGTCTCAGTTTTAGTTAGGTTTGGTCAGTTATAGGAGCAGCGTGGTTCTGATTCGAACTATTGAGCCTCCAAACCTGCCATGTCTATCTACATCAAGAGCCAAAAAGGAATAACCTAATATGGTATTCGAGTTTGATTTGACATTTATGCTTAAGTTTATGCATTTTGGAATCTCACCACTACTATGTATTTGAAATTGCTTTCCATGTTTTTAGATAAAGTAAGCATCCATTGTTCGCAGCGATTATTGGATCAAGTTGTGTTTCACCATGGATTTTGGGAAAGGTTAGCTATAATGAAAACTAAATCATTCAAGGTTTTTCAATTTGGTTTGGTTGTTGCAGTAATTCGGTTTCATTTTTATTATTGAATTCTTCCTTAATCTGGTTCATAGTTATTTCGATTCGGTTTGGTTAGTGAACCAAGCAGACCAACGCAAGTCCCCTATATAGTATAACTTGCTACAATCTCTCTGTGTAAAGGTAGAAGCCAGAACTGCTTTGAGGTACACATGGCTTGTTCATATCTAGCATGTTGGTTCAACTTATAACTGAATTGGTTTTGAATCATCCCAACTGTAAAGCACTCCATCCGTCATAAACACAAGCAAATAATCAAGTCCATCACTTGTCGTCAAGTTCATCAATCAAGCAATCAAAAAATTTACATTCGGTGTACCACAATCAAATCCACTCTTATCGTTTGTCATAGATCTAGAAGATACTCCACTATAACAAACATTTTCATCATCGATCCACTCTAAGCAACAACAACAACAAACAACAACTAAGCCTTTTCCCATACTAGACGGGGTCGGCTACATGGATTCTTTGTTTCCACAGATCTCTATCGTGTGCCATGTTAGCAGTTAACTCCCAATAAGCTAGATCATTCTTTATTGTTTCTTTCCAACACTTTTGTGGTCGTCCTCTACCTCTTTTAATACTTTCCAAATTTAGGTTTTCTAACCTTCTTACAGGTTCTTCTTTTGATCTTCTTTCTATATGTCCAAACCATCTTAAACGATGTTCTCTCATTTTATCCTCTATTGGTGCCACTCCTAATTTGTTTCTAATAACCTCATTATGCATACGGTCTTTTCTTGTATGACCACTCATCCATCTCAACATCTTCATTTCTGTCACAGACATCTTTTGTACATGTTGATGATGATGATTATTGATACACGAGAGAGAAAACCTCCTTAGTGCAAGGGCACATGACATTGAAGATCGTGCGCTATAGAGGGGTGTCGATCCTTAGACACTATTTCTAGTTCTAGTGCTAAGGCGCATGGCATGACAGATTCATCGGGTGTCTGGTAATGTAGTGCAATGTGTGGCTTACAAGGTGTTGTTACACTAGAGTAGACAAGCATGACTAAGGATACTGCTCCAAGTTGCATGTACTGTATACATTTTCTATACTGAGGATACTTTTATGTCACTATCATGAATAAAACGAAGATGATAGAAGTGAATCATGCGTATATTTTTTATATCAAACTGAATAAACAAGAATTTCACGTAACTAAATTGAAGTGGTCAAATATCATGATATCCCTGTTTCCTTTAAAGAAAACGGATCATTAATGTTCTCCTACCAAATAGAAATTTGTCAAGATTGGTGTTGGACATGTACGCATAACAAGTACTTTCTCATTTCTCTCAACACAGTAGACTAAAAACCAAACAAGATTACGATGTTACCTCATTCATGAATTCTTCTTTTCCTCTTCTAGGTCTTGTCCATAGTCTCTTCACAACTACATCAACACCACCCTCAACCCAAGGGTTCTCACGCAATGAAAAGGCCGGCGATGTGATTTCAAGTACTTGTATTCAATTGAATAAAGAGGAAATATATCAATTTTTTATGGTATCCTTTTTTAATTTGTATAATATGCTAATTTTAACATATTCTATTTCTAAATACTCCATCAATTTCATATCCTTTGAAAACAAAATTTTCCCTAGTCTCTATCAATTCGCATGTCTATTCTTCTCCTCAAGCATCCATTGTTAGCACTGATTATTGGATCAAGTTGTGTTTCATCATGGATTTTGGAAATGATTGGCTATAACGAAAACTAAATCATTCAAGTTTTGTCAATTTGGTTTGGTTGTTGCAGTAATTTGGTTTCACTTTTGTTATTGAGTTCTTCCTTAATCTGGTTTTCAATTCTTTTGATTTGGTTCTGTAAGTGAACCAAGCTGACCAATGCACATCCCTATATGTATAACTTGTGATCTCATTGTATAAAGGTAGAATCCAAAACTGCTTCGACGCAGATATGGCTTGTTCATATCTAGCATGTTGGTTAACTTATAATTGAAATGGTTTTGAATCATCCCATCTATAAAACACTTCATCTATTGTAAACACAAGCAAATTATTATGTTCATCACTTACCAGTGTCATCAAGTTCATCTCTCAAGCAATCAAAAGATCTACATTCGGTCTACCACAATCAAATCCACTCTCATCGTTCGTCATAGATCTAGAAGGAACTCCAATATAACAAACATTTAATCATCATTCCACTCTAAGTGCTCAAGGAGCATTCAACTTATTCATACACGGGAGAGAGAACCTCCCTAATGCCAGGGTGCATGGTATTGTGAATCATGCACTATGTAGGGGTCTCGATCCTTAGACATTGTACCTAGAGATGTGGCACGCTTGTTGTGGCATGAGAGATGGATACATGGGGCATCTGACATTATAGAACAATGAGTGGTTTAGGAGGTGTTACACTAGAGTAGACACGCAGGATTCTTGGGATGTTGTTGTAGTGAGGCAGGATGATGTAACGTGGGCATATATCTTATTGAGGTAACGTGGCATGTGACGGAGGAGCATGATAGCTTAAGGCATTAGAGCACATTAGCATTGCATGACAGGGTCTGCTGGTGCACTCGTAGTATAATTGCCCCCTCTCCCTCTCATTCATCGAATTCCACCCCTCCCTGCCCCTCCAATTCACTCTCCTAATTCTTTCCTTCCCCCATCACCCATATGATCCCATCCCCAATCTAATCTCCTCCCCTCCTTTCCGACTTTATCTTCACTATTGCATTCATATAGAATCACCAATTTTTGAGAGAGCGAGAGAAGAGTTTGGCATCCAATGCGAGCAGGAGCAACTAGGAAGCAAGAGAAAGTCACCCTAATTTTCGAGGTATTCATCTAGTTTTTTTAATTTCATCTTTGTGGTTGAAATGTCGATTTTGAATATCGACATCATATAAAAAAGGGAATGAGAGAGATGAACATATCTGAGCCTCTCTTTGGGTTCCAGGGGCTCGACAAGGCTGAGTATAAGGAGGGAAATCTAGCGACTACAACTTTTTTTGCTTTCCCTTCTTCTCCCTCTCAGTTCTCAATGACACCACCACCACCATCGATGGCAATTTTACACCCAATAACCTGACCAACCCTAATTCTTGCAAGAGAAAATATGTGAACCATCTAAGTTATCACTATGCAGTGGAAACCCTCAAATAAACCCGACTATACTAAGTATGGTATTAACGGTGATGGTGACTTGAAGATATCGAAGACACCTTTCGTACTCAACTATCTCTCTAAAATTCTCTAGAACTAAACTATAAAATGGTTGAATTCCGTTTTTCTCAACTACCAGGCTCCCTTTTATACACAAGATACCAACACAAACATTTCCTTAGCGGAGCTCAACATCTTGCAACTGACCTCAAATAGATCCCTAAGATCCACTTTAGGTGCTCAAGGATTCCCTGAGCCCTTACATGGGAGAAAACCTCCCTAGTGCACAGGGCATTTATGTGTTGTGGCCATTCTCGGCTCATCCAGCACAGGTAACAGCTGGATTGGCCATCCAGACTGTTACCTGTATCCCGGATAAGGGAGGATCATAACTAGAAGATGTTACTGAGATTTCTAGTCTGCAGGAGGAAAATCCGGGAAGAGGAAGGAGCATGTTTCTCTATATAAATAGAGCAACAATACAGAAAAATATACACTAAAAATACTGTGAACAAGGGAAAACCAAACCAAGTTCCTCTCCCGGGAAACTCCTTTGTGGAAACCTCAAATAAATCCACAAAAGAATTCCGTTACATACTCTCAAGAAGAACAGAAGCTCAAGGCCGGAACAAAACCAAAGCACGTAACTGGAAGTAGGCAACTTTCAACATCTGGAATCCGAGCCTCGTTATTGATTCTGCAAAATAAAACAGTTAAGTAAGCGATTATCAGAGGAAGAGAGAAGAAAAAAAAAGGAGAAGAGAAAGAGAGAAGGAAAAAAGAAGAAAAGAGGAGGCATCAAACGGAAGAGAAGGCAAAAAAGGCCAAAGCCGCCCACGACCAAAAGGTAGGAAAGCCGGAATAAGCCAAAGTCCTCCACGGCCAGAAGGCAGGAAGGCTAGAAAAGGCCAAAGCTGCCTATGGCTAGAAGGCAGGAAAGCCGGAATAGGACAAAGCCACCTATGGCTAGAAGGCTAAAAGGCCAGAAAAGGCCAAAGTTGCCTATGACTAGAAGGTAGGAAAGCTGGAATAGGCCAAAGTCGCCTACGGCCAGAAGGCAGGAAGGCTAGAAAAAGCCAAAGCTGCTCACGACCAGAAGGTAAGAAAGGTAGAACAAGCCAAAGCCGCCCACGACCAGAAGGCAGGAAGGCCAGAACAGGCCAAAGCCTCCAACGACCTGAAGACGGGCTACCAAGAACATGCCAGAATCACCACCGCAGAGCGGAACACAAAAAAAAAAGGAACCACGACAGAGCTACCTGCCACCTCTCTCTTTGTGTTTCTCTCTTTCCCTCCCCGTACCAACTTCCCATCAGAAAAAGTAGGGAAACACCAGCGATCGGCAAGCCGATCTCCCCTCCCTCTCTCCTTCTCCCTCTCTCTCCCTCTCTTTCTCTCTCCCCCTTTTATATCGCGATAGAAATCACCAGGCGATTTCAGAAAACCGCGGGCCAAAATTGGTTTTAGAAATCATCTTAAGCAGCGGACTAAAGAGTCCATTCTACCCCGGTTGGTTTTTCATATTTATGGTTTTGCCACCAGACGAAATTACAAAATTGTCCAGATATTTTTGGGTAAAAAGACTATTTTACCCTTACTTTACAAAAAGTCAGATTTGCCCTTCAGTAGTTTATAAAAATTATGAAATACTAGGCTGTCATTTTCATTTATGCTCTTCCCGATTGAGATAATTTTAGTTCTATCATTCAGTCAAAAGACAAGATTGCCCCTATACTTTTGAAATAATTATAGATTGGACTTGAGGGTTAAAATTACAGTTTTAACCCCGATCAGTTACAAATTTTACAGAAATACCAACGAGTAATTTTATACGTTTGTCCTTAGGTTTTTTCAAAATTTTTAAAAGAGGACATATAGTTGAAATTACGATTTTGCACTTGGTATTATTTAAAAAGTTCAAAGGAAGAAATTCTTTGAGAAAATTTCAAATTTGTCCCAAGGTGCTTATGAAATTATCGTTGGTTTGCTTTTATGAGATTATGCATCTTTCTAACATGATTCTTGCTACATGTCCTATTTGTTTTATATTTGTTTCCTTTTTAGATCGTTTAATTGTTATTATTGCCAAACATATAAAAATGAGCTCTAGAATATATGTGTCTGAGTTAGCAAAAACTGAGAAGTTGAACGGCCTTAACTTCTAAACATGGAAGAGGAGAATCCCACTAGCTCTAACACTTGAAGGTGTTGAGTATGCATTAAAAGAAACTATGCGTTCGCTACCTCCAAATGCAAGTTAGTAATAAGTATAAATGTATAAAATATTTCTAAAAGATGATACTATAGCAAGGACAATCATGTTAACCTACATGAAAAATGACTTGATTAGGGTATTCGAAGAATACGAGATCGTTAAAGAGTTGTTTGACTTAATAACAGCTAAGTATGATACAACTACCAAGTTATATATACAGTTGATACTACAAAAGTACAACTCCTTCAGAATAAAAGAAGGAGACAATGTAGTACAGCATGTAAACCATATGTTGGTAATGGCTAGGGAGTTAGCCGTAGCAAAATCAGACATCCCAAAATCGATGCTGATATCAACAATATTAAACAATCTACCCCCTTCATGGAACATGGTCACCATTGCCCTCAGATTAGAGCCTGAGATTAACCTTTTTAAGTTGCCCCTGAAACTAGCAATGAGTAAGAACACATGGTCAAAAACAAGAAAGAAAAATTGCTAGTAGTCAAAGATGATATAGCGTCTAGCTCCAAAACTAACCAGAAGAAAAATAAACCAAACAAGAAGTTTGACAAGAATAACAAGAAAGGCGGTAAAAATTTTAAGAAATCGTAGGAAACTGCTTCTCGGGTAGTGTTTCAACTGCAGAAAGATGTGTACTATAAAAGAGACTGCCACAATAAGAAGGGTGGAAGAAACAACTCACAGCGCGAACAGTTGGAGAAGCAGGATATAATCTATGTGATTTCAAAGTGCTTGTATATGAACAACCCAGTGATAGGTTGGTGGATAAACTCTGGAGTTACTCGACACTCTCAAAAACCAAAGAAGGGGCAATAGATATGAAAGAATACAATCCCGAGAAACATCGAGTCTACATGGGAAATAATACTTTCTCGAATGTTTTGAGTATTGAGTCTTCAGAATATTTGTTCAAGGCAAACCAATTGTATTGACTCATGTATTAATTGTGCCATCTATAAGGCGCAATTTAGTCTCGATTCCTGTCTTGGTAAAGAAAGGTTTTGAGATTAGGTTTATTCCTAACAAGGTGACTATGGGAAAGCATGGGAGAATATCATTCTCTAGGGAATTTAATCTAGAACATGGATTGTTTAAACTTTGTGACAATGAAATCGGTACAACTTCTACTTATATTGAGAGTGCCTTTATAGTTGATGTGAATATGTGGCATAAACGCTCAGGGCATATAAGTTTGGAAAAGTTGAGAAAATTATCCAACTTTGACTTATTGCCTAGATTTGAGGAAAATACTTTCAACAAGTGTAAAGTTTGTATACAAGGAAAAATGATAAGGAAAGTTTTCCTCAAAGAATCAATAAGGGCAACAATACTGTTAGAGGTTATTCACACAAATTTATGTGAGCCTTTTAGAGTAAAGTCATATTGTGGAAAGGGTTATTTTATAACATTTATCGATGATTACTCTAGATATATGTATTTATATATTTTGGCACATAAATTTGAGGCACTTGATGCTTTTAAAAAATATAAGAAAGAAGTGAAAAAACAATTAGGACATTCGATCAAAGTCTTAAGATCAGACAGAGGTGGTGAATATACCTCGGCAAAATTTTTGGAATTTTGTAAAGACTTTGATATTGCAAAGCAAAATACAATGCCCAGGACACCTCAACAAATAGTGTAGCTGAGAGATAAAATAGATCCTTGCTGAATATGACAAGGTCTATGTTGATCAAAGCCTCTATTCCAAGGTATTTTGGGGAGAAGCAGTAAGTACAACAGTTTACATACTCAATAGAGTACCGTGTAAAGTTGTATTCACTATACCATATGAGATGTGGTTTGGAAAAAAAAACAACCTAGGTCATCTCAAGAAGTGGGCATATGTTGCACATGTAAAGATCCTTGATTAGTCTAGAAATAAGCTAGACAGTAGGTCATTGAAATGTATATTCATTGGATATCCGAAAGGTTCAAAAGGATATCAATTTTATCATAAGGACCACAGACTCATTGAAATCAAAGATGTTGAATTCATAAAAGATACTAAAAATGATATCTTAAAAAATAATGATGAATATGTTGATGATCAAGTAGACTTAGACCAATCATCTTTTGAGCCTATTGAAGATCTTCCTGAAACTACTGATATCTTAAGTGGATATAAAAGGCTAAGAGTCACTCCATCCTACTTAAAGGATTATCACACTTATCTTGTAGAAGAAGTGTGTATTCGGTAGATTTAGATGAGTTGACTGATAACTTGACTTATCAGTAAGCAATGAACTCATCAGAAGCAACATATTGGGGGAAAGCCATGGATGAGAAAATTGAATCCATTGAGAAAAAATAAGTCTGGGAATTGATTGATTTGTCAATAAGAAGGAAAGCCATAGACTATAAATGAGTTCTGAAAAAAATATAAGGTCGATAGTATAATCGATATGTTTAAAGCGAGGTTGGTTGTAAAGGGTTTTTCACAAAAAGTGAGGATAGATTATGTTGAGACATATTCCCTAGTTGCAAAATTTGCATCGATACGTATAATCCTGAAAATATTTGCATACTATGATTTGGATTTACATCAATTAGATGTAAAGACAGTCTTTCTAAGCGGAGATTTAGAAGAAATCATATACATGCAGTAGCCCAAAGAATTTGTGGTTGAAGGCTAAGAAGATAAAGTATATAGGTTGAAAAAATCTCTATATGGCCTGAAACAGTCACCTCGCCAATGATATTTGACTTTTTAAAATGTCATTATAGAACTTGGGTTTGTGGCTAATAAACTTGATCGCTTTGTATATGTCTGGAATAGTGGGAGCTACTTTGTCATCTTGTCATTATATGTAGATGATATATTGTTGACCAAAAATGACAACGAGATGATTGTGAAAATCAAGTCATGGTTGAACTCGAAGTTCAAAATGAATGATATGGGGGAAGCATCCTATATTTTGGGAATAAAGATTTCTTGAGATAGAGAATTTAGACTCTTATGCCTGAGTCATGAGAGATATATCGGCTATATCCTCAAGAAGTTTAAAATGGGTCAATGCATGTTTGCTGATACACCTATTGCAAAAGGGGTCAAATTAAGTAAGGTTGATTGTCTTGGTGAAGGAGACGATAAGCCTAATGTTCCTTACACATACAAGACCTGATATCAACTTTGTTGTTGGTCTTATAAGTAGATATCAAAGTAATCCTGGTTGGCAGCACTGGTTAGCTGTGAAAAGGATTTTAAGATATCTAAAATGAACAAAAGACTTGAAATTGTGTTTTCAAACAGATGAACTGAAAGTGGTAGGATACTTAGACGCTGACTTTGCTGGAAGCAAAGATGACAGCAAATCAACCTCGGGACAAATATTCTTATTTGGAGGTGTTGTTGTTTCTTGGGCATATAAGAAACAAAGCTGTGTAGTTTTGCATACACAAGAAGCTGAGTCTATAGCTTGCTATATGGATGCAACAAGTACTGTTTGGATAAGCCGCTTCATAAGAGATTTGAAGTTGGAAATAACCGACGAGCTTATTGTTATTTATTGTGATAACAATACAGCAATTACCCTTATCAAGAATGGAGTTGATTGCTCAAAAAGCAAGCGTATAATGGTGAAATACCACTATGTTCATGATATAGTTATGAGAAAGGAAATATCCATCTCATACATGCTAATAAATGATATGTTGGCAGACCCCTTCACTAAAAGCATAAGAGAGAAATTTTTCTCAAAACATGTTACAAACATGGGTTGGAGGTATGTTTGATTATTGTATAGGAAAATAACTATATAATGGATAAAAAGTGTTGTATAGGTAAACAACAATACAACAGATAAATTGTTGTGAAGGGAAATAACCATACAATAGGTATTGATTGCAGTAGCAATCATGAAAAGACAGTACTAGGTGAAACCCTGTAAGAGTGGGAGGAAACTAGTATGTCTGTACACTTGGCTCGAATGACCAAGTGGGAGATAATGTGTTGTGGTCATTCTCAGCCCATCTAGCATAAGTAACGATTGGACTGGCTATCTAGACCATTACCTATATCTTGGAAAAGGAAGGATCATAATCAGAAGACGTTATCAAGATTTTCAGTAACGCTCCAGATGAGGAAAGCCGCAAGAGGAAAATTCGGGAAGAGGAGGCAACACATTCCTTTATATAAACAGACCGAGTTCCTCTCTCGAAAAACTCATCCATGAGAACCTAAAAAAATCCACAAAAGAATTCCGCTGCAAACTCTTCCAGCGAATAGAACTCTAAGGCCGCAACATAACCGAAGCTGAGGTGCTCCTTACGGAGAATTGCCGATGCTTGTACACTATGCCTAGAGGTGTGGCGCGCTTATCTTAGCATAGCATGTTAGAGTGGCGGGCAGCGTAGGTGGTGTTGTCACACCAGAGCAGACATGTGGCATTCTCAGGAGGATGTCGCAGCGAGGTTGGATGATGCGCAGAGTGTGCAGGCGTGTATCTCGTCGAGATAGTGTGGCATGTGCAACGGAGGAGCCTGCTAGCTTAAGTCATTAGAGTACGTTAGTACAGCAACACGGGGTCTGTTTTTGACACTATATTTGCTCCTTGCTGATGCTCTAACACTATAATTGTCCCATATCCCTCTCATTCATCTGATTCCCATCCCTCCTCCCCAATCTGATCCCCTCCCCTCCTCCCCAGTCTGATCCCCTCCCCTCCCTTCTGACTTCATCTTCATCTTCACTATTGCATTCATATAGAACCACCACCAAGAGGTTGGCATCCAATGTAAGCAGGAGCCACCAAGAAACAGGAGAACCATCTATCAAGTCGAACTGTTGATTTTCAGCATCAACGGCAAACAAAAAGGGCGATGTGAGAGGTAAACCTAGCAGAGCCTTCCTTGGGCTCCGAGCGGCTAGATATGGCTGGAGATGTGGATGGAAATCCAGTGACCACCGAATTTTACGCTTTCTTTTTTCTTCTCCCTCTCGTTTCTCAACGCCACCACTGCCATCGGTGGCAATTTTGCACCCAATAACTCGGCCAGACTGAGGCGATGCTGCTCAGACCTCCACTAGGAAGAAAATCTAGTGAAAAAGAGTTTTTAAACTCAAAATGATGGTAGATAAAGTCTCCTCTTTGGGGACGGGTCCCCGTGGGGATGCCAGAACGGGGACCTTGATCCCAGTGATAAACATGACAAAGCTCGTGATCATCGCACAAGCATGATTCAATCGATCTACACCTTTGCTGAGCCAAAGATTGATCTTTTGAGGAATCTCCAAGTCATAGAGCTTAGCAAGGTCCCTCTTAAACAAGATTGTCTCTTTCCTTTTGCATGACATGGAATCAACTAGCTCGTGACATAGCTTGTGGTCATCACACATGCATGATTCAATCGATCCACTCCACTATGAAGCCAATGATTGATAACTCTTCAGGAATCTTCAATCATGTCATAGAGCTTAGCAAGGTCCCCTTAAACAAGATTGTCTCCTTGTTGAATGGTGCAAATTTGTCATAATTTAGAATGTAATATTTAAAGTCATAATCCATAGTAACAATTATCTATATGTGTGTGTGTGTGCGCGTGCGTGTATTAATTAATTATAGTAGACGAGATCTACTTGAACATCCATTCTCTTTTGTCGATTGACAAACAATTACGAAATATCCCCTCCTATGCCCTCTAGAAATGTCATCCTTTTTTGTATTGATGAAATTGCGGAGGTGGATCTCTAATATAGTTTGAACTCAGGTCTTGTCAGTCTGGGTGCTCTAGATCCGAGTCCATTTCCTCCAAATTAAACAAGGAGAAAAGGCAAGAATTAAAGACACTAAATTTAACATGATTTGGTGGCTTATCAATCGATGCGTAGGAAGAGAACAACTTTTATTCAATGAGCAGAGCCAAGTGAAATTATATGGAAACTTTTTCATCACTCTATATCAACATAGATACCCTCAACTAAGAACTTGATGGATTCCAACAGTCATCTTTTTTGTTCTGAAGATTTGGAATTGTTTTCTGATAGATTTTCACGGTTTAAATCATCGGAATGGTTTGCATCGAGTCTTTACTTGAGATTAAAAGGTTGCAGCCATGCTGGTAGCATTATTCTTTATCTTGTACCCTAATAGCACTCTTCTTCCCCATCGAGTCTGCACTCGTGGTCTTCCCCAAGTTCATTGTGGTGGTTTAGTTCTTGATTTCTTGGTGACGTGCATCGTGTGTTTTCGGTTGTGTACAAGTTTATGCGTTGTATCAAGTATGCATCAGTCTTCAGCGTTGATAACATAATTTAATAGTTTTAATGCACAATATCCATTAAATGTCAAATATTAAAAATATAATGATAGTTCTTACTGCTTAAATTTAAACTTTATCATTCATGACGTGATCGAATGACTGAACCAAAACACAATCCGATATTAAATTTAATAGTTTAATCGGTTTATTTTTTTATTTTTAGCAGTCAGAAGTGAATTGATATGACCTAACTCACCAGAGACTTGGAACTAAAACACAATCCGATAAGCAAATAACTGAACCAAAACAAAAGTTTCAGTGGGTTTTAATTTTTCTTCCTGATAATTGATTCATGCTCATCCCTAAAAATACAAACGATTTTATAGTACTTTGTAGAAAATTTACCTTCAAAAGCGAAAATGTTGGCCAAGACAGGTACGTGAAACTGGACATGACCAGTTTCTTTCCAATTGAAACCGAACCAGACCAAGAACATGTTGGACACAAAACCAGTGAAACCAAAATAAGAACCGAGGCTCACCCTGTCTGCTTCCAATTTCACCTTCTACAAAACCAGAAACATCAGTTTAATAGGAACCGAGGCTCAATTGGATCCCGTCGGATGCATTTACAACCACATGATAAAAGATTTAAATTCTGCAAAAAATTCATCCGGTCTTTTAAATAGAAATAAAGACTGTAAATAAATCAAGCAAAATACACTTTCCTAGGTTTTTCATATACGGAATTATGTGTACCCCTTGAAATAAGATTACTTAATGAAAATAGTAATTATAAAAGTATATAGAAAATATACTACCATATGAGTAAGGATGAAATGTTTGAAATGGCATCGAATTAAGTTAATATTAACAAATTGGTCAAGAGCAAGAAGAAAATATGGTTGAACTTCTTTTAGTGCGAATATAAAGAGAAAGAAGGGTTGTGAGAGTGATGCATACACACATAGATATAACTATATATATATAGAGAGAGATTGGATCCTGTCCACTACAAATATTTCTCACTCATGTTTCGATCATTGCTTTTCATGAGTAAGTAATAACAATATCCTTCTTCTTTTCTGAAAACTTAAAAAAAAATTAATTTCACTCATGTCATTGAAAAACAATGAGTGGGCATGACTAGACATATCAGAGATGGATGCGAACTGGTTAACCTATATAATATATACATATAAAAAAGTGAGTAACCATACCCTATATTACCCTTGTCTGCATGCAGGTTACAGTGTATTGTCGTGCCTCTAACATCTTTAGCATCTCCCTCTCTCTCTCAACCGAGAACGTCTACATGCCAGGTGTGTCATCTGTTTATTGTTCTCTCTCTACCAAGTCATAACGAAGCAAGGTATATATTTCTCTTCTTCCCTATTTATTGATTTTGATTTCTTTAAGTTTGGGGATTTGTGTATTGTTGACTCAGACGAGCTACCATCGATCCTGAACCAGCCAGGAAGAAAAGCTCTAGCGAGAGAACAAAAGAAGGAAAAAAAGGCAAATAAAAGAATAAAAGAGAAGGAGAGTATTTTTTTGTTCTCCACACAGTGTTTCACATGGAAACCTTCTTTGTTTTTTGTGCCTGTGTGTAATTTTTCACACATAAATTATAGGGAAACATTGTATTTATTCATGTCTTAATCACTTCCTATATTTTCCATCTTGGGCTTTCCGTTAAAACCAACTTTCATCTTTATTCAAAAGTTTTTCATAACTTTTAGAAAAAGTAAAAACTATTTTGATTTAAATCTTTTTTATAAAAGTAACTAATAAAATCTGAGAAGAGGGTCCTTCTTCCCATATTTCATAGTTTGATGTTATTGAGGCCGAAAGTAGCCACAAATAATTTAGATCTTCCACTTGGCTACTTAGCCAATATATATGATACACTCGTTTTGCCTCCACTATTTTGGAGTCTTTTCAAGTTGTATCATTTTTTAGTTTCAATTGTAACTTTTTACCTGTTGTGTGGTTTTCCATAATCAATATGTTTTTCCTTCATAACATTAAATAAAGTATATTTTTATACTCATATTGTAAGAATATTTCAAACTCATGTACGTAACATGTTTAGTAAAAAGTTTTTCTGAGATTCCTTCAATCAAGGGGTCAGCCAACATATCATCAATTGGCATATAAGATATAAATATCTCATTTCTTTTAAGCATGAACATAGTGATATCTAACCATTATATGTTTGCTTCTTGAGCTATCAGCTCCATTCTTAGTAAGAGTAATTATTGCATTGTTGTCATAATAAATGACAACAGGCTCATTGGCCATATTCAACTTCAAATCATGTATGAAGCGGCTTATCCAAATGACACTTGTAATCATACTACAAGCAATATATTCATCTTCTTGTATATGCAATGCTACACAATCCTGTTTCTTCCAAGCTCAATAATCAACCACCTCTAAATAAGAATATTTGACTGGAGGTTGAATTGTTGTCATCTTTACGCAAGCAATATCAGCATATTAGTATTGTACCACTTTCATTTTATCTGCTTGAAAATAAATCTTTAAGTCTTTTGTTCCTTTAAGATATCTTAGAATCCTTTTCACAACTATCCAATGTTTCTAACAAGGGTCACTTTGATATTTACTCAAAAAATCAACGACAAAACTGAAATTAGGTCTTATACAAACATCGCATACATCAAGCTACTTATAGCTTGAGCTTAAGGAACATTAGGCTTTTCTCTCCCTCAACCTTACTCAATTTAACCCCTTTAGCAATGGGTATACCTATAGGCTTGTACTCACCCATTTTAAATTTATTGAAGATGTAACCAATATATCTCTCTTAACTCAAACATAGAAGATTAGATTCTCTATCACAAGCAATCTTTATACCTAGAATATATGATGCCTCTTTCATATCTTTCATTTTGAACTTTGAGTTCAACCACACCTTGGTTTTTACAATCATTTCATTGTCATTCTCAGTCAATAATATGTCATGTATATATAATGATAGAATGACAAAGTGGTTTCCCATGTTTCAAACATATACACAATGATCAAGTTCATTAGCCACAAACCAAAGTTCACTTATGATATTTTGAAAAATCAAATACCATTATTGAGGTGATTGTTTATAGGGATTTTATAAGGTTATAGACTTTATCTTCTTGGCTTTTAACTACACACCCTTCTATTTGTTGCATATAAATGATTTTATCTAAATCTCCATTTAAAAAGGTTATCTTACATCTAACTGATGCATGTTCAAAACATAATATATTGAAATAGGCAAAATAATTCTAATAGATGCAAATTTCATAACTGTTGAATATGTCTCAACATAATTTATCGCCGCCTTTTGATAGAATCCTTTTGCAACTCATCTAAATGCACTGAATTGTATACTTTCTCTAAAAGGTAAGTGTGATAATCCTTTAAGTAAGACAATGTGACCTAGGTTTTTATGTCCACTTAAAGTTTATGAACTCTCAGAAAGGTCATTTGGATAAGAATCTATGGATTTAAATAACGATGGATCTAGATACACTAGATCTTCAATGCATTCATCATCATTTTCAAGAATATCATTTTTAGTTTCCTCTAAGAATTCAACTTCCTACTTTATATTAAATCATAGTACTTATGATAAAATTGATATCCCTTAGAACCTTTGAGATATCTAATAAAAATACATCTTAAGGACCTACTACCTTGCTTATCTTATATTGATTAAGGATATTTATAGGTACAATAGATCCGTATCTCCTGAGATGACCCAAGTATGGTTTTCTACTAAACCACATTTCATATTGTGTAGAGAATATAACTTTACATAATACTCTATTTAATATATATGGATATAGTTAGTGTTTCTCCTCAAAACACCCTCAAAAAGAGAAGAATTAATTATCATGAACCTAGTCATATTCAAGAAAGTCTTACTATATTTCTCTACTACATCATTTTGTTGTGTTGTAGGCATGGTATTTTATTTACTAAAGTCTTTCCAATATTTCAAGAATTATGTAGAGGTATATTCGGAATCTTGGTCAAACCTTACGACTTTGGTTGTTTGTCCTAATTTATCTTTAACTTCTTGCTTATATTCTTTAAATAACTCAAGTACCTCAGATTTATTTGCCAAGAGATATATATGTATATCTCGAATAATCATTAATAAAGGTTATAAAATATATTTTCACACGATGTGATCTTACCCTAAAGGGTCCAATAAATAAGTGTGAATAATTTCTAATAGGGTTGTTATCCATAGTTGAAGCACTTTATTCGAGAAGCATATTCCTATAATTTCTGATTGTTCTAATTGTTTTTAGAGCTTTATCCTAAATCATCTTGAGCAATGAGTAATTTTTCTCTTCATTTTTGTTCATATGTTCTTGTTCAATTGCTAGTTTTAATGGGAGTTCAGAAATGGTAAAATCAAGTCCAAGTCTAAGTCTAAGGGTTGTGGTTATCATATTATAGGAAGAGAAAAATCTTTTAGAATTGTGGATATCTATATTTGTTAAGGAATGATTGATTTTGCTACAATTAAATTTCTAGCCATTATCAACATCTCACTAACATGTTCAACTATGCTTTTACCTTATTTCATTTTATAAAAATTGTATTTTGAAGGAGTAGTTGTACATATAGATTAGCTATAGTATCATATTTAGTCATGAAAGAGTTGATAACTCTTTAGCGGTCTCAAATTATTCGGAGACCCTAATCAAGTCATCTTCTATATAAGTTAACATTATAGTCCTCATTATAGTATCATCCTTTAGAAATATCTTATATTTTTCTTTATTTTTGTCTGTTGCAAATGCAGTAGGTGTCAAAATTATTTCTCTAAGTATATAATCAACACTCTCTAAAGTTAGGGCCAATGGGATTCTTTTTTTCTATGTTTGAAAATTTAATCCATTTAAATTTTGTCTTTGCTAATTCAGAAACACAGATTCTAGAAGTCATTTTTAATAATTTAGCAGAGACAACAAGTAGAGGGTTTGAATATTTTAAGTGAAAAACACAAAACAAGCAACATATGATTAACCATTAGACATTTTATAAGAAATCTGCAGTAAGAAATAGCCATGCACCAAATTGCGGTATCCACAATATTCAGGTCCTAAACTATAAATATTTATAGGCCCTTAGCAACAATTTCATATAACAAACATTTACCATATGGGAAATAACAAAAAATTCAAAGAATTTTTGTAATTTCTCTACAAGTCTGAGGACATAATAGTAAAAATTGTCTTTTAGAGTAATTATGTAATTTCTTTTCAAGTAGTGGGCAAACCTATAATTTTAACTTTCTTTCTATTTTGGTAATTTAAACTAAAAACTAGGGACATAATAATAAAATTATAATCTCTAGTTATTTAGTAATTGGAAAAACATTCAAGGATAGAATGATGAATCTTTGTCCTAGCATTTCCAAAAAGTACAATGGCAAAAAAATACTTTTGTTGGGTGGCATAATGAAGAATATGACAACAGTTAAGGGCATAACTGTAAAACCACATAGAATACCGAGTCCCATAAATCAACAAGTTAAATAGGGACAAAACCATAAATCTATAATATGGTATTTTATAATTTTAACTAATTACCAAAGGGCAGACTTTTACATTCATACGTATAGAGATATTTCAAATATTTTACTTTAAAATGTTTGGATATTTTAATAAATTACACAATGGTAGATTGTATTATTGTTAGTCTAGAGGGTTGCTTTGGTCTTTTATCTTAAAATATTTGGGCTAAACGGTAATTATATACAATAGCAGATTGTAATTCTTAGTACCATCAAGAGTAAAGTAGTCTTTTCATATTGAGTCCCAAGGCGGCTACTAGAAACCTATGGCGGTGGCGGTTTCGAGCCTGCGGTTTCACAAAATCGTTAGTAGTTTGCAAAACCATGTTGTTTTCATTTCATATTTTCAAAAACCGCCAGCAATGGTGTTTCTTTGCCCCTCATCTCGGTGAAACCAGGTTTCGTCCAAGCCTTTTAAGCCTAAGAGGGAGAGAGAATGTGAGCATCAACCCCTTTTTCCTCTCTCGTCTCTTCTTCCTCCTGTTGCTCTTGTCTGCACTCTATGCATTCTATTTTTGTGGCCAAGAAGGTCAGAGCCAACCTCCTTTTCCTTCATCTCGTCCATTTCCCATTCACAAGGCTATGTTTGGTTTAGTCGGCATAGGGTCTCTCTCTTCTTTGTCTCTATCCCAACCATTGGAGGAACAAACACTAAGATATTGGCTATTTATTAGAAGAAAGAGGTAACCGAGAGATAATAGGGAGTGGAATAGTCGATCAATCTTAGTTATTGACTGTTTTGCATTCTGCCCTAGATGATTTTGCTTGACATGTTCAAGCCACTCTCAACAAAAGGATTTACCAGTCGTCCCACTGTAGAGAGGGTTATTTAACCTTTCCCTTCTCTGTGTGTCAAGAAGTCATACAGGGAAGTTCCTTTCTAACTTCTTTTAACTTTCCTTCTTTTTTAGTGAAGGAAAGTTTTTTCTTTGTGCAAGATCTGCATATCTTAGATGGTCAGAAGAAACAAATTGAGTCTCTAGTACCACTGTTGACATAGATGAGTTACCATCGATCCCAAACTAGCCAAGAAGGAAAACTCCTACAAGAGGAAAAAAGGTGTAAAAAGAATATAAGAGAAGGAGAGTATTTTTTGGTTTCCCATAAGTGGTTTTCACATGGAAGCCTTTTTTGTTTTTGTATTTGACTGTAATTTTTCACACACACATTTATGTAAAAAATGTATTTATTCATGGCTTAATCAATCCTCATGTTTTCCACCTTTGGCTTTCTATTGAAGTCAACTTTCATCTTTATCCGAGAGTTTTTTGTAACTTTTAGAAAAACAAAAAACTATTTTGATTTAAATCTTCTTTTATAAAAGCAACTCATGAAATCTTAGAAGAGGACCCTTCTTTTTAACTTCATGGTTGATGTTATGGAGGCCAAAAGTTGCCACCAATAACTTATAACTGTCCCATTAAATTTACGATGACAACATGGAAGAATTAAGTTCAACAAAAAGTTCTTCAAAGACTAAATAAATCAAACTGATAACTTTCTTAGGTTTTTAATAGAGAACTATATACAACACTTACAATGAGATTATTATCACGATAATAGCAATTACACAAAAATATATAAAAAGAGGCTACCATACGCATAAGGAAGAAACCTTATGAATGGTGATGTAATTAAGTCGATTTTAACAATCTATTCAAGAGCAAGAAGAACAATTTGGTTGAACCTCTTTTTGTTTTGTGAGTGTGTGGGTATATGTATTGTTTCTCTATCCATACATAAAAAAAAGAGTTGCATACATATATACAATTATATAAGAGGTAGCAAGGTCAATATTAGCAGACTGGGTCAAGAGAAAGAAGAACACTTTGGTTGAACTTCTTTATCTATGTGTGTAGTTCAAACCAATTGGGAGTCATACATATATACAATCATGTTCATACATGCAATGATCTATGAACTAAGCTCCAAGAATTTTGATGGAATAATGTTCATGTGCACTTTGCGTGCTCCAATCTCATTTTTGTCTTGTAAGATTTACATGTATTTTTACATAATTTTAGATCTTTTTCTTGTTGAAAAATTTTCTACTTAAATGTTATCAAATAAACAAAATTTTGTCATATGAGAAAAAAGTGTGTTAAAGTTCTTCAATGAAGGATGAGAACAAAGAATAGTTTTTACCCTGAGGTTTTGTATATAGAAAGAGATTTTATGTATTTGTTGAGACTTAAGTCGATATTCGCATGATGCAGTAGCCTCTTCTCGCTGGGCTTCCAATGCCGAAGTTTATCAAGGAGAAGAAGGGGGAAGAAGAAAGTAGAAGAAGGGAAGTAAGGTTAAGATGGAAACCAGTTACCCATAGAGAGTTTTTCACAGGGAAGATTTTGTTATGTACTTATTATATTTATTTGTACATAAACCTTGTTTATATACTAGGTTTTTCATCCCTGTGCTTTCCACTCTGGGTTTTCCATTGAAAATTGATTCTATGTGAGATTTTCATAACTTTTATAAAAAAAAGTGATTTTTCATTTAAAGGTTTATCTCTAAGAATAAAGCATCTCATGAATTAAGAAGAGATCCCTTCTTCCCTCTTTTTATGGATGTGGTTATTGAAGCCAAAAGCGGACAGCAATATCTTAAAGTATTGTCATTGATGGTTTTGTTGCAAACATTTTTTGAAGTACAATAAAGCAACAACTCACTGTTGGGGTAGAAGAAACAAAAGATGTGTAACACCAATGGCATATCTAGCCAGACCAAACCTACCGACATAAGTCCCAGGACACTTGGTAAATCTAATGTAACTCAGTCTGTCTATGTATAAATCCCTCTAGAATGGTGTCATAAAAAATCTAACATCTATAGATTTTTATAGTAATAAATTTCAAGAAAATAGGTGACCTTCAATAGATTTGTAGGCGTTAACTAACAACCTAAGTTTCAGTCACAAGCACTATCCACATTATAGAATAGCATTTGGTTGAAAACCATTCTCTAATTTTTATTTCATCACCAAAGGATTGAAAATTATCAATAAAAATTGTAAATAAAACCTCACAGTCAACACTTGCTTGGATAAAATTTTCAAGATTTTTTTATATTGAAAAGTACCTTGATGAAATGTGAACTTTCGCTTTGTGAATGAGAATCAATATTGTTTTCATAGAACTGAACTCAATTTTGCTAAGTGAAACCAATGCGCTTTTAAAAAAGGCTTCTTCGAATCAAACTTGCTTTGAGAAAACATCGGGCTTCAAAAAAACTCCTCCTAAGTATCTACGCTGATACTTAAGCATTAGCTTAAGAAGGCCTACGTCAATAAAAATCTACTTTCCCACCTTAGCCAAAGAAGTTAAAATCATACTCAAACCTTTATAAGTTTAGGTCAACTTGGTGGTATACTCACACATATGTTTTGCAAGCAAACTTTATGTCCATATTAGAATGAAATTTTTTTATAGTTATCTTTTTTTTTAATTAAACTTTTTCCTATTTTTTAAAATTTTTCTTTATTAGTCAATATTTAATATATCATATCGTACTATATCATACGATATGACATGATTATCGCATATCGGTATCCTGTATGATACGGATACAAATACACTAATTACAACATTGGACTTTTCATCCAACAAAACTTTAACTTGGCATACTTTGTTGAGAAACAAATTAGATGATGGATACTCCCTCACATAAATCACATTAGTTACCTTTGTAAGGTCTTTCCTTTAGCAAGTAGTTAAAATTACAAAATGCCAGACTATAGATTTATCATTTTGTCCCTATTTAACTTGTTAATTTATGAGATTCGATATTTTGTGTGGTTTTATGGTTGTCACTAATTGTTTGTCATATTCTCCGTTATGCCACCTTAAAAAAGTATTTTATGCCCTTATACTTTTTGCAAAATTCCTTGATACATATTCACTGTTTTCTCCATCATTATTTATTCAAATTACTTAATAACTAGAGACTATAATTTTACTATTTTCTTCCTAGTTTTAGTTTAAATTACCAAAATGAACAAAATGTTATAATTATAGGTTTGCCCACTACTTGCAAAGAAATTACAGAAGTAGTTTAAATGACTATTTTTATTGTTTTGTCCTCAGACTTGTTCAAAAATTATAAAAACTATCTGAATTTTTAGATATTTCTAATATGGTACCTATTTGTTATATAAAATTGATGTTAAGTGTCTGAAAATATTTACAGTTCAATACCTAGGTAATACTATAATTTGGTGCCTGACTACTTTTTATTAATGCTTTACAATTCTAGGGTCTAAACTGGGCATGTCTTCGTAGGTCTACACAAACACATCTATGTATGATTTAAAGAATGCAATGAATAATGCCTTTTCATGTTCATGCAAATAAGTACCTATTTTACACACTTACGGTTAGACTCACTCCCTAGATTGACCTCTAGAAAACCTCCTCCTATAGAAGTTGAAAGTTTTTCTAAGTCAAGGATTTTATGAAATTCGGTAAGTTTAGAGACTTGATCATCCTCATGGATGAGGAGATCTTCTTCTTTGCTTTGATCACTCTCAAGTGCCTTAGTTTTTAGGGAAGTATTATACACAAGAGATGGATTATATACAAGAGGATTATTTAGAAGAGAAGGAGCCAACTTGGGTTTGAGAATATACATTGGTTTCGCTAAAATTGATTCTTGGGTTTGTACATGATTTTGAAAACCAAAAATTTTAGATCTTTTGACTTTTCAATTTTTTTTGGCTTTTTCTAAACAAGTACTAGAAGGAAAAATATAAAAGACTTTCTTTTGGGGATTTTGAGAGTTTTCTAAATTTATTAGTTTTTCCAAATATATACTTTTTTTAGATTTTTTTCAAAAGAGGAGTCTTCCATCAAGCCTATAAAGAAAACACCATGAATTAGACCCCAAATAAGAGGTCTAGGCCATATGTTTCAGTTTTAGCTGGCTCTAGGGCACCCTTGACCCAGGTGGCCTTAGGTGGTGGTTTGGGGGGGTATGGATGGGTTGTACCTTAAACCATGTTGACCCAGTTTTGGGGAGGGTAGTATAGGTTCCATCTTTCCTTGGTTTTTGGGTCCTAGACCCTTATATGGTGTGTACCCTATGTTCAATAACATATTCCAAAGCCTTTATGTTTTGAAAATTTTTGGTAAAGAGGGTGGCCTCGGAACAATGTATCATCTATAGTATGGTTATACACTTTCTTGGGTGTGTCTAGGAGGTACACGGTTTTGGGAATGGGGGACTTTGACTCCCTTAAGATATACACGACCCTAAGATTAGATGGTTTGGCCAACTTGGGTTTCCCTAAGAGGTGAATGGCCTTGGGAGTGGGAGGTTTAGAGTTGGACGACTTGGGTGGATTGGGCTCTTCAATGCCCTTCTCCACGCCACACAACAGGTCACTTGATAGATAAGAAAATGTTTGTATTCCCTTAAGGTGTGGGTTGTCTTGTCCAAAGACCGACCACCATGACTTGGTTATCCCATAGGATCTTTAGGCATTTGTGAAAGGTTGAAGGGACGACTCGAAGGGAGTATATCTAAGGCCTTCCTGGTAAAAAGTTGTAGTGGGGGTTTATGTCTAAGGCATAAAACAACCCTACATATGATATGGGACTGACTTCCATGGGTAACTCAATGGAGCCTATTGGATTTGTGATGATAATTAGACTTGGTTCAAGCCTAGATATGGTACTCCAATTTAGAAGGCGATGTGGAGAGGAATGATATTTAAACCCCTCCCCATCAACCAAGCATTTCTCAAGAGTGTGGTGATTCAATACCATCTATATGTGTAAAGCTTGGTTATGGGTTATGATGGGTCTTTCTAACTCCTCTTCAGTGAATATGATTGGAGCCATGGTAAGGATGGGAAGACTAAGAAAGATAGGGATTTGGGAGTCATAAAGGCTTTAACCTTGGTTTTATGTAGGATTTCTTTCAAGACTTGTCTATGTTTAAGTGAGGTTTGTATCAACTCTAAAATAGACATGTTTATGAGAAGTTTTGATAGATATTGTTCTAGGTCATATGGGGTTAATATGACACCTTTACTCTTATCTATGCCATAAAATGCATTAGGGATGCATGCTTTCTTGGGGTCGGACAAAACGACCACCTCCTTCCTACTTTGTTAGGTTAAGTGTGGGGTTGATAGATCCTTTCAGACCTAGTCACCTCTCCTACACTCTCCCTAAGGCTCGATCCTATCTTGTATCTAGTTTAATGCTTTGAAGCACCTTGAATTTCTACAAAGGCTCTAACCAGGGCAGGACTATAAACGCTCTCTGAATCACTACTTGCTCGTCTTTTTTTTATTATAAGAGATTGTGGCAAGTAGCGTGAACTATATGCATTGCATGATCAATCCCACGAGTTTGAATTACAAAAAGTATACCTCTTTATTCATCTCATTTGTACTTGCATGGTTCGGGAATGACTCTTTGAAAATTGCTTGAGGGGCTTCGATTCCTCTCAGATGTAGAGCATCCCCCGCTCTATCAAGTATTTAATGTAAAAAAAATATTATTTGTATCATGACCCTTAAGCCTATTATACTTGCAAAAATAATCCAAGAATTTTCCTTTAGGGGGTGCCTCTTTTGGGATCATAGGAAGACTCACCAAACCTTAGGTCAATAAGATGTCTACGACTTTCATGAGTGGTTGTTCTAGATTCGTTTATTCTTTTTTTTCAATTTTTTTTTTGATTTTTTGGAAAAGGCTTTTGTTTAGAGGGCTTATAGGGTTCGGATGAACTCGACTCTACTCCTATATTGACCACTTTTGAGTTTTCACTCCTCTTTCTAGTACACATGGCCCATATGTCCTAGGTTTTTCAAACTTGTTTTTAAGAAAGTTTCACAAATCTTTGTAAACTCTTTTTTTCAAATTAGCTTTAAAGAGGGAAACCTTTTTAATTATTTTTGAAAGGTACTAATATCGTGGAGGAAGAGGAGTGCTTTTAAATCTATTTTAAAATTTTCAATGATGAGGATCACTGCGCATCCTTTAGAGATGGACTTTTTAACTTGGCACAAGAGAAACCTCTACCTAATGATGAATGCATGTGCATCCTTGTTAGGAGATTGTTTTGTGTCTTTCAAAGTGTTGAGAGTAGGTATAACTTTCACGTTATGAGAAAATCTTTACATAAAACAATTCGCTAAGTCCTGAAAGCAGCGAATTGGCTTAGGTTGTAGGAAGTTAACCATTTTGAAACATTCCCTTTTAAAAAATGGAGGAATCAATATATCCACTTAGAGGAATCTCTTTTTTTCTTATATGCCCTACTGGAAAAGAGTTGGAGATGAGATCGAGGATCCCCATTTCCATCCATAGCTTATAAATAGAAGGCCAGAAATCAGAAAAGAGTTAAAATCATGATTTTGATCTTAGAGTTGATTTTTGAAAATAAGACCAGAATAAAAACTATTTTTTAAGACTCAAGTCCCACCGGACGTACCAAATATGTAAATGTGAATTTTATTCTTAGGCCTATATAGAGACTAGAAATTCAATTCGTAAATACGAGTAAGCGAGCGTGCCAACTAGTTTCCTTAAACTACCAAAATCGGATTTCTGACTTCTTAGCGAATGTGGATAAGTGAATTCTTTTCTCTGTAGACCTTCTTGAATTGATCTTTAAGGGTTAGTCTAGGTGCTTAAAAATTATTTTAAGATCTGGTATATTTTGAAAACAAAGTTTTAATTCAAACACATTCACAAAATCATGAGTTTATTTCTTGACTGAAAATCAATTCCAATATTGAAAAACAGAAACTGGCTCTGTTTCTAGATATTGGTTTTTCTAATTTTTTAATAATCTTAGAATCTCCAAAAATCTTGAAAATTTTATCTAAAACAGATCCGAAAGTGGAGATTCCTAAATTATTTATTTTTTATTTTTAATGTTGTAAATGTATAGAATTAAATTTGTGAAGTCTTTTACATTGGAACACGAGACAAAATATGTGATAGAAATACAAAAGCTTAAAGAAGTGAATAAATATTGAATTTTTATGAAATTAGTCTTATTAGAAAGCTATGGATGTCAACCTTCTACTGAGTCAATTTTAAAGCATTTTGGGTTATTGCAGACAAAGTCATGGGATTTTTATCCAACCTCTATTGCAGGATATGCAGTATTGGAAAACTTTGTTCTAACTTTATTCAGTTTTGCCCAATTTTATTCATAGACTTAAACAATCCTAAAATTCTTACAAATTTTGTAGACAATGGGCCTATATGTGTAGATTGGGTGTACCAAATTTCATCATATTTGGGTTGCAGAGTAATACTAAAAAAATTAGCAATTATACGGATCCAAAATACAGAAAAAGAATTTTTCGGTTTTAGGAAATTAAGGGATGCATCTGACCAAATTAAAACATCATCCACAACAATTAAATCATGAAGAAGTGCAAATCAAAGAAAATTATCAATATAGCTTAAAAATAGAGGGAATTAGGGGATATAAGATCTTACAATATATATTAGGGTAGAATGAACCATAAACCAAACACATAAAGAGCACTCTTACCTAGAAGCATGAAGAAAATTGGAAAGCATAAACCCTCAAAGATTATATCAAATTGGAGTCATAAGCTCCTTAATTATAACTCCTTTGACTTGAATTTAAAGGATTAAATAGATAATGAAAAGTCAAAAGGAAAGAATTGACCTCAAGACCGGAGTTGAAAGGCTTGGAAGTAGTGGTGGCTGGCGGCTCTTGAGAAGGGGATGATCCTCCCTTCTTCTCCTCCTCTCTCTGTCTCTCTTTCTCTCTTTCATTCCCTCTCTAATTGCTCGAATTATCTCCTTGACTTTTATCTCTCAAGCCAACACCCCAAGCCCCCTATTTATAGTTTTCAAGGAGGGCCTCTAAGACCTTCCATAGATCGGTTTTTGGGGCTTAAATGTCATACCCGATTTGGGTCTTGATCCAAATGAAATTTCCATATTTGTGGTTGCACATGGTCCAAGTGGGGCATGAGGAGTGGTCCTCCTTGAGCCCATGTGGGCTGGTATGACCTTGGGTGCAGCCCATGTAGTTGAGCCCACCCATCTTGGTTGATCCAACTAGGTGCGGTCCATGAGATGGCTTAACTCGCCCCCTTCATTTGACTTGGCTCGAGTCTTGGTCCATTTGATTTCCCTTAACAGCCCTAGGTAAGGTGTTTTGGCTTGAATCACCTAGCCACCTTTACACCCTTGAAAGTGACCTTACTCGTGTGCTACCTTGGGCCGAGTTAATGAAGTTGTTGAGCTTAAAACTTGACTTGAGTTTGATCTAGTATTTCTTGACTAGGAATTGGGTCAACCTTGGCTTATTTGGCCTTGAATGCATCTTTTCTTTTGAATTGGATCAAGATCTGATTTGTCTTGAAGCTGAATTGGATCCAGCATGAATGAATCCTTTCTCTTAATTGGGTTGGGCTCTTGACTTGTTTGGGATTGGATTGAGTCTTGTTCAATTGGGTTTGGTCTGACCTTGAATTGACTCCTTGCTTTGATTTGGATATGCTTGCCTTTTTTATTTCGTTCATATCCTCTTCCGAAAAAGATGCCTCTTTCTGCTTCAGGTTTTGCTCCTGTTTTGGATAGATCTACTTTCCTTTTTGAAAATTTAAAATATCCAAATTGGTTTGCAAATTGGGTTAAAATTTTTCCCAAAACATTTTATTATGGAGAATGATGCTTAGATTTTTATGAAAATTCCTAGAACGTTTTCAAATCAGGGACTTTTAAATGTGCCCTGATTTATTTGAAAAATATTTTTTTAGGGTGTTTACATATATATATATATATATATATATATATATATATATATATATATATATATATATATATATATATATGTATAAACCTAAGCACAAGTACCTTGCTTGGTGATACGATTTCTAAAAAAAACATTAAAAAGGTAACATTATAAAGAAAAAAATAAATTTTTTGGGGAAATGCCGGTTCCGATTCGGGCTGGTTCTGGTTACACGAAAAATTGGAATTAGAGCTAAACTGAATTGGTCGCTGATTTCAAACTGGTTTCAACTGGTTTCTTCCCCTGGTTGCGTTATGATTGAACCGCTGGGCCGGTTTGAAATCGATCATGTTCCGGATGAAGCTCCAAAAGAGAGAAACATTTAGCTTTCTACCACCACCTAATATCATCCAAATTTACAGCTCTCTCTCTCTAACGTGTAAACGGCTCGCCTTCCTCAAACTGTAACCAAACCGGCCCCGGGCCTCTTTGGTTACAGTTTCGGGTTTCAAGACAACTCCGATCGCCCATGTCTTCGATTACAGTTCCAGGTTCTGGGAAAACCATTTGTGACAATACATCAAATCTCTCTGTAAGTTGTGGTTGTTATTTGTTCTCGTTCTTCATTTTGGTTGTTATTTATATACGTTGATATAATGTGACGTTGGTGGGGTTCGTATATCATCATGAATAAAGGATTCAAAATCTCAGTCACATATTGATTTACGGTGCTTTTGTATGTATGTTACCAATCATATATTGACTTCCATCATGCACTTCTTAAGACAGGAAATTTAACATGATGTTTAAGAAGCGATTAAATTTGGTAATTTTGAAAAAGTTAAACTTCACAGTTCCAAAAGTAAATTAAGCTCCCAAAATATCGAGCATCGTTTTGAAGAATGGTCACACTAAATTTTTATCATACTACAAAATTTTGTTTATTTTATGACATTTAAATAGAAAATTTTCAACCAGAAAAAAAAAATCTGAAATTATGCAAAAATTACATATCAGATCTTGCTAGACAGATAAATCAGATTGGAGCACTTAAAGTGCACATGAACATTAATCCATCAAAATTCCTGGAGCCTAGTTCTTAGTTTCATTTTATATCTGTGACTCCCAATTGGTTTTCAAAGACAGACACACACATATAAAGGAGTTCAACCAACTTGTTCTTCTTTCTCCTAACCCAGTCTACTAATACGAGCTCGATACCTCCTATATAATTGTGTGTATGCATTACTCGCAACTCTTTCTTTCGTGTGTGTATGCACACAGATCCTCTTATGAGGACAAAAGCAGTGTCATCCTTGTCATATTGACACTCCATCATGTGATAAGGACGATATCTTAGCATCAAGATTGAATGGAACACCAAAACACCTAAACGCAGAGCTATTGCCTCAAGCCAAACTTTCATTCTTGTATTTTGAACTTTACATCATTGGGTACAATACAAGAACTAAATCAGCAACAATATACGATAAAAGAAACCAAAGAACACCTAATCATTTAGTACCGAATTCTGATACAACCATAAATTAATGTAGAGGAAAGAATCCAAGAAACCGAGAATTAACCACCACAATGTGTTCAGGAAGGAATCTGATTGAATGCGTAATTGACTTAATTCCATACCATTTAGAAAAGTTTCTTCCTTACATATATTGCAGTTTCTTTTTATATAATAACAATCTTATTGTAAATGTTCACATAGTTCCCAGCTTAAACCCAGAGAAGTGATTTTTGCTTGATCTATTTACAGTCTTTATTTCTTTTCGAAGTATTGGAATAACAACTGCCTAAGTTCATCCATACTGTGGTTGTAAATGGCCTCAGATCGAATGGATCGACGCCATAAAGTAGCTGATAATCGTATACATGCTCGTTAACTGACCATAAATTCATCACCAAGGTTGAACGGAATGCCAAAATTCATAATCATACATTCATTCACAGGAGAAAGAACCTAAACGTAGAGGTATTGCCTGCGACGAGATCAGAGGCTGCTGAATGCAGAAGCGTTTGCAGGAGACGACCCTGGGAGCACTGATTCTAGGTTCTTGAGACTAAAGGAATCGAGGTTTCGTTACAGAAGCCTCAAAAAGGGTAAATCTTGTCTGCTGTAAATCTTTTTTACGAGGAAAAGATTGTTTATCAAATGTACAAAATAAGCTTTTATATTTTTCCTCTTTATTTTCGTTTTCGATTTTTCTTTTTACCTGTGAGAAAATGGCTTCCGAGTTTGTCTTATTCTTTTAGTAAAAGTAAATGGTTCTTTTTTAATATAGTTTTGTTTTGCTTTAATCGGTTGTCTCGCGAAATAAAAAAAAGAGATCCTTCTTAATTTTGGGAGCGAGTGCATGTTGTCAAACGCCAAACGCTAAAGGTAGCCACTGGATAACTTACATCCTGTCTGAACTAAATCAGCACAATATATGATTAAAGAAATGCACGTACGCCTAATCATTTATCTCTGCATTTTGATACAATGCATCGTACACAGCCGAAAATACATGATACACATCATCAAGAAAGCAAGAACTAAACAAGCACGATATGACGAGGAAAGAATTTTGAATTAACCCCTAATTCTTTACACCCTTCATTTTGTATAGAAGCTTTACATCTTCGGATGCAAAAATGAAGATCTTGGATAAATGGTTCTTGTAATATGTTTGTGGGAGGCTTAATTAAATTCGGGAAAGAGGAAAGCCATGATAAGAAACAGCAAACCCATGATCAAAAAGAAGAGGGAGGAGTTGGCGAGCTTAACGTGGATCTCGTTCCCGCCGCCGATGAGGAATACCAAGAAGAGTGTTATGGCGGAGAAGATAGAGATCCTGGCGAATGCGACGTAGATTTCATTCAGGCGCAAGATTCCGTTCTTGCGGTTGTTGGAGAAGAAGAACGCTATGGAAACGAAGATGAAGAATAATCCGAACGCCATGACCACAAGCTGCTGATACTCATCCATTTCTTCCTTCTGGTAAGGATCCCCGCGTCTAGAGAGAGAGAGAAAGATTGGATGAGTGCTGATCTGTGACCCCCAGTTAGTTATATACAAACGTAGGTTCATAAAATTTATTCGTCTCTTCTTCTCTCTTTGTATATATATTTATATAAAGCAATTTAATTCAAATTTCTAGAGATATCAATATGGGCCCAAAAGGACCAGCCGCTCCCTGGCCATGGTGGGCCGAGGGAAACGTGGGCCTAGCCAGGCTCGGCTACATTTTTGGGCGGGCCTGTAAAATGCTCACGGGCCCGGCATTTGCCTGATCAAGATGACAAGATCCCACTGATGTGATAATTAGAAAATCAAGAATTTCACAATAAACAACTACTAACCCTTTTCTCATATTATTTGTTGTCGGTTAAATGGATGAATTTGACAATGACTAACCTAGAAAAGTTTATAGGTTTTAATGTGCCACGAACCTGTTTTATACTTTCATTCATACATGTTAATTTATGAGCAATAGTCGTTTTGGCGGAGCATTAACCAGACAACATGTTGTCGGCCCATCATGCATATTGTAACCGTAGGTGAGAAGGCCGTGAGATGTTGCCTTGCATAAATCTCCTCAAACATGTTCGTAAACCTTAACCTTTTTTCAGTGAATTTGATCGGTTCTTATAAATCTAATCCAATAAGCAACAGGCATCTGAGGGCCAGCTCAACCCCGCCCTACATTTTTTCTGGGCTAGGCCTGCTTGGCGCACCGAGTCAGGCCCATTTTGACACCTCTACAAATTTCAATCATTTATCTTTTAAATTAATTGTTTAAGATTTATTTGGATAATCGCATGTAATGTTTTTAGCTATATATATATGACCAGTTCCAGTTATTATCCAACAACTTTCTATCAATGCATGGATGCTTTTGGACCATTTTGTTACCTCATTTATGACAATAATATTTTCGACTGTGTAGGTTCGAGACACAGGTGTTGCTGATCAATTCGGGCAAAGATCGTTGAAAATGCCGATTCAATTGCATTTCCTGCACGCCACGAGAGTGAGCGTAGGGTTTATTTTCTGTAGCAACAAGGAGAATTAGCAAGTTGTGGCGATGCTGGTATTATTCTTTATCTTGTTCAGTGCCACACTCTTCTTCTTCACTGACCACGAGAACGAGAATGGAATCTTTCGTCTCAACGAAATCCATGTGGCCTTCACCAAGTTCTCCATCTTAATGCCTTTGCTAATTGACAGTGAGAACTGGTTCCATGTGGATCTCACCAACTAGTGCTCCTTGTTCTTTTTGATGGCGGGCTTAGTGTTCTTCGTCATGGCTTTCTTCTTCCCTTATTTTGACTAGAAACTAATCCTCGA
This sequence comes from Brasenia schreberi, assembly GCA_036023115.1. Taxonomy (NCBI): domain Eukaryota; kingdom Viridiplantae; phylum Streptophyta; class Magnoliopsida; order Nymphaeales; family Cabombaceae; genus Brasenia; species Brasenia schreberi. The sequence continues at coordinate 5,895,717 of JAYKKT010000043.1, forward strand.
ACAAACGTTTTGCAAGAACCATTAGCCACCATGCATCCAATTACTTCTCTCTCTCTCTGCCATTTAGTTGTGGCTGGCAATTTAGGGTTCTAGGGATCTATATTTGAATCGGAAGATGTAAACCTTCTATACAAAACGCAGAATATAAAGAATTAGGGGTTCATTCAAATTCTTTCCTCACTATCGATATGGTGGTCTAGTTCTTGTTTCTTGATGTGTGCATTGTTTGTTTTCAATTGTATAAAAGGTTATGCTTTGCATCAAATTCTTTCCTCACTATCGATATGATTTCTTTTATCACATATTGTGAATGATTTAGTTCTTGCATTGAATCCAATTATGTAAAGTTATGGATCTAAATTATTGCTTATTAAGGATTCATGATAATATTCAAGCATTTTAGGTATGGATCACATATATATATAAACCTAAGCACCAAACCATGATTAGAAGATCAAGTATTTAAGTTCTGCAAATCTAATACTAAGTGTCTGACACCATGAATCAATTACCCTACGAGACATTACTATATAAAAGATGATGTACAGATTATACAAGAGACCTAGACCTGTAAACTGATAACGGTTCATAGTTCCAAATTAGCTTAATAATAGTTCATCCTGTACACGGTCTGTTTGGAACTATGTTATACATTTGGGAACCTGTGTTGATCTAAGACATCAACCATTTTTATATTAATCGTCTCCTTTCGCTTTAACTGTGTTATAGATTCTAAAAGGAAAGTAAGTGTAAGAAGACCTTTCAATAGACCAACAATTAGTTATATACAGACGTACGGTTGAGTAAAAGAATTTCTAAATATAAATATTTATATAGGTAGATTGGAGCACAAAACATGCACGTGAACATTAATGCGTCAAAATTTTTGGAGATTAGTTCATAGCTTCATTTTATATTTGTGACTCCAATTTTATTTTGAAACAAACACATAAAAAAGTTCAACCAAATTGCCCTTGATTAAGTCTGTTGATATCTATCTATCTATCTGTCTATGTATATAGTATTATATATAATATTGGATACCCATCCATACTCAAGAGCATCCCTTATTTGTGAGGGACATGAGTACTATTTAAAAATTATAAGATTGTCTTAAAAAATATAAAGGATACCATTGTTATAGTCATGCCCAAAGAAAGTAAAGGGTGTACATAAGTTTGCATATATCAGAGGTTGTAGGTCAGATCACTCACTTTTATATATATATATATATATATATATATATATATATATATATATATATATATATATATATATATATATATATATATATATATATATATATATAATGTATATATATATAATGTATATATATATATAATGTATATATATATAATGTATATATATATAATGTATGTATATATATATGTATGTATATATATATATGTATGTATGTATATATATATATATGTATGTATATATATATATATATATATGTATGTATATATATATATGTATGTATATATATATATATGTATGTATATATATATATGTATGTATATACTCCTCGACCCAAGCCATCTGATCTCTCTTAGTGAAAGATTATGAGGGTAAATACAAAGTGTCATCCATGTCATTTTGACACTCCATCATGTGTTATCATCAAGATTGAATGGAATCCCAAAACACCTAAACGCAGAGCTATTGCCTCAAGCCAAACTTTCATTCTTGTATTTTGAACTTTACATCATTGGGTACAATACAAGAACTAAATCAGCAACAATATGAGATAAAAGAAACGAAAGAACACCTAATCATTTAGCACCGAATTCTGATACAACCATAAACTGATATTGAGGAAAGAATCCAAGAAACCAAGAACTAACCACCACAATGTGTTGAGGAAAGAATCTGAATGAATGGGAAATTGACTTAATTCCATACCATTCAGAAAAGTTTCTTCCTTACACATATTGTAGTTTCTTTTTATATATTTTATGTAATTGCTATTATTAAAATAGCAATCTTATTGTAAGTGTTCACATAGTTCCCAACTTAAACCCAAAGAAGTGAATTTTGCTTGATTTATTTACAGTCTTTATTTCTTTTCGAAGGAGCGGAATAACATTTTGCCTAATTTAATTCATCCATGCTGTGGTTGTAAATGGCCTCAGATCGAATGAATCGACGCCATAAAGCAGCTGATAATCGTATACGTGCTTGTTAACTGACCATAAATTCATCACCAAGATTGAACGGAATGCCAAAATTCATAATCGTACATTCATTCACAGGAGAAAGAACCTAAACGTAGAGGTATTGCCTGAGACGAGATCAGAGGCTGCTGAATGCAGAAGCGTTTGCAGGAGACGACCCTGGGAGCACTGATTCTAGGTTCTTGAGACTAAAGGAATCGAGGTTTCGTTACAGAAGCCTCAAAAAGGGTAAATCTTGTCTACTGTAAATCTTTTTTACGAGGAAAAGATTGATTATCAAATGTACAAAATAAGCTTTTATATTTTTCCTCTTTATTTTCGTTTTCGATTTTTCTTTTTACCTGTGAGAAAATGGCTTCCGAGTTTGTCTTATTCTTTTAGTAAAAGTAAATGGTTCTTTTTTAATATAGTTTTGTTTTGCTTTAATCGGTTGTCTCGCGAAATAAAAAAAAGAGATCCTTCTTAATTTTGGGAGCGAGTGCATGTTGTCAAACGCCAAACGCTAAAGGTAGCCACTGGATAACTTACATCCTGTCTGAACTAAATCAGCACAATATATGATAAAAGAAATGCACGTACGCCTAATCATTTATCTCTGCATTTTGATACAATGCATCGTACACAGCCGAAAATACATGATACACATCATCAAGAAAGCAAGAACTAAACCAGCACGATATGCCGAGGAAAGAATATTCAATTAACCCCAAATTCTTTACACCGTTAATTTTGTATAGAAGCTTTATATATTCGGATGCAAAAATAAAGATCTTGTATAGATGGTTCTTGTAATATGTTTGTGCGAGGCTTAGTTAAATTCGGGAAAGAGGAAAGCCATGATAAGAAACAGCAAACCCACGATCAAAAAGAAGAGGGAGGAGTTGGCGAGCTTAACGTGGAACTCGTTCCCGCCGCCGATGAGGAATACCAAGAAGAGTATTATGGCGGAGAAGATAGAGATCATGGCGAATGCGATGTAGATTTCATTCAGGCGCAAGATTCCGTTCTTGCGGTTGTTGGAGAAGAAGAACGCTATGGAAAGGAAGATGAAGAATAATCCGAACGCCATGACCACAAGCTGCTGATACTCATCCATTTCTTCCTTCTGGTAAGGATCCCCGCGTCTAGAGAGAGAGAGAAAGATTGGATGAGTGCTGATCTGTGACCCCCAGTTAGTTATATAAGGTTGAGTAAAAGAGCTTCAACCGAATGGTTTTTGTTCTTCTTGTACTTCCCTGGAGAGAGTCCTGACAGCATTCATAATATTTATTCGTTTCTTTTTCTTTCTTTGTATATATATTTATATAAAGCAATTTAATTAAATTTCTAGAGATATCAATATGGGCCCAACAGGACCCGCCACGCCCTGGCCATGATGGCCCGAGGGAAACGTGGGCCTAGCCAGGCCGGGCTATATTTTTGGGTGGGCCTGTAAAATGCTTACACAAACTATAAATAAAGTAGTTCAAAGAATTACATAAAGGGAGATGATTTGTTTAAGAGGAGACTTAAATGAACATGTATGTCAAGAGGGATTAGGATATCAATGTATTCATGAAAACTTTGGTTTTGGGAATATAAATGAGGAAGGTAGGAAGATTTTAAATTTTACTATGGCATTTAATCTCCTTATAGACAATACAATCTTAGAAGAAACAAGATGTATATTTAATTACTTATAAGAGTGGCTTATCACAAATACAATTGATTATTTTGTTTGTAAAAAAAAATATAGATCATATTGTAAAGATTGTAAGGTAATTTTAGGAGAAAGATTAACCACACAACATGACTTTTTGTAGGTAAAAAAGCAGACAAAAAAAAAAGAGTGTATCGATCTATTAAGATTAAATGGTGGAACCTCAAAAGCCAGAAAAAAGGTATATTTAAATAGAAAGTTCTTCAAGGAGATACTTTAAATTACGTTGGTATACCTTTTGATATGTAGAAAAATATGACTAAACATATTAGGAAAGTAACGAAAGATGTGTTGGGTGAATCTAAGGGAGGTGTACCAGCACAAAAAAACCTTGATAATGGAGTGAATTGGTATAAGATATAATCAAGACAAAGAAGGCATGTTACAAATTACATAATGATAAGAAGACTAGTGAAACTTTAGAGGCGTATAAGAAAAAAAATGAGAAAGGTTGTCAGTCAAGCAAAAACTAAAATTTGGGAAGATTTATATAAAAGTTCAATTCAAAATAGGGCAAAAGAGATATTTTTATTATAGTTAGGGCTAGAAATAAAAAAACTAAGGATCTTAATTTGTTAGATGGATCAAAGACGAGGATGAGAAAATTCTAATGGCAAATGATGATATAAAAATAGATTTAAAATTACTTTTATAAGATTTTTAATGAAAATAAAGATGTTAGTATTAGCTTAGAATAGTTAGCCAAATCAAAAAAGTATATAAACCACAATTTCTACCGACATATTAAAGAAGTCAAAAAAGCTCTTAAACATATGAAAGGTGATAAATCTGTTAGACCATACAATATTCCTATAGAAGTTTGAAAAATCCTAAGAGAGACAAGAATCATTTGGCTCACAAGACTCTTTAATGAAATATGAAGAAACCAAAAGATACTCGAGGAATGGAGAGCAAATACACTTATACCCATATATAAGAGCAAGGGAGATATTGAGAATTATGTGAATTATCAGGGTATTAAGTTAATGAGTCATACTATTAAATTATGAGAAAGAATTATCGAATATAGGTTAAGATAAATATCGAGTACAACAAATAACCAATTTTGATTTATGCCAAGTAGATATACTATTGAAGCGATTCACCTTTTAGGACGTCTTATGGAACATTTTGGAGCAAAAAAAGAAAAATCTTCATATGATATTTATTGATTTAGAAAAAGCTTACGATAGAGTACTAGGGTATGTTCTTAGGGGAGCCTTAGAAAAAGGAGGTATCCTATTGAGATACACAAATCTTATAAGAGACATGTACAATAGCAAAAAAATATGTGAGTACTTTTGAAGGAATGATAGATTTCTTTGAAGTTAATATTGGATTACATCAATGATCAACTTTAAGTCTATACTTATTTGTAATGGTGATTGATGAGTTAACAAAAGATATTCAAGGTGAAGTACCTTCGGCAGTTAATAATAACAAAGAATCACATGGCTATGTGGAAACAAAGAATCCATGTAGCCGACACCGTCTAGTATGAGAAAAGGCTTAGTTGTTGCTGTTATACTATTTGGTGGGGTATTTATAGTATGGTTCTAGTCTCAACCTCAAACCAAACCATTTGTTTTAAACCAAACTGAACCACGGGTTCCGTTCCGTTCCGTTATGTACCATGGTTCTACTTATATATGGATTTTATAAAACACAATGCATTATGTCATAAGATTATTTGGATCTATAGTCCACATTTCATATGTATACGTGGTTATAAAACTCATATGTATACATAAACTTATAAACTTACAAAGATTTATACCTACATGTAAATGAGTCGATTCTCATTGTTCAGTTCCAACACTGGAACTGTGAATCGAACTACCATGTTCAGCTGCATTGATGGAACACAAGTAAGCAACATTTATAGTAGGTAGGATATAATCTCTCTTAGTATATATAAAATTGCATCTATATGTGTATGCATGACACACAACTCTTCCTTTCTCAACACATTGTGGTGGTTAGTTCTTGGTTTCTTAACGGCCTGCACCGTGTATTTTCGTTTGTATTCAAGTTTATGCCTTGGCGGCTAATGGGTCCTGTAATATGTGTGTGCGAGGAGTAGTTGTTTGGTTAAAAGGAAAGGGATGATGAAAAACAGCAAACACACCATGAAAAGGAACGAAGGGTAGTTAACGAGCTCCACGTTGAACCAGTTTTCGCTGTCGATGAGGAATGGCAAGAGTGTGATGGTGCAGAAGATACAGAACTTGGCTCACATCTTTCATATCCCCGAGGCTTTAAAACAATGGAATCGGGTGACGTTTACTCGTTGTTGACGAATTCAATGGATTCCTTGTCACCTGCTGTGTTGATCGATGCTTTTCTTGGGATATGAAGGATGTAAGAACCGGAACCAAACCGAAAAGATTTGGACGGTTGGGTTCTGTTTTTAGTTATAATCAATTTTCTCCCCTAAACTCTTATGAAGGTACAATGCAGGCTGGGTTGTAGGTCATGAAGCATAGCTTGCTCCAAATAGACAAATGCAATTAAGGCTAACAATGAATAATGCGTAAAACATAGATATTGTGATATAATGAACTTAAATACTATACTCTCCATATGTAGATAATTCAGTAAGATTCGTCACTTTTCAGCGTTCATCCTCCAAAACTGAAGTATATCAAAAGAACGAAATTGGTATAAAATTGAGACCAAGAAATTCAAAAGACCGAACCTAATCGAGAAAAATTTGTCACCTCAACTCGGTTTCTTATTTATTACAAGAACAAAATAGAGACTGGCAGGAAAATCACAATGGAGACAGATGACGAGGGAATCAATGAAATGTTGATGGGCCGTTAGCAAAAGTGCTCTAAGAGAAGATGATTAGCTCATCTGATTCGTGTAATAAAGACTAAGCAGTGAGCCTGGCTTGTTTTAAAAAAAAAGCTTCACCTTGCTTATCAACCTTGCACATGCACATAAAACATGTTAGAGTCTTTGCATGGATTACTTTGAAAGAGTATGCAAAAGGAAACCGTTTCTGGAAATTAGACAAAATACGGTACGAACTTGGGAAAAGAAGTATTTTCTAAGATTGGCAGAGTGAGGTCCACAAGAGAGAAAATGATAAATACTAGAAATGGAATACCCTTATGTTATGCATTTATAAGTATGAGCTCTTGAAAATATTAAAAGAGTGAAGAAAAAGAAGAAGAAGGTGTTGAATGAGGTAGCTAAAGGCCCTCCATATTTTTCTTTCAATCATGTATAAGCATTCTCACGTATTAAGTAGGGTCTCCTCGAAAGTCCTTTGTCTTTCATTATTATTAACCGCACCAACCAAAAATTGCCCAAGGTTTAACAAAATAAAACAAACAATCACCTGATAAATATAAGAGTTGACTTCAAATGTTTTTGACATCAAACTACATTTATTTATCAAAGTGGAATTATCTATATATGTAGTTCTATGTTGATTGTTGACTAGCTAATCCAAACCCCTCCTTGGAGACTTGTTCTACATTCATAATTGCTTGTACACCAAAAAGTAATAGGTGTACATGAGTGAGCATGTGAGAGGTGGGCTAAATATGGTTTTCCTATATATATATATATATATATATATATATATATAGAGAGAGAGAGAGAGAGAGAGAATTGTTAGTTAGGTTTTGGTGCTTGCAATCAAGGCAACTCATTTGAATTCCCCACCCATGTCATCTCTATGCACTAGACGCTCGTGACAGTGTTTAGTCACAAAATCATAATGTCAACACATGCATGGGGCCGATGCAAGTTGACACATCTACTGACTAGATTGGACGCATGTGGGAACATCTTATCATGGAGATGACATGCCTATTCACACCTGATGCATACCATTTCACCATATGTCCATTCTTTTGAGTAAGTTGTGATTTGATTCTTGATTGGAAGCATCCCATACTCCTGTTTCTTTCTGCTTTTCTATCTTGTAATGCTTTTGGATTTTTACTTTTTACTTTCTTTTCTTACATTGTTATTCTCTTGTTACAAGATGTCAAATGATAGGCAAGAATATAAAAATATTTTAATAAAGAAATTAATGATTTTGTACTAAATGCATTGATCGAGCATCCAGGTGATGAAATTGATTATTTATTTATTTTGAAACTCTTAAAGTGTTTTGTAGTTGGGTGATTGTGATTACTCCTTTGGAATAGAAAGGTAGAAAACAGTAATGTTTCGCCTTGATGCAACAAAGGTGGTAAATATAGAATTAAGAAAGTGGTTGATATTGAAAGTATACATTAGATTAGAAGAAAATAAGATCTTTGTTTTTACTAATGCGTGACCAAATCTCAAACATAGATAAAGGAAGGTTTGCATTAGATAGTATACAATCGGTTATACAGAGGCATCAATAACTTTGAGACTTGGTCATGCATCAGTATAAGAGATTAGATGCATGACCAAGTCTCAAGTGGGGACAAGGTGGGGTTTACATTAAGTAGTCAACTACCAACATAGAACTATATATACTATATAGAAAGAGAGAGTGATTGGATCCTAATCACCACTAACACTGATCACTCATACTTAACTATTGCTTTTTGGGGTGTAAGTATAATAACATTATCCTTCATCCTCTTTTGAAATATGCTACAATGAATATATTTCTAATATTTCTAATGAATCAATGGCTTTGCAATAAATGTGTTGAATGAACGTCAAGTACATTCTCATTTCTCTCAACACAGCAACCTAAAAACATAACAATATTCCAATGTTACCTCATTCATGAACTCTTCTTTTCCTCTTCCTTATTCATAGTCTCTTCATAGCTACATCAACACCACCCTTGGCCCAAGGGTTCTAGTGCAATGGAAGGGCCTGTAACCTCTGCAATGTGATTTCACCTACTACTTGTTTTCAATTGAATAAATAGGAAACAACACTAAAATGGGCACAACCATGGCCTAGAAGATTATTAGTGTCTAGTAACTCTTTCTTTCCTTTTCAATTTTTTATGGTTTCCTTTTTTAATTTGTATAATATGCTAATTTTAACATGTTCTATTTCTAAATACTCCATCAATTTCATATCATCTGAAAACAAAAATTTCACTAGTCTCTCTCAATTCACATGTCTATTCTTCTCATATATAATTTTGATTTTTTTCCTTCATAAAATTTAAATTTTTTTTCAATATGAAACCAACAAAACTCCGCCCATGTAAAGGATCACCCTTGCATTGCCGCTCCTAAGCCCGAATAAAGGAAGAGTGTTGTGTTAGGCTTTCGACAGTCAGCGTAAAACTTCATCGGATTTTTATAACATGGATTATAAAAATTATGAGCATTGCTTTGGGGCATCCCCGTCTAGCGACGTGCTACAGAGCCTGAATGCAGTAAGAAGTAAGCAAGGGCCACTATATTTTCTTCCGAATGTAGTGAATCAATTGCAGAGAGGGTTCCCACATCATGGACGGGTGTGGGTAAAGAAGTTAGTCCCGCTACATTGTCGCCCGAATGTAGTGAAAAATTTTCAGAGAGGGTCTCTACATTTTGATTATGGACGGATGCGGGGGGGTAAGGAAGCTAGTCCTATATAATAAGATTCGTATTGGTTCTTGGAATATCGGAACATTATCGGGTAAGCTAATGGAGGTGGTAGATACTATGATTCGGAGAAAGATTCATATTCTATGTTTACAAGAGATAAAATGGGTTGGAGAAAAAGCAAAGAAGATAGAGGATATAGGTTTTAAATTATGGTACTCAAGTAAATAAAAGGCTCGAAACGGAGTTGGTATTATCATAAATAAAGATTTAAAGAAGAGTGTAGTAGATATACAACTGACCGAATCATGATGTTGAAATTAGTATTAGGAGCAGAGATTTTGAATATAGTTTGTGCTTACGCACCCCAAGTAGGACTAGAAGATAGTATAAAGACAGTTTTTATAGAAGAGTTAGATAAGGTACTTCAAAAGATTCCACAAAGGGAGATAATTTGTTTAGGAGAAGATTTAAATGGACATATCGGTAAAGAGGCATTAGGATATCAAGGGATTCATGGAAACTTTGGTTTTGGGGATATAAACAAGGAAGGTAGGGAGATTTTAAATTTTGCTATGGCATTTGATCTCTTTATAGTCAATACAATCTTCAAAAATGAGATGAACATTTAATTACTTATAAAATTGGTTTATCACAAAAATAAATTGATTACTTTATTTGTAGAAGAAAAGATAGAGCGTGTTGTAAAGATTATAAGGTAATTCCAGGAGAAAGCATAACCACCCAACATCGACTTTTAGTTATGGATTTATAAATAAAAAAATGGACAAAGAAGAAAAGAGTGCATCGAGCTATTCAAACTAAATGGTGGAACCTCAAAAGCGAGAAAGAAGATATATTTAAACAGAAAGTCCTTCAAGGAGATGTTTGGAATTATGTTGGTACACCCTGTGATATGTGGAACAATATGTATACATATTAGGAAAGTGGCGAAAGATGTGTTAGGTGTATCTAAAGGAGGTGTACCTGCACAAAAAGAAGCTTGGTGGTGGAGTGAAGTAGTGCAAAATAAAATCAAGGCAAAGAGGGCATGCTACAAATTACATTATGCTAAGAAAACTAGTGAAACTTTAGAGGCTTATAAGAAAGCAAAGAAGGAAGCGAAAAAGGCCGTGAGTGAAGCAAAAGCTAAAATTTGGGAGGATTTATATAAAAAACTCAACTCAAAAGAGGGTGAAAGAGATATTTTTAGGATAGCTAGGGCTAGAGATAAAAAAACTGAAGATCTTAATTATGTTAGATGCATCAAAGACGAGGATGAAAAAATTCTAGTGGCCAATGATAATATAAGAAATAGATGAAAAAACTATTTTTATAATCTTTTTAATGAAAATAAAGATGTTAGTATTAGTTTAGGAGATTTAGCGAAGTCAGAAAAGCATATAAACCACAATTTCTACCGACGTATTCAAAAGAATGAAGTCAAAGAGGCTCTTAAATATATGAAGGGTGGTAAATCGGTAGGACCTGATAATATTCCTATAGAAGTTTGAAAAATACTAGGAGAAATAGGAATCACTTAGCTCACAAGGCTATTTAATGAAACATGGAAAAACCAAAAGATGCCCGAGGAATGGAGAGCAAGTACACTTATACCCATATATAAGAACAAGAGAGACATTCAAAATTGTGTGAATTATCGAGGTATCAAGTTAATGAGTCATACTATGAAATTATAGAAAAGAATTATTGAATGTAGGTTAAGACAAGTATCAAGTACAACAGAGAACCAATTTGGATTCATGCCAGGCAGATCTACTATTAAAGGGATTCACCTTTTGAGACATCTTATGAAACATTTTAGAGCAAAAAAGAAAGACCTTCACATGGTATTTATTGATCTAGAAAAAGCTTATGATAGGGTGCCGAGGGAGGTTCTTTGGAGAACTTTGGAAAAAAGAGGTATCCCATTGACATATATTAACCTTATAAGAGACATGTATGATGGTGCAAAAACATGTGTTAGGAGTAATGAAGGAACGACAGACTTCTTTGAAGTTAATATTGGGTTGCATCAAGGATCAACTTTAAGTCCATACTTATTTATAATGGTGATGGATGAGTTAACAAAACATATTCAAGATGAAGTACCTTGGTGTATGTTATTTGTAAATGACATTGTATTAGTAGAGGAGTCTAAGGAAAAAGTTAATAGAAAATTGGAACTATGGAGAGAAACATTAGAAAGCAAAGACATCCGACTTAGTAGAACAAAGACAGAATAAATGAAATGTAAGTTTGATCATTTGGTTACCTCAGAGGACATAGAAATTAAAATTGACACACATTGCATCCCCCAAAAGGAAAGTTTTAAATACCTAGGGTCACTTTTTCAAAGTGATAGAAGAATTGATGGAGATGTTACGCATAGAATAAATGCTGGTTGGTTAAAATGGAGAGGAGCATCAAGTATTCTTTGTGATAAGAAGATACCATTAAAGCTAAAAGGTAAATATTATAGAGCAGCAATTAGGCCTGCCATGTTTTATGGTTATGAGTGTTGGGCAGTTAATCATCAACATGTACAAAAGATGTCTGTGACAGAAATGAAGATGTTGAGATGGATGAATGGTCATACAAGAAAAGACTGTATACATAATGAGGTTATTAGAAACAAATTAGGAGTGACACCAATAGAGGATAAAATGAGAGAATATCGTTTAAGATGGTTTGGACATATAGAAAGAAGATCAAAAGAAGAACCTCTAAGAAGGTTAGAAAAACTAAATTTGGAAAGTATTAAAAGAGGTAGAGGACGACTACAAAAATGTTGGAAAGAAACAATAAAGAATGATCTAGCTTATTGGGAGTTAACTGCTAACATGGCACACGATAGGGATATATGGAAACAAAGAATCCATGTAGTTGACCCCGTCTTGTACAGAAAAAGGCTTAGTTGTTGTTGTTGTTATGAAACCGACAAAGAACCATGACCACTACTTGAATCAAATGGTAATTGGCACTTAAACCAAAAGTGCATAGTGTGGTTGTATGCATGTGTAGTGAGGAATATGTATACCTACGTCCTTTTCTATACTAAGTAGGGTTGACCGGAGGTTGCAACATTCCAAAGAGGTCACTTATCATATGTTACCTAAGCTTTCCCAATTAGGAGGTTACCCATAATGGGATTGTTCTCCTTGAATCATGTTTAAAATCCAAGTTTAGATGGGATCTAGTGAAACGTCTCATACTTAGAACCCAATTTTTTTTACAATCGTCGTTAACTACCTAATACCAGTGGTGGTTCTAGAAGTTTTTTAGGGTGGGACAAATAGGTCATGGGACTGTTTCGGGTCAAGCCAACTATTTATTACACACATAGATTCAACCATAGGTTATGGCCTTTTCATTCAATTTTTCAAATTTTGGGTGAGGTGGCCACCCACTTTGGTTCAATTTGGAGTTGACATTGTCTAATGAAACCTCTTCTTTTATTCGAGCTTGAGATGGGATATATTAAGGAGATTCCTCACATGTGCAAACATTATATATATATATACTTGTTTCATGTTTTGAAGTGAAACACTAGGAATGCAAAATGAAAATTGAACATATAACAAAGGTTTTACTGATATTTCAGGTGAGGTAAAAATATTTCATAATTATCTTTCTATAAAGGCTCTCATAACTTAGTTGATTGGAGATGTCTGAAATTTGATCTCAAAGAAAGCATGTGATATCTATTTTTCATCATTTATTGATTTAGCGATTTAAAAGATGTGCTCGGTTTGTTTTCTTGTTTGGCACTCCAAGTTAATGAAATGTGTACAACTGTATTTAGATGTGTTGTTCAATTTCTTTTACATTATGCGTATATATGAATAATATATATATGTGTATATATGTATTTGCAATGTCTTCGTGTTCGGTGATTAGGCTTAGAGCGATGGACAGAAGTGGGCTTGATGGCAAGAGATGCACCCTTTCTCTTTTCTCCTCCTTTTTTGATTTTTGCGGAAGATTGAAAAGGGGACGAGTAGTTGCAATCACTAGTAGCACACCATGAGGTTTGTAACTTTCTCTCCCATTTCTTTACTCATTCTCTCATATCTCTCTTCCTTTTTCTCATTTCTTTCTCTTATGTATCTCTTCCTTTGTCTACCATTTTTGTCCCTTCTCCCTTTCGTCTCTTTTGCATGATTACTTAGAAGTTATAATACAAAACAACTTGTTTTTTCTTTGTATAGTGTTTGTTTCTTTATTTATTCATCATTATTCACTATTATAGATACCTAGTTAAATATAAGGATTTACTAGATAATAATTTGCATAATACTTATATTTCTAATGAGAAAATCAACAGTTTCCACAACAAATACATGGATCAAGCATCACGGTGATAGAATTGATTGTTCATTTGTATTTAAAACTGATAAAGTGCTTTTTAGTTAAGATGACTTTTTTTAGTGTGAAAGAAGGATTACAAGAATTTATAACAATTACGATTGTAATATAATTTATTTTTTGAATAGAAAAATGAAAAGGGTAAAGTTTAGCTTGGATTCGAGAATTGGTCAATACAAGACTAAGAAAGTAGTTAATGTTCAAAGTAGATCTTGAATTGATATGAAAAAAATAAGTTTGGGAAGTTGGTAAGGTGGATGAATTGTATAAGTTCACTGTGATTACTCGGACGAATAATCATCTCCTTGGGTTGTATTTAGAAAGACATGTATTTGCTAGTAGATTGAATGATGTTGAATTCAAATTAACAAAAATGACAAAAAGTCATTTTAAGTTAAAACAAATATTAGCATAATTGAAGGTGAGTGACAACTTTAATGTTAGCACAATGAAACACATATATAATAAGTGGATGAAGATAAAGCAAAAAAATATGAGTGGCCGAACTATTCTATAGAAACTTTTATATAGAATGAATCGTGATCATTATTAAATACGATGTTGGATTATATTACAAATGGAATATATGAGTGATATTGTATATGCAAACCCTACTTCAATTCAACTTTATATATATTTTTGAAGTTACTAGGGATTGATTGTATTTATGAAAAGAATATATATAATTCCTTGTTGAAATCAAGAGATTTACATCTATAAATAAAAAATTTCACGTGAAATTCACTTTCTCTAATTCAAAGAAGTAAGAAAATTATATTTGAGTGTTGAGGTATTTGAAGGAGTTATATAGTATAAGCAATTTTCTTAAGGTAATATATATGGATCATGAACTTGCATTGATGAGTACAATTCATATTATTTCTCTTGAGTCAGTACATTTGTTATGTAGGTGGCATACTGAAAGAAATATTGAAGGATATGTTATCTTGATGAGAAAAAAATAATATATCATGTATTTGGTGTTAGTCGGAAGAAAGTTATTGAGTCTAAAAATGAGACCATTTATGCTAAGCAATTAGGTTTACTGAAAGTGAAGTGGAAGAAATGTTCTATCATACTATCTTATATTAAGTAACAATGGTTGAATCCATATGAAGTTATGCAATATAGATGAATAGGATTTTCAACTATGACCCCCACATAACTAACATGTACAACATAGTGGAGAGAGAGTATAGAGGACGCAAACTCTATTTAAACTACAGTTGGATCCCTTTTTCATTTGTTTAAAAAAGTTTATAACACACATGAAAGTTGGAAAAAGTATATTTAGATTGTTCAATGAATCCTTACCTTAGTTTTGGTTGTCCACAAATTGTTCATTTAAATTGACAACATTCTATAAAAACTTATTCCGGGTGTTGTCAATACAACTAACTTATCTTTAAACAACCGAAAAGAAGTTCATTCAAACTGCTTGTTCATATTTTATTCTTGTTGTTATTGAGTCTATTTTAACATTTTCAAAAGCAAGAATAAGTTTTCTTGAACCTTTTTTCGAGCATCTTAATTTTGACTATTATTAGATATTCCAACTAGTGCAACAACTGGATTTGTTTTCCTCGGTACTTTTTAATAGTTGGAATTGATTGTAATTGAAGTACTCCAAGTTGCATGCACTGCATACATTTTATATAATGAGGATATTTTCATATTAATTTCATGAATAGGACCAAGACTTTTACATGACTAAATTCCAATGGTTAAATATCATGATATCTCTATTTTCTTTAAAGAAAATGGATCATTAATTTTCTCCAACCAAAAATAAATTTATCAAGATTGGTGTTGGACATGTACGCATAACAAGTACTTTCTCATTTGTCTCAACGCTGCAACCCAAAAAACCGAACAATGTTCTAATGTAACCTCATTCATGAACTCTTCTTTTTCTCTTCGAGATCCTGTCCATGATCTCTTTTCAGATATATCAACACCACCCTTGAACCAAGGGTTTTAATGCAACGGAAGGGCCTCTAACCTCTGTGATGTGATTTCACGTACTATTTGTATTCAATTGAATAAACAGGAAACAACACTATAATGGGGCACCACTATGGGTTGAAGATTATTAGTGTCTAATATCACTTTCTTTCCTTTTCAATTTTTTTATGATCATTTTTAAATTTGTATAATATATTAATTTTTAACATATTCTATTTCTAATACTCTATCAATTTCATCTTCTGAAAATAAAATTTTCTCTAGTCTCTTTGAATTTGCTAGTCTATTCTTCTCCTACATCATTTTGATTTTTTCCTTCATAAAATTTAATTTATTTTTCAATATGAAACCAGCAGTAAACCATGACCACTATTGGAATCAAATGGTAATTGGCGCATGAGCCAAAAGTGTATAGTTTTGTTGTATGCATGTGTAGTGAGGAATATAAGTGGGGTTGGCTAGAGGTTGCAACATTCTAAAGAGGTCGCTTATCATATCTTACTTAAGTTTTTTCCAATGAAGAGGTTAACCATAATGGTATTGTTCTCCTTCAAGCATGTTTAAATTCCAAATTTGTATGGAATCCAGTGAAACACCCCATACTTAAGACTCAACAAATTTTTACGTTCGCAGTTAGCTACCTAATAGTAGTGGCAGATGTAGAAGTTTTTGTAGGATGGGGCAAATAGGCCATGGTACTGTTTCATGTTGGGCATACTATGTATTTACACATAGATTCAACCATATTGTATGGCCATTTCATACAATTTTCAAATTTTGGGGTGGCTGCCCTACCTTGGTTCAATTTGGATCTGCCATTGCGTAATGAAGCCCTCATCTTTTATCCGAGCTTGAGATGGGACATACGAAAGATATTCCTCACATGGGCAAACATAGATATGTATATATAGTTGTTTTATGTTTTGAGTGAAACACTAGAAATGTAAAATGAAAAATAAACATATAGCAAAGGTTTTACTCACATTCTGCTGAGTTTAAAACATTTCATATTTATCTTTCTATAAAGGCTCTCATAACTTAGTTGATTAGAGATGTCTGAAATTTGATCTCAAAGGAAGCATGTGATATTTATTTTTCATCATTTATTGATTTTGCTATTTAAAAGATGTGTGCTCCAATTTTTCTTTGTACTCGGTTTGTTTTCTTGTTTGGCACTCCAAGTTAATGAAATGTGTATAATTGTATTTAGATGTTATGTTCCATTTTTTTTATATTATTCATATATATATATATATATATATATATATATATATATATATATATATATATATATATATATATATATATATATATATATATATATATATATGTGTGTGTGTGTATATATGTGTGTATATATATGTATTTGCAATGTCTCATGCTTGGTGATTAGGCTTAGAGCGAGACAGAAAAGTGGCTTGACGGAAAGAGATGCTCCTTTCTCTTTTCTCTTATCCTTTTCTGATTTTTGAGGAAAATTGAAAAAGGTGACAAGAAGTTGCAATCACTAGTAGCATGCCATACAAATAGAAGTGGTTGTGGTTTACACATGCTTTCCTTCTTCTTTTGGGTAAAAAATTAAGACACACACAAAAAGGAAACTGAGTCTATTTTTTGGTCAACCAAATGTGATGAAAAATGGGTTTTGTTTACCTTGGTCAGTTTTGGACGAGAACACGAAATGATGTGAGTGGAAAACCAAATCAACACAACCCAAAATGTTTAGGATGAGCAGCTAAGCTAGATGCTTTTGTTCCATTATTTTGGTGGTGATTGAAGAGTATCAAATATGAAGCTATTTAAGAAGTATAGTAAGAGGGGTGGTTAAATTGATTATAACATAAACATGAGTTTGATTTTTCAATCTTTCAGTTTCGTTTTGATTTTAAACTATAAATGAATTTGGTTATTTTACTTTGGCATGGTTTTTGAGATGAAAACAATGAAACGTCTGGAACCTGAAATAGAAACCGAACCATTTCGGAGCCGGTTATGGTTTTACATTGGTTGGTTTTAGGGTGGTTTCGGTTTTGGACTGGAACCACTCCAAACTACTGGAGTGCTTTTTTATATTTAAAACAAGATTGCAACAACAGGGAATGCCCTACCATTGAGCTAATGATAATTTGTGATAATGGGTTTTGGAAAAAATATATAAATCATATTTAGTAGCGGTTTTAAGCCTTTAGTTCTGGTTTCAGGCTGGTTTCCATAACCAAACCGAGGATCCCTGTTTCATTTATGATTATAGGGCAGGTTTGGCCGGTTCTACGAGCAGTGTGATTCCGATTTGAACCGACGAGCCAGTTCTGAACCTGTCATGTCTATCTATATCGAAAACCAAAAAAGGTATAACCCGATATCGTATTTCAGTTTGGTTTGTGCTTAAATTTATGCATTTTGGAATCTCACCACTACTATGTAATTTTGAAATTGGTTTCCATAAGCATCCATTGTTAGCACCAATTATTGGATCAAGTTGTGTTTCACTGTGGGTTTTCGAAAAGGATGACTATAACGAAAACTAAATCGTTCAAGTTTTTCAATTTAGTTTGGTTGTCACAGTAATTCGGTTTCATTTTTACTATTGAATTCTTCAATTATTTCAATTTGGTTTGGTTAGGAAACCAAGCTGACAAATGCGCGTCCCTATATAATATAACTTGTTGTAGTCTCTTTGTATAAAGGCAGAAGCCATAATTGCTTCGAGGTAGACATGGCTTGTTTATATCTATCAAATTCACTTTCATCGTTCATCATAGATCTAGAAGGTACTCTACTGTAACAAACATTTTCATCATCGATCATATTTTCAGAATATGCTCTACCATAATAGGCTTTCAGTTAAGTTCATTGTCATTTTGTAATACATTGTAACTAGGGATGTTCATGGGGTGGGGCGAGGCATCCCCATTTCAGAACCTTATTCTCACGGAGACCAAAACCATCTCCATATCGGCACGGTCTGCGTAGGGACCCGTTTGAGAAAAAGAGATGCTCAAATATAGGTTGGATCTCACTTTTACATATGAAATGAAACCTAATTTACATAAAATATATCTAAATTGAAACATATTATTACGGATGAAATGTAGAGAATGGCGGTGAATTCATGAATTAAAAAGAAGATGTAATATTTTTTTTTATAATTTATTTTATTTTTAGATGGACCTAACTTTTTAGAATCAATTAGAGGAAGGGTTGGGATCGGGTTCATGGGGTGGGGACATGTTGTCCTCATCCTCGCCCCAATCCCCGTCAGGGATTTCCTTGGTGTCCCTATCCTCATTTGCATCCCCATTTCTACTCTTCAAATCTATCACATTTGTAGCGGGTTCCCACGGAGAGCATGAGATCCTCTCCCTATGAACATCCCTAATTGTAACAAAGGACAAGAGGTCAAATATATATCAATGTATATATACAAGTTGTATAATACTTAGCCTTTCATCCTTAGTAGCTGCATGCATTCAAAATGCTTCATGATTCTCTAAATCACATGTCATAGTTCCATCATTCCAAAGTACTTGAGCTTATTAATTAACGGTTGCGCAGGTGACTTCAGCCCATCTATATAAGGAAGGGCATTATAATAAATAGTTGTTTCATAACCATTTAAGAAGGCATATTACATATTATTAGCCTGAACAATCAATAACTTTGACTATCTTCAAATAAAATTTTGAATGGATAAAACCATTACTTGTAGGGCCAAATCATATACCTCTTACACAAGTAATGGGTTTACTTTATCGAAGTATCTTAATATTTCTAAATCATTAGAATAACTAATCTTTCCAAAAGCATCTCTTAGAGTTGTGGAATGCCAACTCATAAGCTCTGTAATCATGACATAGATTGTCGGAATTGAAAAACAAAGTAAAAACTAGATACTATAGCAATAAGTATTATACCAAAACTATATATACTTTTTTACTTTTTGATTTTCAATGTCAATCACTCATGGCCCTTGATCAAGTTGTTGAGATTTTTGTGAACTGAGTTTGCATCCTCCAACTTTTCTATCTATCTATTCATCTCTCTTTCTCTCTCTTTTTTTATATATATATATGACACCCACTAAACTAGACAATTACAAGGAACCCTCAAGCATTTGATCTTTGAGATGAATGGTTGAGGTGATAAACCCGAAACCATTTAATTAAATATAACATCCAAAAAATATCTACTTTTTAATTTAAATCTTTATCATTAATCAAGTCAAGTAAATGGTAGAGTTAATGGGTTCCTTGTCGTTCTTCATTTTGGTGGGATTCTAAATCTAGATTATATATATCTCCTAGCACACTTAGGTATTAACATCTCCAAATAAATCTCAATTGTTCATCTTAAACAATGGATGATAAAAAATTTAAAAAAATAAAAAGTACATGTATACTTTATTCACATGTACATCTATTGATTTTAAAATTTAAATTTCAACCATCTATTAACACATTATATTAGTATAAATTTTTTTTTATATCATATACATTATATCTATTCCTTTTGTGTTGAATTGATGGTCCACCTGAAGTTGACCCATTTTTGTAAAGTCACTTTTGAATCACACCGATCTTGCTAAAGGGTACTAACCTGACCAGGAGACAAACAATCCGTGTTGGGTTTGTGTTGGCTCTAAAATTGCAACCCCTAATGGAAAGAACTTCAACGAGCCCTCATGCCCGTCATAGGGGTGGTGCAACTTCAGATCCGTCCCATAAATTTCAGGTTTGTAACGGGGTAAAAGAAATGCAGCAAAAGTAGGGCCGAGTACCAACTGCTTCACATATTCTCTCTCTCTCTCTCTCTCTCTCTCTCTCTCTCTCTATATATATATATATATATATATATATATATATATATATATATATATAGTAAGTTTCTTAAAAGTCATTTTAATTTTCTTTTTCTTTGTTCACTATTGAAAAACTGGCCCGAGTCCCGAGGTACTTAGCCGGATTTCTGAATGGGGTCTTGTGAACACCTAATTTTTTCCAGACATTAAAGTTTTCAGAGTTTCAAATTTGACCCTTAAAATGAACCTGCGATCAAATCGTGGATTTTGAGGGTCGATAACACTCGTTGTCAAACTTCTGGAGAGATCTTCAGCATACAAGAATTTTATAAAAAATCCATGAAAGAAAATTATAAAAGAAATAAAAATAAAATTTTAAAGTACGGGCGAAGTGGGTTCATTGTCGGCCCAACACATTCAAGTGAGTTGTCCAAGGGTAGGTATGGGATAAAACCATTCAAATTCAGCATAAGTCAGCTAAATTGGACTCGTGTACCATTTTTGTTGCAAGGGAGTGTGATTCAAGGTTGACCAAATGGGTCAAGCTATGCCCAACACATCGAAATGAGTTGTCCAAGAGTAGGCATGGGCTAAAAACGTTTAAATTCATCATAATTGAGCAAAATTGGTCTTCATCTCCAAGTAATTATCAAGATCATGAAGAGAACTAAGCAGTCCATGTTTTGAATTTGATAACTTGCAATCTTCCTTTGCAAACTTCAAAATTTTCATTTCGTTGGTAATTTTATGACCAATAGCTGGATATTACCATTATGCAAGTAGCTCTCGGAAATTTGGCATATTTACCTCTTCTCTGTGGGAAGAGAACCAAGTTGCCTGGTTCTCTTATAACTTGGCCAAGTCTCCTATAGGAAAGGGATCAAACTTATTTGACCTTCTGGGCATTAGCCCACCTGACAGGGCTTTCGGCTTGCGTGATATGTGGCACGAATTCGACTCCCAGGGCGTGCATACCCGCTTAGAACTCTCTTTGTGACCGGAAAAACAAAGGGATTTTATTTATTTAAACCTGTAAGATTAAAATGTGACAAGGATACTGGCTGCTTCAATCTAGCAGTTAGTTTGGGAGCAAAGAGTGGCTTCAAGAAAAGTCTACTCTCTTCTTTATATGTTGGATTTTTCAATTCTAATCTAGCCAACTTAAGACATTGTCCCTAACCAGTGAGTAAAACCATGTCAAAAACCATAAATTTCGAAAAATAAAAACATAATTTAAATTTATCAGTTTGGTTAACCATTTTTATCGGTTTAAACTCGATGTGAATGTCAGTTCAATAGTTTTTTGCTTGTTTTTGTCTTTCCCAGTCCTACCAACTGTTTCAAATAAATAAAAAAGCTAGAAAATTTCATAGATCGACTTTGTCACAAATTAACCCTGGGCATTCCTGAACAGCTAGGATTAAATTGAAGTCTTCTCGTTGAATCCATCCTACCAGAAGGCTAATTCATAGGACACTCTGGCACACCCATGCCACGTCTCTTTCTTGACCACTAAAACGTGGTGAAGGTGCTGTAGGATAGAGAAATTCAAAGTGAAATGAAAAAGACATTTTTGAAAGAAAATGAAATAAAGGAATATGATTAGTAATTCTGGGTCTATGTTCGGTAACACCGCTTGAAAAAACAAAACCCACAAATATGACCTCATAAACATAAGAGTGGATTTGAGGTTTTTAACAGCTTGTCCAAACATGAGGCCATGAGAGTACACTCTGACACACGGACACACTTGTGAGTGCATGCACATGTGTGCACATAATATATGTATATATATATAAAGTTTTAAACTGATTGTTAATGCAAAGTCCTCATTTATCTTGACTCTAGACTAATCATGAGTATAGAGAGGGAGAGATTTTGGTTCTGGACATGTTTTAACATTCTTAACCATTCATTTGTTGAATGGCTAGAAATACCTCAAGGAGCCACTTATAGCACCTTTATGTCTCGATTTATGATGCACAGTCCTGTTTTGGAACGTTCTGACAACTAAGTGCATATGAAATGTTTTTTAAATTCTTACTGAACTAAAGATATTTTACTTAAATTATCACATTTGGCGATGGAAATTTCCCTTGATAATAGGTTACTAATCCCTTGTAAAATAATTTGGCAAGGGAATTGTAAGGGATAAGCAATGATATCTCTATGTTGCATAATTTTGGTGGCAAATTAGCAACAAAATATTTTTGTTGCAAATCTATCGCTAGTCCCTAGCTATTCCATTGTAATTCCCTTGCAATGTTTCTCTCCATTTCCACTGCTAATTTGTTATGGATATCTGTCAAATTTTGTTGCTAATCCCTTTCAATGTTCTCTCGTTATTCACACACACACACACACACATATATATATATATATATTTATTTATTTATTTATAACCTAGATAATGCATACAAAACAATTCAATGAACAAAGATCTCCATGATAATAGCATTAAATAATACTTCTACAAACCTATGACTAAGTCAATGCCAAATACAAACAAGTTCATTTACTAGTCTAGCCATCTTTACATGAAAGTGTTTATAAAAAAAACTGTAGATGATCTTGATCCTCCTAATGACAATTCCGCACCAGTTCTCCTTGTCATAAGCAAGACAGTCATAAAACTCATTCTAAAACCTCCTCGCAAAAGAATCAACCACTTTCCATATATACATCAATGACATTTACTTGTTGACATGTCTTACTCTCTTAGTAAAAACAAAATCACTAGTCACAGTGATAGTCTCATGCATCCTAGATTATCCTCCTTCAGTCTTTCCCTCTCCCCCACCTTCTTTGGAAATTGAGATATATGATGCTCAAGGCACTGACAAATGCTTGACAGTTGTTGTTCCATGTGCAGGAACCAACAATGGACCGATCAAGTCTCCCACCTAAGTGCAGTAGCCCATAGAGGTAGACATAGCTGTTTCAGAACCAGGATGGTGGTTAGAATCATAATTTGCACAGAGGATGGAGCGACAACCATAACAAGGCAAGCGGACATGATGTGGTGCTCGCGGTCAATCAAGGTATACCCGGGTGCCCGCGGTTAATCAAGTTGACCGTCTGATTAACTCTTTGACATGATTTTTTAAATTAACTTATTTTTTAAATGCTCTATTGATGAATAGTATTTTTATCTATAAATAATAGTTTCCAAAGCCAAAATTCACAACTCATAAGTTCTTTCTCAATTGCTCTTATTCTTTCTCTCAATCTCACTCTTTCTCTTTCTCTCAATCTCACTCTCATTTTATTTTAGTGTTTCATTTTCATTTGTGTATCTCTTATTTCAACAATAAATAAAGATTACAATTTACAGTCTTATAGAACCATTTTTTAATGTTTCTTCAATTTCTCTATCTAATTTCTCTATTTTTATATTATTGTATTCTTAACTTATTAATTTTTTAATTTATTCAATTTATTTATTAAGGTAATGGCTTATTGTGGTGGTGATTCTTCTAACTCCAAAATTAAAGAAAAAGTTGTTTTCAAGAAAAGTCATAGTTGTTGTAATCCTCAAAGACCTATGATATCAATGCCATTGAGTCAAGAAAGTATGAAATAAATAGGTAGTGTAAGTTGCACTGATGTATCATTTGTGGAGGAAACCATTTCTCCATCGAAAGTTCAACAATATAGCCTATGCATGGAGGACACCCTCCAAAAGCTAAGTCATAAGGATCCAATTTATTTAAGATTTACTTTGTAAAATTATATGATAAACAAGGTATCGTGAATCAAACAAAGTGCAATTATTGTGATAAGTAAGGAGAGGGTTATGGGACACTAAGAAATCATGTTATGAAAAAACTCTAATAGTAATGGGTTTAAATGTTCATTAAACTCAATTTTTTTCATAGAAAGGTTCCTCCACTCGAGATAAAGAGGAGTTTGCATGTTTTGTTTCAGTAGAACATCTTCCTTTTAATTTTAGTCAAAAACTTAGATTTGTTGATTACATAAAAAATTCTCATACTAGGCAACAGTTAGTAGATATATTCATAAATTATATAAAGAGGTGGGGAAAAGTTAGCTACATTTTTTAGTTCATGTGAGTGTAGTGTCACTAGGCGTTGATGATATATGAACTAATAATTTATAGTTGCATGCATATATGAGAGATTATTCATTGTCTAGATGAGAGTTAATCAATTCAAAATGTCTTCTTACACTTCATTGTTTTGATAAATCACACACTGCCAAAATATTTACTATATATTCAAATCAATTTTCGAAGAGTATCAATTATCTTTTAAATTTTTTTAATTTCACTTGATAATGTTGTTGCAAATATGTATGCTATTTATGAGTTACAAAGAATATGTGAACCTATTTTAGATGATAAATTTTTTCATATTCAATATACTTATCATGTACTTAACATATGTGTATAAGATGGTTTGAAGATTATACGACCTGAAATACAACCTATTAGAAACACCCTCCATATTCTTTAGAATCGTCTTAATGTTAGAAATGAATTGGTATATTTTTACAAACGAAAAGGTAGAAGACCAAAAGAATTTCTAAAAGGTATTAGATATCACTAGAATTCAACCTATCAAATGTTGTTTGTGACTATTCCCTATAAAGACTTACTAAAGAGTTTATAAACCTTCATTTTCTACAATCGAATTTGTTTGAATCTAATTGGATGTTTGTATGTCTTTTAGATCTCCTTCTATTTTTAATAATGCTACAAATATATTATCTAGTATTTACTATCCAACTTGTCATTTATTTATTTATCAAGCTTTAGAAGTAGTTCATGCATTATTACAATTTTGTATCGATTTTTACTTATCTCATATTGTGCAGGAGATGACAGAAAAGTAACTTAATTTTTATATAGATCTTCCAATAATTAATTAGTTGTTGTTACATTAGATCCTAAATTAAATTTAGAAGGCTTAAAATTATTTTTAAATACTTATTGTAAGGATCTTTTATTAAACGGGTTTAAGGATATCAATAGTATAATTAATATTAATTAATTATGTGTTAATTATAGTTTTATGCATAGTCATCTTGTTCCACAAGTAGAAGAAGACAGCAATGACAGTCATGCTTCATCCTCTCTTGATAGTAAGTTTTATAATCATATTTTAAAATATAGACTTAGAAAGTGGCCAAAATCTATGAACTCGTCTGAGTATAAGGTATATAATGCTACTCATTACAATCTTCCTAAATTTGAAGAAGATGAGGGTAGAGAGAAATTAGATGTTTAAAAATGGTGGTGAGAGCTTCAATTTATTTATCTAATTTTATATTTAATTACTAAGGATATTTTTGTCGTTCCAACCTCAATTGTTGTTGTAGAGCAAGTATTACTGCAAGTGATAATATATTAAGTGAATATCACTCTACTTCCAACCCAAAACCTTAGAAGTTCTGGCTTACCTAGATGATTAGACAAGAGCAAGATGTTGAGCACAGAAGAAATGAATAAGTATTGATTGACATTTAAACTGAAGATTGTACTACTAAAGGAGGAACTAGTATGAGTACTACTTACGCTGATACCATGAAAGTATAGAGGGATAATGATGATTAAGTTTAGAGTCAATCACTTTAGGTAAAGGGTTTCTACTAAAAGCCAAGAGAATGACATGGGATTTGATTTCTTTCTACCCAAGAACATACATAAGAAGCATAATTCATATGTAAGTGAATTATGGTGAAGCCCATTACTTTTTTATTTTTATTATATATATATATATATATATATATATATATATATATATATATATATATATATATTACATCTTGTATGAATTTTTATATATAATGTATTATATTTTATTATAATTGACAATAGTATAACTTAATTTTAGCATCTTATTATTTTATATATATAATGTAATACTTATATTATATAATACATTACATATATGATACATCATTTATGTACTTACATAGTTAAAGTATTACATTACATATATTAATATATACTTACATTACTGTTGTGACTATGTACATTTTGTAATGTAAGCATAAATTAATGAATATAATACTTATAAATGATAAGTTATAACTTATATGAACTTACATAATGTAACTATACCTTTTTTAATGTAATATATGTATAATGTAATACTTATAGTTATACAACTTATAGTCTTATATAGTATTACTCTTAGTCTTATACACTTTAAAATATCAAATCCAAGTCTGATTACATATACTTATTTAGTTGTATAATATAAGTATTAATTACAAATAACTTATATAATGTAATACTAATATTTGGATCCAAATCTGTCCATAAATGGAACCAAAACTGTCCCAAAACCGAATTTGAAATTGTTAAAAAAAACAAATCTTGATTTGAAACTGTCCCAGGACCAAATTTGAAACCATAAAAAAAACGGATTAAGAACTACCCAAAACCAAACCAAACCCACCCTATAATCGGATTTGAAACTATCAAAAAATCGGATTCAGAACCACCCGAAACTGGAGCCATCATGAAACCGGATTTAGAACCACCAAAAGTAGAACCGTCCACTAAATGGTTCGGCTACGGTTTGTGATTCCAAATAACCCAAAACTGACAATTTGGAACTGCTAGTTTCGGTTTACCCAAAACGAGACATATCTACATAAAGGGTGTATGCAACATGAAAAGCCAAGTAATACCATCGCCACCCTATCGAAACTTCTTGTCATACAAAATCAAGTACTTGGTGTTAGTATATAAATTGCATCATTAATATTTCTTTACTTCATACATTTTCTTTTTTTATCGTGGAAAATGATATTTTTCTTAAAATATGAGTTATCATGTATGAAAGAGCATTAAGCTTATGATGAATCATGTCCTCCATAAACAATGGCTAAAGATGGTTAGAGTCATGAGTTCGGTTTTCTCTAAAATAAAAATCAAAATAAAAAACTAGATATAAGAAAATCAATTCTAAACAACTCTAAAATAAAAATAAAATAAATTGCATCATGAACACATCATAATGCATAATAAATTTTTGAAAATAAATAAAAATAGAGAAAATCAAGAAAAATAAAAAAACAATTCTTATAAGTAAAAAATTTGGTAAATATTGATCCATTAAATAAAATTACAACTACAACTTTCATCATTGAAGAAGTAACCAACAACAACTTGTTCTTAATATATAGGTATAAGAAAAATCACATGGTTGTGTTTTTGCTAATGTTAGTTCATATAGAGTGAAATTATCTCTATGGATGTATTTCTTGACTTGTTCATCAAAAAGCTTTTAAAATCAGTCTGAAAAATTGGAGGCGGACAAGGAATACTTAGTTTGCTCAAATCAGAAATTAATAAATTAGATGATTTAATGACACCAAATTTGGTTGAGTTATGAAGTTATTCGATTTTAGCTGATAAAACATAGCAATATAATTTGTAAAGATGAGAACGGTACACACACTGTTAACAGATAACTAGTTTGGCTTTAGGCAAAAGGTTGATGGTTGTGGGCAGATTGCAGATAACTAATGGCTACGGGTGTCAGCGACTAGTTGGATTCCAAATTGCACATACATTACAGGGCAATCAAATCAATATCAAGCACATGAACTAACGTCAGAATAAACATTAAGAACTGCAAGAGAAACTCAATGCACGAGAAGTCAAAGTAGGCACTCTATCGAAGAAACTAAACCTGACACGCTCAAACAAAAATCAAACCACACTCTTGCACAAAAGCATGACGCATTGAACATGAACAGAATCACTGAGATGCCAAAAGGATGGGTGCGACACCAAATAGAGCAGATAAACTTATAGTCACATCGAAATATACTTGAAGCAGCATGCACTCACAATGAATCCTGCAGAAGAAAAAGAACTAACGAGACATCAAGTGCAAGAGGACAAACACCTTTAGATGATATGGTCTACTGCTTGGTGATGAGAGCATATGAGCTGGTTGCTGAACCACATAAATTAACAAAGAATTAACAAAGAGGAGAAGGAAAGGATTTTGTGCTTGCGCCAACTAATAACAACACTCCTCGAGTTTTTCGCTTAAAGAGTTATCGCAGCAGAATTCTTGATTGAAGATAATGTTAGGTTGTGGGCATTCTCGACAACCCAATACGGTAACTGCTAAACTAGCCATCCAGCCGTTACCCATGTTCACGGTTATAGGAAAGATGGTTGTAACAACAACAATATCATAACAGTCGGATTGTTACCGGAGGTCACGGTAACTATCCAAATATAGAGGCTCCTAAAGAGGAATGCCCAGCAGGATAAACCGAGAAAAGAGGAGCATGCGCTACTCTATAAATACAGAGCAGCGCATACAGACAAATACATAGACACACAAAAAAAACATCTGATAAACTTTCCTAGGAAAAATCCGTTGTGAGGAAACCTCGAAACCAAAACAAAATCACCTTGATCTTTCACTGTTGGCATACCTTGAAAAGCTCGACGGCAACGAACCCGAAGGTCGATAGAAGCCAGAATCAGGCAAGGAAATCGCTACATCTGATATCAGAGCCTTGTTCTTGACCCTGCAAAATAGGTACAAGAATAGTGTTACGAAAAACAAAAAAAAAGGAAGTAGAGAGAGCTTCTTATTTTTTTTTTTTTTCTCTTGGAGCTCTGCTTGAGTCATGACAGGGCAAAGGGTAAACCCTGCCTAAGTCAAGCAGGGCAGAGATCGGCAAGAACACATGAACAAAAATAAGAAAGAAAAATTGCTAGTGGTACAAGATGAGATATGGTATATCTCCAAACCCAACCAAAAGAAAAATAAACCAAACAATAGGTTTGGCAAGAATAACAAAAAGGGCGGTCAACCTTTTAAAAAATCGTAGGAAACCGCTTATCAACTCAAGTGTTTTAGTTGTGGAAAGATGGGACACTATAAGAGGAATTGTCACAACTGGAAAGGTAGAGGAAACAACCCACAGCGCAGACAATCAGAGAAGCAAGACATAATCTGCATGATATCAGAATGTTTATATATGGACCACCCGGTGACAGGTTGGTGGATTGACTCTGAAGCTACTAGAGATATTTCAAAGACCAAGGAAGGAGCAATGGATCTAAAGGAATACAAACCAAGAGAACATTGGGTGTACATGGGAAATAACACCTTCTCAGATGTCTTGGGTACTGGGTCCTTTAGAATCTTTGTATAAGGCAAACCGATTATACTGACTAATGTATTAATTGTGACATCAATAAGGTGCAATTTGGACTCGGTCCCTACCTTAGTAAAGAAAGGTTTTGAGGTAAGGTTTATTCATGGCAAAGTGATTGTAGGGAAACATGGGAGAATATTATTCTCTAAGGAGTTTGATCTAGAATATGGATTGTTCAAATTAAATGATAATGAAAATGGAAATCCTTCTACTTATATTTACTTTGCCTTTAATGTTGATGTGAATGTGTGGCATAAACTCCTTGGGCATAAAAGTTTGGAAAATTTGAGGAAATTATCCAACTTTAACTTACTGTCTATATTTGAGGAAAATACTTTCAACAAGTACGAAGCTTGTATACAAGGAAGGAAAGTTTTTCTCAAAGAGTCAACAAGAGCAATAACCCTTTTGGAGGTCATTTATATGGATTTATGTGAACCATTTAGATTAAGGTCACATCGTGGAAAGGTTTATTTTATAACCTTTATCGATGATTACTCGAGATATACATATTTATATCTCTTGTTACATAAATTTGAGGCACTAGAAGCTTTTAAAGAATATAAAGAGGAAGTTGAAAAACAATTGGGGCAATCAATCAAAGTCTTAAGATCAAATAGAGGTGGTGAATATACCTCTGCAAAATTTCTTGAATTTTGTAGACTTTGGTATTACAAAGCAAAATACAATACCCACAACACCTCAACAAAATAGTGTAGTTGAAAGATATAACATAACCTTCCTAAATATGACAAGGTCAATGTTGATTGATGCCTCTCTACGAAGGATATTTTGAGGAGAATCAGTAAGAACAACGGTATACATACTCAAAAGAGTACCATGTAAAATTGTATTCACTATACCATATGAGATGTGGTTTGGAACAAAGCCTAACTTAGTCATCTCAGGAGGTAGGGATCTATTGCACATGTAAAGATCATTGATCAGTCTAAAGACAAGCTAGACAATAGGTCCTTGAGATATATATTCATTAGATATCCTAAAAGTTCAAAGGAATATCGATTTTATCACAAGGACCATAGACTGATAAAAAGCAAAGATGTTGAATTCTTAGAATATACTAAGAATGACATCTTGGAAAACAATGATGAATATACTGATGATCTAGTAGACCTAGAT
Source organism: Brasenia schreberi (assembly GCA_036023115.1). Lineage (NCBI taxonomy): Eukaryota > Viridiplantae > Streptophyta > Magnoliopsida > Nymphaeales > Cabombaceae > Brasenia > Brasenia schreberi. The sequence goes on from JAYKKT010000043.1 coordinate 5,926,533, forward strand.
CAATCATCATTAGAATCCATAAAAGATCTTCTTGAAACAACTGAAACCTTAAGTTGACATAAAAGGCCTATGGTCACTCCATCCTACTTAAAGGATTATCATACTTATCTTGCAGAAGAAGTATGTAATTCGGTGGATTTAGATGAATTAACTAATAACTTAACTTATCAGCAAGCTATGAACTCATTAGAAGCAACAGACTAGGGGAAAGCCATAGATGAGGAAATTGAATAAGTTAAGAAAAATCAAGTCTAGAAATTGGTTGATTTGCCAAAATAAAGGAAAGCTATAAACTGTAAATGGGTTCTGAAAAAGAAATACAAGGTCGATGGTTCAATCGATAAGTTTAAAGTGAGGTTGGTTGCAAAGGGTTTTTTGCAAAAGGAAGGGATATATTATGTTGAGACATATTCTCCAGTTACAAAATTTGTATCCATAAGGATAATCTTGGCAATATCTGTATATTATGATTTGGACTTACATTAGTTAGATATAAAGATAACTTTTCTAAATAGAGATTTAGATGAAATCATATACATACAGCAACCCGAGAGATTTATAGTTGAAAGCCAAGAAGATAAAGTATATAGGCTGAGAAAATCCCTATATGGCCTGAAATAGTCACCTCGCCAATGGTATTTGACTTTTCAAAATACCATTATAGAGCTTGGGTTTGTGGATAATGAACTTGATCACTGTGTATATGTGTAGAACAATGAGAGCCACATTGCCATCCTATCATTATATGTAGATGACAAATTGTTGATTGGGAATAATAATGAGATGATTGTCAAAACCAAGTCATGGTTAAACTCAAGGTTTAAATTGAAGGAATCCTATATCCTGAGTATAAAGATCTCTCGAGATAGTGAATCTAAGCTCTTATGCCTAAGTCAGGAGAGAGATATTGATTATATCCTCAAAAAGTTCAAAATGGGTGAATGCAAGTCTACTGTTACACCTGTTGCAAAAGAGGTTAAGCTAAGTAAGTCTGATTGTCCCGGTGAAGGAGACGATAAGCCTAACATTCCTATGTACAAGTTGTGGGTAGATTGATATATGCTATGTTGTGTACAAGATCTGATATCAACTTTGTTGCTCATCTTGTAAGTAGATATCAAAGTAATCCTAGATGGCAACACTAGATAGATGTAAAAAGGATTTTAAGATATCTAAAAGGAATAAGAGACTTGAAACTGTGTTTTCAAGCAAATGAATTGAGAGTACTAAGATACTCAGATGCTGACTTTGCTGGAAGCAAAGATGACAACAAATCTACCTTAAGACAAATATTCTTATTTAGAGGTGGTGTTGTTTCTTGGGCATGTAAGAAACAGGGATGTGTAGCATTGCATACACAAGAAGTTGAGTATGTGGCTTGTTGTATGGCTACAACGAGTACTGTTTAGATAAGCCAGTTGTCATTTACTATGATAACAATGCAGCAATTACTCTTATTAAGAATGGAGCTGATTGCTCAAAAAGCAAGCATATGATGGTTAAATACCACTATGTTCATGATATGGTTATGAAAAAGGAAATATCCATCTCATGCATGCCAACAAATGATATGTTGATAGACCCCTTAACTAAAGGCATAATAGAGAAACTTTTCTCAAAACATATTGCGAACATGGGTTTGAGATATATTTGATTGTTGTGTAGGGAAATAACTACACAATGGGTAGTGATTGCAGCAGCAATCATGAAAGGACATTACTAAGTAAACCCTATAAAAGTGGGAGGAAAATTAGTATGTGAGTACACTTGGCTTGAATGGCCAAGTGGGAGATGTTAGGCTGTGGCCATTCTCGGCAACCCAACACGATAACCTGTGTTCACGGTTACATGGTCGTAACATCAATAATATCATAACAGTCGGACTGTTACCGAAGATCACAGTAATTGTCCGGATACAGAGGCTCCTAAAGAGGAAAGCATAGTAGGATAAACTGGAAAGGTGGAGCATGCGTTGCTTTATAAATATAGAGCACCTCATATAGTCAAATACACAGACACACAAAGAAAAACATCTAAGAAACTTTCCTAGGAAAAATCTGCTGTAAGGAAACCTCAAAACCAAAACAAAATCACCTTGATCTTCTATTGCAGGCGTACCTAGAAGAGCTCGACGACAACGAACCCGAAGGTCGATAGAAGCCGGAATCAGGCAAGGGAATTGCCACAGATAATTCCAGTGTATCCTTCAGCATTGGATCTCTTAACCGTTGCCACCCACGAATAAGGACATTTAGAGAGAGAGAGAGGGAGGGAGGGACAAGATATCTATTGATTTAATTTAACAGGGTCATAAAGATAATGTCACTCTTAACTTCGTTTAGAGTGCTTGACTCCTTCAAAAGCATTAAGGAGGTTGTTTCCTAATTTTCAAATAAGGAAAGGATATTTGCACGTAAATCCAAAATTAATGGAATCTCACTTATACTTCAAACAAATCAAAGTGATAGGTAAATTTTAGAGTTCCAGCCGCCTCAATATGTAAAATTAAACAATAATAGACTTTTAAAAGATCTGATATTTACTTCAAATATATTAAGGTTTTTCCTCTCTTTAGAATTTTGATGCATCAAGGCCCAAATACAAGCCCTAGAATTCATTAACCCTGAGAGGATTCGAAAGATCCCTAATTGCAAATGTAAAACCCACTCCGGACAGTTGCTTTAAGGCAATAGTTACTTGTAGGTTTGTGTAAAATTCAAAACCAAGCTTGATCCCACTTTAACTGGTGTATGCTACATAGGTTTTTGGTTGTCATTAGTGTGATATTAGAATTTTAGCTTCAAAGAATAAGAAAGGTTCTATTTTATTATGATTGTTGACCCTAAGGGTATGTTTGATTCACGGTACTTTGAGGGTTGGACCCAGCATTTTAGGTACTAGTACCAAGACCCTGTCGCCAATCAAATGGAGAACCAAGATATGGACAATTTTGGTTAAAAATCTTTGGGCCATGTCATGGAGTGGGCCTCATCTTAGCGCTTGTTTGACTTACTCTTTTCCATGCACCCTCTATCCTTGAACCTCGTTTGACCTTTCTCATTGCTTTTGCGTCACCACTTGGCCCTCATTTCTGCCCACTATAACACCACCTCCAAGGGAAGCCACCACTCACCAAGGCCAAAAGAAGTGAAAGTCATAGGATGGAGATAAACAAATTAAGGAAAGAAGCATCAAAGTAAAGAAGAAAAATGGGTTCTAGGGTTTCGATTCTTCGTGTGTGCTTGTATTGGTTCCCAGAACATTTTTTTTCTCCTTTGTCAAATGACTATGGATTCTTGGGTTTTGATTCTTTGCATCTATTTCAAATGACCATATGAGTTCTTGTATTTCTTTGTGTCTTACTTAGCATCGGGGACGAAGTGCTTGAGGAGAGGGGTGAAAGAGATGGTGAAGAGCATCAAGCATGACAATAAATTATTTGTGCACTCTAAACTTACCTTTCTTACGGATATGGTGAGGTTTTCTATAAAAATAATAGCATGCATTGTTTTTTTATCAGAAAAAAAAATTGTTGGTTACATGTGCTTGGTTTTGTCTACATATGGGAAGATTTGCCACCAATTATTTCATTCTAAATCTACTAGGGTTCCAATATCTATATTTTTCCTACATTCAAATGGTTTTCCAACCCTTAATAGGAGTGCCATGAGGGTTGGAGCAGCCAAATGGAAAACGCAAGATAGACATGGAACTTCATTTCCATGTGCCTATTTTTGTTATAAATCTTTAGCCCATGTCAAGGGTGGGCCTCATCTTAGCGCTCATTTCACTTATTTGCCCTACTCTCTCTCCTTCAACCTCATTCGACCTACCTCTCCATTTTTGCGTCACCACTCACCATTGTTTCTGTACACTACAATACCTCCAAGAGAAGAAGTAAAATTCATAGGGTGGAGGTAACAGATTAAGAAAGGCAATAACCAAGAGAAGCAGCAACAACAAAGCCTTTTCCCATACTAGATGGGGTCGGCTACATGGATTCTTTGTTTCTACAGAGCCCTATCATAATTTATAGAATCTATTATAAATAAGTCCGACAAAGTTTTACGCTGGCTATCAGAAGCCTAATGCAACCCTCCTCCTTTATTCGGGCTTGGGACCGGCCATGCACGGGTGATCCCTCACATGGGCAGTCTTACATGGGCTTGAGACCGGCCATGATAAAAGTCATCGGTAGACATCACAATATTCTATTTACATGTTAGTGATGCTTCCATGCATGATCTTTTATACCTAGTCAAATGGCCGTTTCTCATAAAATAGTACATTTTGCTAGCCATGGAATGCATTTGAAGATGACAATGCATAGTTTGAAATATGAATTATGAAATATTACCACTCAATAGTAGGAAACCAAAAACTTGTAACGAGAAAAATGAAGGAGCTTCATGTGAGGTGTACTAACTCATGCCCCCTATTTTTGCAAAACACACAAGCAATACTAGAGGTAATCAAAAGCTTGAGAGTTACATACTCAAGGTAATCAAAAGCCAAGTACAAGGCTATCTCCTTTTAAGAATGGCATATACAATAAAACCAAGCCTAATCATTATTACTTTCAAGGCAGCATAAACAAAAGGATGATAATTTAAGAGCAGATAGTTGACATCATGAAATAACTCAAAGATTGATTGCATGTTGCAGCATGCCACAAATAGATGCAAGGGCTACCCAAAATGGTAACAGATCAAAATGATAGACATCATACATAAGCTTCACTCCAAGAACCTAGACAAGAAGATAACAATATACTCTCATCAAAATTGTTCTAATTTTCATACCACAGCAATGAAGGTTGCCTTCTTGGAAGCATCATAGATGGTAAAAGCAAATTTTTCATGAAGATCTCTCACAACTTGATCTACAGGGTAAGGATCCCTATCCCTAAGGGTCCTATAAGCTTCAATCATAATGCTGACTTCGTTAGTTGTCTTGGTCAGTCCATATTGTTGTTTCAAGGTAGAAATGTTATAAAGGTGACCCTCAAACAAGCAATATAAGTCATCAACCACCACAAACAACCTGGGAAGAACTAAAGGTCTCTCTCCCCTTCCCATTGTTGACTCATGATTATCTACTGCACTGCAGGTTATGTTGACCAAATATGTCCAGAATCAAGATGCAATAAGTATTGCAAATTGTAGATCTAGTTGTCAAGCCTAGTGTAGTTACCGTATCGTGTATCATTTTTGTCGTATTGTGTATCATTTTCTCTATGATATAGGTGTATCGTATCGTATCATAACATTTTTTAAAAAAAATTAAAAAAAGTAAATTATGATGAGGGTTACGTTAGGCTTCCGACAGATAAAACCTTTGTCAGATTTTATATCATGGATTATATAAATTATGAGCATTATGTTGAGCCATCTCCTATTAGCGATGCACTCAAGAGACCTAATGTACTGAAAATTAAGAAAGGACCTCTACATTTTCTCCCAGATTGTAGAGAAGGTTCCCACATCATGGATAGATGTGGGTAAAGAAGTTAATCTTAATATATTATCGATTGAATGTAGTGAACAAATTATACAGAGGGTCTCCACATTTTCAGCATGGACAAATGTGGGGTAAGGAAGTTAGTCCTACATAATAAGATTTGTATTTGTTCTTAAAATATCGAAACATTGTCCAGTAAGCTAATGGAGGTGGCAGATACTATGATTCAAAGAAAGATTTATATCTTATGTTTACAAGAGACAAAGTGGGTTGGAAGAAAAGCAAAGGAGACTAAGGATACATGTTTTAAATTATGGTATTCAGGAAAGAAAAAAACTTGAAACGGAGTTGGTATTATCATAAATAAAGATTTAAAGGATAGTGTAGTAGATATACAACGATATGGTGATTGAATCATGATGTTGAAATTACTGCTAGGAATAGAGGTTTTGAATATAGTTTGTGCTTAGACACCCCAAGTAGGATTAGAAGATAGTACAAAGATGGCTTTTTTAAAAGAGTTAGATAAGGCGATTCAAAGAATTCCATGAAAGATAATGATTTGTTTAGGAGAAGACTTAAATAGATATGTCAATAAAGAGGCATTATGATATCAAGGTATTTATGAAAACTTTGATTTTGGGCATATTAATGAGAAAGGTCAGGAGATTTTAAATTTTGCTATGGCATTTGATCTCTTTAATTACTTAACAAACACAATTGATTATTTTGTTTCTTAGAAAAAAATAGATCGTGTTCTAAAGATTGCAAGGTAATTTTGGAAAAAAGTTTAACCACCCGACATCAGCTTTTAGTTATGGATTTACATGTAAAAAAATAAATAAAGAAGAAAAGAGGACTAAATAGTAGATCCTCAAAAGCGAGAAAGAATGTATATTTAAATAGAAAATCCCTCAAGGAGATGCTTGAAATTATATTGTTACACCTTGTAATATGTGAAACAATATGACTACATATTAAGAAAGTGGCGAAAGATGTGTGAGGTGAATCAAAGGGAGGTGTAACAACACAAAAAGAAGCTTCGTGGTGGAAGATAAAATCAACGCAAAGAGGGTATCTTGCAAATTACATTATGCTAAGATGACTAATGAAACTTTAGAGGCTTTTAAAAAACAAAGAAAGAAGTGAAAAAGGTTGTTTTGATACAAAAGCTAAAATTTACGAGAATTTATATAAAAAACTCAACTCAAAAGAGGATAAAAGGGATATTTTTTGGATAGCTAGAGCTAAAGATAAGAAAACTAAGGATCTTAATTTTGTAAGATGCATCAAATATGAGGATGAAAAAATTCTAGTGATAAATGACGATATAAAAAATAGATAAAAATTTTATTTTTATAAGCTTTTTAATGAAATTAGAGTTCCAATTTGATGCATGTCTCCTTTTGAATTGATTTATAATCATTAAAAAATTCTTTCATGCCAACCATATGATCAATCGCCCCCGAATCAACTATCGATACCCTAAAATTAGATAAGAGAATATTACCTAATGTCTGGAAGGAGAAGGGATGAGCCATAGTAACTTGAGGATCAACACTAGAAGAGGTAGATGCAGTTTGTGACGTAGTTACTCTGGCTTTGAGGTCTTCTAATTCCTTCTTCATCTCAGTCAATGAATTCAGCCCTATTTTCATATTATGTGTCTCACTTTGATCATTGAAATAGACCCTATTTGGTCTATTTTGAAAATAGGTAGGCCTACCCACTTTCCAACACGTTTTTTTGTATGTCGGGTTTTGCCAAAGTGAAAACACGTCAACTTGTCCTTTTCATCTGGTCTTCCTCTATCTTTGCCACCATATTCACCTCTACCACACGTATGTGATGAATTTGTATTTTTGTCTACAAATGCAGTAGTGTCTTGATTGATTTTCCTTTCTTTCTCTAAGTGTTATCTGTCTTCTTCCGTAAAAGTAGAGTGTATATAGTACTTACAAATGAAAGTTCATCTCTACTTAGAATGTTATTTTTAGCTATCTCATTCTCTAGAGAGATACCCACAAAATATCAAAGACTTTTCGTTCTTCAAGTTCATCATTTCATTCCTTGGTACAATTTTGACATTTGGTTTTTTAATAAAACTGCAGTTCCTCCTATAAGTCATGAAGTTCAGCATAATGCTCACTCACTTACCTTCCTCCTTATTTATATTTTCTGATCTTCTCTATAATTTCATATTTCTTAGTCACATTTTTCCTTTGAATATATGCATCTTGGGTAGCAGGTCAGATGTCATTTGCTGACTCTAGAAACATAAAAGTACTCCTAATAGAAAGAGTCATAGATTAGATAAGACATGCACTTACAAGGACATTTTCTCTACACCATCTGGAGTAGGAGGGATCCAAAATATCAGGCATGAAAATATCTCCAGTTAAATAATCCCATTGCCCCCTTGCCATCACCGTTAGTTTGATAGATCTAATAATTTTTTCTATTCAACTTTAGATTTGTAATTTGAAAGCCTTCTCATTTATCAGGACCAACATTCTCACCATAATCTATTATTTTCTCTCTTTCAATCATGAAAGATTAATCTCTATTTCAAGGGCTGAAATATAACTTTTCTTCTCATTCAACGATTCTTTTTTTGTTTTGCTGGAAAAGTTTTTTAAAAATAATCTTGATTGAAATATAACTGACATGATTTGTATTTATTTTTACTGCGATCAATCCACGCTGCCCTAATCACTTCTTCCTCAAATCCACCTAAGAATTCTCTAATCCCTCAAATTAGGCTCTGATACCTTATTAAGAAATAACCCAAATAAGAATAATAACAAAACAAACAAAAAATATCATCAAAATGATGCAAGGAGGTGTAAGCATCACCATGGGTTGTTGCCCCCTCTATCTTATTTCATTACAATTAGGGCATTACTTATACTAGTTTATAACTTGAAAGAGAAAAATGACCATAATTAGTAGAACTAATAATACTTAGCTCCCAGTTGAGATCTTTATGACCCAAATACAAGAAATTAAATGCAAAAATGTAAATGAAAGAAGATCTCCAACAATATTAAGTCGTACAAATATGCGCCCAAGTAAATATGTCAATTATTTCTCTTTATATTTAGTTTGAATTAAGTGTCTTACATTTTATTCATGAGTGGTTTTTTTTAAATATATATAAAAAAGCATAATAGATTGGAGTATGACCATCTAAATGATTATTTATACATTGCAAGCACTACGAGGAGTGTTGTTTGTACCATATTGTAAGGTTTATCATTTTTCTCTATGAGACAAGTATAGTGTATCATATAGTATCATATCATAAATTTTTAAAAATAAATAAAACAAAAAAAAGTCATGAAAAATCAAGAAAAATTCTAAATAATTCCTAAAAATCAAAATTTGGGTAAACATAATCCATTGAACATTAATTCAAATTATAAACACAACTTTCATTAAGTAGAAAATATTCTTTAAACAATACACCATCTTTGGTGGATGTTTCAAACTTGGAAAGTTTAGAACTTTTTTTATTAGTGGAGACTCTGATCAACAAGTAGTAGGGAGTTGTCTTTCTCGTTCATGAATCCCACTTATGTAAGTTTTCTAATTCGTGGGCTGGTGGAGCTTGGTTGAGAAGGTATTGAGCTATCCTTGCCGAACTCAAGCTGACATTCAAACTTGGAAAGTTTAGAACTTTTTTTATTAGTGGAGACTCTGATCAACAAGTAGTAGGGAGTTGTCTTTCTCGTTCATGAATCCCACTTATGTAAGTTTTCTAATTCGTGGGCTGGTGGAGCTTGGTTGAGAAGGTATTGAGCTATCCTTGCCGAACTCAAGCTAACATAGTTGTACAACCTACCAAAACGCATGTGATCATAACAAATAAGTTGTTGAAGTAAATTGTCTTTCTCGTTGGTGGGAACTTTGGAAACCACTTATTCTTGTGGGCCTTGGTTCCAACAAAGAGTCTCTCATGCTAAAAGAGATAAGATAAGATTAATCCTTGTCCATTCATCTTGCAGTAGTGTACCACCCAAGTAGAAAGCACAAAATCATAAAAAAAAAATCATAATAAAAGAATGTATTGCATGCATCGTACGATATGAGTGATACGCACTTGTATCATGCAATACAACCAGGCCAATACAGGGCATAATGTGATGCACCCTTGTATCGTATCATGATTTCTCACAATATGATATGATACAGGGCGATACGCATAACATTGACTATGAGAGGTAACTAATGACTTACATTTATCCTTTAATCAAGTATTTCAATTCAAAGTTTCAGTTTAAGCATTTATTCATTAACTTTTAGTTTTAATTTGTATTTACCTATCATCCTTACACACAATTAAGAAAGTTGTCCAATAAATATGAAAACCAATTTCATCGAATAAGTCTCAATATTTTTGGCATTCTAGAAAAATGGGTTATAGAAGATCATGAAAAAAGTACGCTCCTAAGTCCTAACAAAAGATGTTAAATGGCTCAACTTAAAAGGAGCACAACAACACCAACACAAGGATAATGATATTGGTTTTGCTTAACATGGTGATTTTAAAGGAGTGGAAGAGGTGGATTATTTGTTGTAGGCACTTACTACCTTATTAAATTTATAATATACTATTTTTTCACGCAATGAAAATGTTTGCCCCCACTTCTTTGGATTTATAAGAATTATTAAGAATTCTTCTTGATTTTTCCTATTTTTAATTTTTCTTGATTTTTGAAAGTAGTTTTAGGGAAAATTTATGATATAGTCATCCTCTATCATGGCAAAAGACAATACACATTATGTTATGTTATCACAAAACTGATTGAAGGTACATTCCCAAGAACATTGTCTTCTCAAAACCCTCCAACAACAACAACAACTAAGCCTTTTCCGGTCGGCTACATGGATTCTTTGTTTCCACAGATCCCTGTCGTGTGCCATATTAGGAGTTAACTCATAATAAGCTAGATCATTTTTTATTGTTTCTTTCCAACACTTTTGTGGTCATCCTCTAGCTCTTTTAATACTTTCCAAATTTAGTTTTTCTAACCTTCTTACGGGTTCTTCTTTTGATCTTCTTTCTATATATCCAAACCATCTTAAATGATATTCTCTCATTTTATCCTCTATTGGTGCCACTCCTAATTTGTTTCTAATAACCTCATTATGTATACGGTCTTTTCTTGTATGACCACTCATCCATCTCAATATCTTCCTTTCTGTCACAGACATCTTTTGTACATGTTGATGATTAACTGCCCAACACTCAGAACCATAAAACATGGCAGGCCTAATTGCTGCTCTATAATATTTACCTTTTAACTTTAATGGTATCTTCTTATCACAAAGAATACCTTATGCTCCTCTCCATTTTAACCAACCAGCATTAATTCTATGCATAACATATCCATCAATTCTTCCATCACTCTGAAAAATTGACCCTAGGTATTTAAAACTTTCCTTTTGGAGGATTCAATGTGTGTCAATTTTAATTTTTATGTCCTCTGAGGAAACCAAATGATCAAACTTACATTCCATATATTTTGTCTTTGTTCTACTAAGTCGAAGGCCTTTGCTTTCTAATGTTTCTCTCCATAGTTCTAATTTTCTATTAACTTTTTCCTTAGACTCCTCCACTAATACAATGTCATCTGCAAATAACATACACCAAGGTATTTCATCTTGAATATGTTTTGCTAACTCATCCATCACCATTATAAATAAGTATGGACTTAAAGTTGATCCTTGATGTAACCCAATATTAACTTCAAAGAAGTCTGTCATTCCTTTATGAGTCCTCACATATGTTTTTGTACCATCATACATGTCTCTTATAAGGTTAATGTATGTCAATGGGATACTTCTTTTTTTCAAAGTTCTCCAAAGAACATCCCTCGATACCCTATCATAAGCTTTTTCTAGATCAATAAATATCATGTCAAGGTTTTTCTTTTTTGCTCTAAAATGTTCCATAAGACGTCTCAAAAGGTGAATCGCTTCAATAGTAGATCTGCCTGGCATGAATCCAAATTGGTTCTCTGTTGTACTTGATACTAATCTTAACCTACGTTCGATAATTCTTTCCCATAATTTCATAGTATGGATCATTAACTTGATACCACAATAATTCACACAATTTTGAGTGTCTCCCTTGTTCTTATATATGGGTATAAGTGTACTTGCTCTCCATTCCTCGGGCAACTTTTGGTTTTTCTATATTTCATTAAATAGTAATGTGAGCCAAGTGATTCCTATGTCTCCTAGTATTTTCCAAACTTCTATAGGAATATTATTTGGTCCTACCGATTTACCACCCTTCATATGTTTAAGAGCCTCTTTGACTTCATTCTTTTGAAGAGGTCGGTATAAATTGTGGTTTATATACTTTTCTGATTTGGCTAACTCTCCTAAGCTAATACTAACATCTTTATTTTCATTAAAAAGCTTATAAAAATAGTTTTTTCATCTATTTCTTATATCATCATTTGCCACTAGAATTTTTTCATCCTCGTCTTTGATGCATCTAACATAGTTAAGATCTTTAGTTTTCTTATTTCTAGCCCTAGCTATCCTAAAAATATCTCTTTCACCCTCTTTTGAGTTGAGTTTTTTATATAAATCCTCCCAAATTTTAGCTTTTGCTTCACTCATTGCCTTTTTTGCTTCCTTCTTTGCTTTCTTATAAGCCTCTAAAGTTTCACTAGTTTTCTTAGCATAATGTAATTTGTAGCATGCCCTCTTTGCCTTGATTTTATTTTGCACTACTTCACTCCACCACCAAGCTTCTTTTTGTGCCGGTACACCTCCTTTAGATACACCTAACACATCTTTCGCTACTTTCCTAATATGTATAGCCATATTGTTCCACATATCATAGGGTGTACCAACATAATTCCAAACATCTCCTTGAAGGACTTTCTGTTTAAATATATCTTCTTTCTCACTTTTGAGGTTCCACCATTTAGTTTGAATAGTTCGATGCACTCTTTTCTTCTTTGTCCATTTTTTTATTTGTAAATCCATAACTAAAAGTCGATGTTGGGTGGTTAAGCTTTCTCTTGGAATTACCTTGCAATCTTTACAACACACTCTATCTTTTTTTGTATAAATAAAGTAATCAATTTGTGTTTGTGATAAGCCACTCTTATAAGTAATTAAATGTTAATCTCAGTTTTTGAAAATTGTATTGACTATAAAGAGATCAAATGCCATAGCAAAATTTAAAATCTCCCTACCTTCCTCATTTATATCCCCAAAACCAAAGTTTTCATGAATCCCTTGATATCCTAATACCTCTTTACCAACATGTCCATTTAAGTCTCCTCCTAAACAAATCATCTCCCTTTGTGGAATCTTTTGAATCACCTTATCTAACTCTTCCCAAAAAGTTGTCTTTATACTATCCTCTATTCCTACTTGGGGTGAGTAAACACAAACTATATTCAAAACCTCTACTCCTAACACTAATTTCAACGTCATGATTCGGTCACCATATCGTTGTATGTCTACTACACTATCCTTTAAATATTTATTTATGATAATACCAACTCCGTTTCGAGCCTTTTTTTTACCTGAGTATCATAATTTAAAACTTGTATCTTCTATCTCCTTTGCTTTTTCTCCAACCCATTTTGTCTCTTATAAACATAGAATATGAATCTTTCTCCAAATCATACTATCTACCACCTCCATTAGCTTACCGGATAATGTTTCGATATTCCAAGAACCAATACGAATCTTATTATCTAGGACTAGCTTTCTTACCCCCTCGCATCCGTCCATAATCAAAATGCGGAGACCCTCTTTGAAAATTATTCACTACATTCGGGCTATAATGTAGCGGGACTAACTTCTTTACCCACACCCGTCCATGATGTGGGAACCCTCTCTACAATTGATTCACTATATTCGGACGAAAATGTAGTGGCCCTTGCTTACTTATTACTGCATTCGAGCTCTGCAGCACGTCATTAGGCGGGGACGCCCCAAAGCAATGCTCATAATTTTTGTAATCCATGTTATAAAAATCCGATGAAGTTTTACGCTGGCTGTCGGAAGCCCAACACAACCCTTCTCAAAACCCTCCAAAAGAAAAAATTTGTTCTTCCAAAAATTTGGAACTAAGTCCAAAGGATATAACAAAATGTAAGAAATATAAAAGTTTGACATACTTTCTTTTGTAAGCCAGATATATGTGTGTGTGTCTGTGTATAAATATATTTTGATGTCTTTGCAATCAAGTTCTTGATTTTGTCGCACTCGACTCATGTTACATAGAAATTAAGTGGTAGGTGACATTCAAATCTTTGTATGAAGTTATGAACTATGACAAGAAGATGCATGTGCTATAATAAGATGGTTATCCTAACGTCAAGTCTTCTATGCACAACCAACACTTTATATGTGTGTAGTATGTTAAGGTGGTTGCACAATTTACATGTCCAACATGTCAATCCAGTCATTGCATGCCCAACTAGGTTGCATTTTCATGTGTCAAGTAATCGGTACATTTGCTCGGTCATTGCGTACTTTGCGATTTGGTCCTTGTCCTCTTTCACATGAGTGGTTATGCCTTCTCCCCAAGGCTCTTAACCAAGTATTCAACATCAATAAGGCATGCTCATGCAACTGCAATAGACTTCACACACTTCAGCACTAGCATGACTAGAATGGTATTAGGCTTCTGTCAAAATGGACCTAAGCATTGCCAATGGTGTGTGTGGCCTCAAGGGCTATTTAGTATTTACTACTAGAGCTAAAAGCAATTGAGTTTCTAAAGCCCCACGCTTTGGCATGACTACAGACTGACATGAAAATGATCAAAAGAAGCCTATTACATCAGCCATTCAGTTCAAGATAATGAATGGAGAAGTTTTACATCAGCTACGTGATTAAACTGGAACATAATTATGTTTCTTCTTAACTTGGAAATCCATTCAATAGCATCTCAGCACCCATATTTCAATGAATAGTAAAGGTGGAGGAACCAAAATAATACTAGAAAGAGAAAATAAAGATTCCCACATAAACAAAAGAAGAAAATACTAAACACAACATCCACTGACAAATTCACAAACAAAGAACAACGTGACATCAAAACAATTTTCCTAGGAGAAGTGAAGAGGTTTACTCACTTGTTTGCCGTTAAGGACATGGGTTTCTTGTATGACTCTGTCAACAATTGAAGGATCAGCATATGTGACGAAACCAAAACCTTTTGGGTGCCCAGAATACTTTTCTTTCATTATCATCGAATCAGTAATTTCCCCATATTTCCCAAAGTACTTCTTAAACTGAGCTAAACTAACGTCCTTCGCTAAGCCTCCCACGAATATCTTTCCTGGGCTTCCACAAAGAGAAGCATCAAAGTAAAAAAGAAAAATGGGTTCTTGGGTTTCAATTCTTCGTGTGTTGGCTCCCAGAACTTCATGTTTGTCTCTCCTTTATGAAATGACTATGTGGGTTATTGGGTGTTGATTATTTGCATATGTTCTAAATGACCATACGAGTTCTTGTATTTCCTTTGGTTGTACTTAGTGTCGGGGATGAAATGCTTGTGAAGAGGGGTGAAAGAGATGGTGAAGAGCATCAAGCATGACAACAAAGTATTGGTCCACTCTAAACATGGGTTTTCTATAGAAATAATGACATGCATTGCCTTCCTATAAGAAAAAAGGAAAAAAATCTCTTAGTTGCATGTGCTTGGTTTTGTCTACAGATGGAAAGATCTGCCATGAATTATCCCATTCTAAATCTATTAGGGTTCCAATACCTATGTTTTTCCTACCTGCAAATGGTTTTTTCCCCTTGCATTAAGTGAAAGTTATAGAATGATTGTCGAGAAGAATTAGTTTTTTGTTGCCTTGTTTGGTTAGCTTCTAGTTTTTACTTATTGTGTGTTAGGAAAAAGAAAAAGGTTATTCTTAAATGGATCTGATTTCTTCATCATAAAATTATTTTTGTGTTTGCAGGTTATTTGTCATTGTAGGAAACATCTCCCAATTGATGCCATCAAGCTTAGGAAAATAAGAAAACAACCAACTTTAGGAATCACTATATACCTAAGGCCGATAAAGACGTTAGAATGATTTCATCAATGCACAAATTACATTTGCAAAGGCATGTAAGATGTTTATATTGGAATCTACACTGCACATCCCATATTGAGGTGAACAGAATGAAGTACTTTGCAGAAAACACAATAAAAAATGTATCAACATAAATTATGATTCATTGGCTTCTTGTATTAGGTGTGCTTTTGAGTGAGGGTTATGTTACACTATTGCCTCATTACTAAGTAGGTTAATGATGTATTCATATTCGATGTAGAATAAGCTCAGGCCACTTGACATAGGTGTATGGTGCAGGTTTTGGAAAGAGTACTTTTTGTGTCATATATGCACAAGTTGGTTGGGCTTTGTTATCTTCTTTTTCTACATGACAGGGAGGTTGAAGCTATATACATATTACTGGGTATTGTGCTTCATGCTTGATGCAAATAAGCAAACTATTGTCTTCTAAGATGTTCAAAATGATGGAAAGAGTACCGTGAATGCATACAAAGAGCAGAAGATAAATATAATATTGAAAAAGAAAAGCTATAAAAAGGTTATGGCTTCATGCAAATCAAACATGGAGCTAGCAAGAAGCATGAACTAGAGTACTAGGCCCATAAGCAAATCAAGCATGGAAGCATGGTTCGGCCACACTATGGTTTCTAGTTTCATGTGGACCTAGGACTGTAGTTCTAGTACTAAAGGCCTAGTACCTTGAATCAAATACACCCCGAGTGTTTGTTTGATTCGTAGATCCAGGATCCTTGTACAAGAATTGTAGGCCTAGACTCTCATGAGTGCCTATCTATAGTTTTATGGAACCATAGTTTAGTATTTGATTGGCATATGAAACTAACATTTGAGATTAAAGATTTCATCCCTATACTCATCCTACTAAAGTTCACCCTCCAATAAACCTCAATAGGAGAGCAATGAAAAAAAAACAAAATGCAACAAATAGAAAAGAAGAGGAAAATAAAAGAAAAAGAAAAAAATGGAAGAACGAGAAAACAACTTGGATCATTTGATAGAACATCGTTTGGCAACTTAGATCATTCAGTAGTGAGGAGGATGGGTAAGGTAAAAGGGCAATTAGGGGGAAGAGAGAGACATCGAGGGTTTTTTTTGGTAGAAGGAAGAACAATAACTTCAAAGAGCAATCAAGGGAGAGAGGGAGATAAAGAGTTTCTTATGGTAGAGGGAAGAACTATAAGCTGAAAAGTTGTGTAAAAATATCGGCCACCAAAAATCATGTACCAAGTATAGATATAGGCACAAACTTTGTGGACTCCTCAAACTTGCTTTGTGTATCTCCAGAAAGTAGATTTTCATGCACTTACTTTGAAAGACAACCTTAATCAATAAATATGGGTTGTAACTATAATAATTTATGATAAACATATTTAGAAATACAAAAGTTGAGAATGCAAGTCACCTGCCTCAAGCTTTGGGTTTTCTAACATCCGGTCTCTCTAAGACCTACACCGACCTTTTTATGCACCACCATGTAGATTCTAATTTCAGATACAAACTGGGTGCAAATTCATGTACCACCACCAAAAAAAAAATAAGAAGAACAAAAGAAAAAATTAAAGGCTCATGGATTCCAAAGAATAGAACCCCTTGTTGGTGGGATAAAAAAGGTTTTTGTCTCGAATAAATACATTCATTAATTTATGTTAACTCTCTTACACTTTCACATTACCATTCATAGTAGATGTGATAGGCGGTAGCTTCTCTCCTCCCACCAATGATATCTCTCTTTCTGATCCTCTTTCTTAATCCTTTAATCTCTCTCATTTTGTCCTTTTGGTCAATCTTCTTGATCTATTTATATCTCTTGACTCGAAATGTTTTTTAATTGCTCTCAATATCTTAATCTTTTTTTGGCCTATGTTGATCTTCTCTTGACCACTTTCTTTAAATGTGGTAACCTCTCATAACCGAAATGTAGTTGATTTTGATAAACAAAATGACTTCTCAAGATTCAATTGCAAAGATTGATTCAGGCTAGTGAGGAGTTGGCAGTCGAAGGCAACCCATAGTACTAATAAGAGTACCACTTTCGAGATGTGTCACTTAAAGCACCGAGGAGAATCACTTGATAACATAGTTGATGTGCATCACCCTTTGTATATAAATATATATACACATATAGAGAAAGGATGTAGTCCCTACTATATATTCAATCATGTTTAATCCCTCACTTTGCATAGTTTCACCAATTCAATCATTGGTTGCTGCCTTTAATTATCTTCATTACTCTTCCACTGTTCGAAATTGGTCTCCACCAATCAAAACCGTCATTGTTACCATCAAAACTACCTAAACATGAGAGATTGAGACATGATTGGTTTTGATGGTGGCAATGATGATTTTGAACACTGGAGCTTGGTTTTGGGTAGTAGAGAAATAGTGGAAGTTGGTTGCTAGTAGTTGAATTGATGAAACCATGCAAAATGAGGGATTAATTGAATATTGAGTAGAGATTCCATATTATATATGTGTGTGTTTGTGTGTTGAGGAGGGATATGTGCACGTAGATATGTATAGATTGAAAAAAACCTATATGGTCTTAGCAAATACCTTGTTAATGGTATTTGACTTTTCAAATGCTATATTGGAACTTGGGTTTATAGTTAATGAACTTTGTCATTTTGTATATGTTTGGAATGGTGAGTCACTTTGTCATTATATCATTATATGTAGATATATAATTGACTAGGAATAATGAAATGATTATCAAAACCAAGTCATGATTAAACTCTAAGTTTGAGATACAAGATATGAGAGAAGCATCCTATATCTTGGGTATAAAAATTTCTTGGAAAAGAGAATCTAAACTTTTGTATTTCGGTTAAGAGAGATATATTGATTATATCTTCGAGAAGTTTAGAATGAATTATTGCAAACCTTCAAACACACCTAATGGAGTCAAACTGATATTGTCCTAGTGAGAGACAAAATAAGCCTAATGCTCTTTATACACAAGCTATGTGTAACTTGATATATGCTATGTTAGTATAAGATCTGATATCAGCTTGTTGTCGATCTTGTGAGTAGATATTAAGTAATCATAGTTTGCAACACTAAGTTGTAGAAAAAAAATTCTAAAATATTTAAAAAGAACAAAAGATTTAAAGTTATGGTTTCAAGTAGAGTAATTGAAAGTGATAGGATACTCAAATGTTGACTTTGTTGAAAGCAAAGATGACAATAAATCGACATCCGATCAAATATTCTTATTTAGAGGTAGTGTTGTTTCTTATGTTTACAAAAAAAAGTTGTATAGCATTGCATATATAAGAAGTTGCGTATTTTGCTTATATATTTGATTATTAACATATTGATTGTGAAAAACTGTATAACATGTATAAGTTGTAATTCTTGAGTAATTGGAGAATGATACAACTTGGGAATCTACAAAATAGTAGGAGGAAACCATTATATCATCATTTGACTTCTGCGACAAAGAAGGAGATGTAAGTTACTCTGCATAACTAAATAGCCACACAAGATCTTTGTTAGCACTCCCACAAAATAAGGAAAGAAAGGGTCCCTTTCCTTATTTCCTTATATGTTTTTTCTTAAAAGAAATAAATTACAAAATTGTTTTTGTTTACAAAAATATATAGAAGATTTACAAAAGTCATTTCTCCCAAAATCGGAAATGAAAAAGCCAAAATGGTAAGTTACAAAAGGGAAAGGAAAACAAACGGATGTATATATACGAGTAATCTCACGTAATAAATATATAAGAGAATTTTTGTTTTCCCCTAACCTTGTGGACGCAAAATGTTTACTGAGGATACACCTTTTGTCTTTTTCTTCTTCTTCAAGCTTCCGCTCATCAACTGACGGCTTCAATTTTCTTCACCAATTGAAGAGAAAATGTGAGACATAACATTCAGAAATACGATCATATGAAGCTCCAATCAAAAGGTGTGAATGGTGAACATTTTAAAAGAGGAAGGCCCTTAGAGTTTTAAAAGAAAATTATAATCTTACTTTTTATGCTAATGTGATGCAAGATCAATCCCAACAGTAATTAAAGGTCGAAAGTAGCCGATCCCACTTGGTGTAGGAAAAGGCTTGGTTTTGGTTTGAAAACTCCCAACTCCACTTCTAAATGATCTATTAGCTTAGTACATAATAGAGATATTGGTGCCTTATCACCAAAATTCAATGTGAATTCTCGCGATTGAGATCACACCCTAATGAAGTTGATGGATCTCTTACTTCGTCAATCAAATTCTTCTTAGTTCAGTAGGATCTCTCGTTCATCAGAGAAACTAAGAGATTGCTTGTGCATTCTTCGTTCCCACTATCCTTCTCAAAATAAAACTAGGAGGTGGCTGTTTGCCTTCTTCCTCAGCTAATCACCTTGAAGTTCCACTCCCCCCCTCGCTAGTCCT
Source organism: Brasenia schreberi (assembly GCA_036023115.1). Lineage (NCBI taxonomy): Eukaryota > Viridiplantae > Streptophyta > Magnoliopsida > Nymphaeales > Cabombaceae > Brasenia > Brasenia schreberi. The sequence continues at coordinate 5,946,448 of JAYKKT010000043.1, forward strand.
ATGTGCAAGAGCAAAACCAACAAGCCAAGCCTAGGTTTGAGGGACTAGGTCAAGAAGCCATCCCCAGGAGTTGGGGATCATGGGGTTCAATTCTCTAGTGAACGGTCAGCATAAGAAGTTTGGCAGTGTTCGCCGCCTCCAGCAATTCTACCAGGTTGTGTCTTACATTAGCACCCCTTGGGAATCGAACTCTCCACCAGTTGCAAGGGTGTCAAAGTGCCTTGCCGGTTGAGCTAACACTCTCAGTGCAACGATGTTGAGTTATTTATGATACCCTACAACATCTATGAATAATAAATGCCTTCTTCATATCAGAGGTTGTTTGCATTGGTGGTCATTTGCTCATGAAATGTATAACCTCAACTTCCTTTTTTTTGGTAGAATGGGGAGGCAGAATCAGATGCGCGCCCCAGCTATCGAACTCATCATCTGCAACTTGTGAGTCGATCTTCTAGTCCTAGGTGAGCTATTGCTCGTTATCTAGGTGGTGTCATCTCACTTCTCAAATTTTAAAACGATGATTTTTAATATATATATATATATATATATATATATATATATATATATATCCTTTCTAAATATAGCTCCGAAGGTGAGAATATCTAATAACCCAATACGATGGCTCTCAGTAAATAAATCCTTGTTGGCAAGTGATATCTTGTTGAATCAGATTAAACTGTTTTTCTTTCTTCTTTTAAAATTTGTGAATAGCAGCACCATTAGGTGGGTAAGCGAACCGAGTAGCTTGTAGATTGGAACTGTTTGGCTTGTTCCCAGTTGGTTCATCATTGTTTAACTGAGTTTGAATACGAATTATGTGTGGGTTCAGTTCTACTCGGTTCCTGTGGCTCGACAAAAAGGACAAGCTTTTGGTGAATTATTTGTCCTATGGTGAACCTGTAAACTTGTTTCAATAGGAGAAAACCAGGTCTTATTTTTAATGAGTTAAAGCGGACACAAAACAAAGCTCAAACATGAACTAAGACGAGCACAAATAAATATATACGAGTTCAAACCTGGATCCTTATGTTTGAACTCGGCATAAAATAAGAAAACAGATCATAGGCATGTTTGAACTTATACTGTTTATAAATATATGAACATGAATTGGCTTGTATAGAGAACGAGCCATCCATGTTCGGTTTGTTCGGCTCGTTTAACAGCCCTAGTTAAAAAGGCTTATTAATTTGCTAAGTCTCAAGGACCGTTTGCATGGTGAAATCTTTTAAGTCGAATCAATGCTTTCGGGTGTTTGATTATGAGATGAGATGGACCTTAGAGCTAGTTCCAACAGCCACCTCCAAGTCTGGGTCTCAGGTTGCCCTTATAATCAAATAGGTCTCATGGTCGGTCTCATAATTAACTAAAAGTGCAGTGAAGAGGTTTAATTGTCAGGAAAACTGGGTCTACGGTTTCAGTTCTGTCAGTTTGGGCCTCGTAATCAAGTTCCATGATTGATGCAAACAAAGAACTTGAAGTACCAAAAATTTTTGTAAAACTTTCAAGACTAAAGTTGCATGAGTTCCAGCAAATCCCACAACGCAAATAGACAACTATGTAAGTGTTGAAGCTCCGTTTTGAAAATATGGAACACTCCCTGTTGTTGTTGTTATTATTATTGTTGATTTTTCTTAAAAAGTAAAACACTCGTGGTAAACCGTCTAATAACGGTATTATAGTCCCATTAGAATCCAGGAATCCTGTCAAAACACGGGTGTCCTGCTCGGTCCTTCGACCCTCGTCTTTCTCTCCGCTCATTTTCTCTCCACCGAGCCACGCTACTCACCATGGTACTGGTACTCTCTCTCTCTCTCTCTCTCTCTCTCTCTCTCTCTCTCTCTCATCTGCTCGTTTTAGGTCATGTGCAGATGGTCGTTTCAGCTCCTCTCGATCTCAAGGCCGCGTTCGGCAAGCGGGTTTCTCTTCCTGTCCACCGTAGAAGGTAACTTCTATTTAACCGATACCATCACCACCCGGCTTCTCAACGTTGGGTTTTTCACCAAGTGAATCGTTTTCTCAGTTGTGTTTTATGCATTCAGGGGTCTTAAGCCGTTTGTCTGCGCGTTGCCTCATGCTTTAGGTAAGATCAATGCAGGCTCTTGCCAGATTGTACTTTTTAGCTCATAATTTTCTATGGCTGCTTCATGTCTGGTGTCTTTGGGCTTTTGGAATTCAGTCGAATTGAAGTTGCTTTCCAGTCGATTCTCCGGCCGAATTCCTGGTGTAAAGAGAAACAGTGTGATGGTACTTCAGTTACAATGAATTCCCTGAGGCAAAATGTAGAATCTAAGGCGTATGCGTTTTATGGTGAAATTGGCCGAGTTCATTCGAGCTCAACCATTTTGTACATGAGCGGAACTAACAACCATAATGGCCTATGAACGCTAGTTTCATTTACAATGTTGTTTTGAATCGTGCGAACCTTCTAAGGCAGATGTAACTTTTTTCTGATAAGTATGAAACAAATTTGGAAGCAATTTTTCCTTGTAACCTTGAAAATTTAATCAAATATGCCTTACGGTGGATTTGGATGTATGGAAGATTAATTCTGTTCCGTTATATCCAGTCCGACACGTTCGCCCACTTTCGAACCGTAGAGAAGCAATAGCTTGATTTCACGTCTTTGTATACTATCTTAACTTAAATAGACGAGCAATGAAGAATGAAGTGATTCACGAGGCCTCTACTCTTGTATTATTGTCTTAAAGTTCCATTAATTGTAAACGTCAATGCAATATTCGATGAACGCTGGGATGATGCCTATGCTTTCCACTATCACTCTTGGGAGATGAATGCAATCTCATCCCCTAAAAGGTATAACAGAATTAAGAAGGAAACTGAAACAGTAGTAAGACAGGTAAGGTCAATGACGCATCTCTTGAATTTCCATGTAAAAGAAGTTCCTGCAAGACATTGAGCTGCTCAATGATTGAAGCCTAAAGTTCAAAATTTGTTATCTAATAATCTTATGCGCAGATGGTAAGGTTGTTAGGTTTGTTGTAAATCATTTGCTTGTATGCTAATGGTATACTGATATACTAATTTGGTCCTAAATGATTTTTTGTAGGATCATCCTATAAGATGGAAATAACTCCAAACTTTGGTGAAAGGTTTAGTTATCCTGATGAAACGAGGTAACCTCTTGGAGCACTGTTTCATAGAACTTCCTGTTTTCTTTTGTTAATTTCTGTGAGAAAATATGATTGTCCTGGTTTTGGGGGTCATGAAGGCAGCATTGAGTACCTCATTATGCACCTTATTGGATTGTTGTGATCTGTGCTTGTATCATAAGTGCAGCCACCTTTTGATTAGTATTGAGAAAATATGAATATCTCACATATTCCAAAAACAAAACCAAGCCTTTTCCCACTCTAAGTGGGGCTACATGATTTTTTAAGCAACATTAAGCTCAATCTTGGTAATTTGCATTTAAATCCAACAAAGCATGATCATGTTTTATTATTTCCTTCAACACTTCAGAAAACATCGTGTATATAAAGAAAGGTTTTCGTGTAAGTGGTTACTTGCAAACAGTTTACGTGTAATAGTTTCTGTCACTTGGTCAGTTATTGGTAGTTCCCTCCAACTCCTTTCTTGTAATGAACCGAAATAACATGAAGTTGCTTGCAATTATATGCCTAGTGGTCAATGCCAAAAGGAAAATGTGAAAGAAACACTGAAGTATGTGATTACGGTACATCTGGTTCAATCTGGTTGTTCCTTCTTATGATATCCTTTCTGGGATAACTTCATGGTGTTAAGATGCCTGTTATTTTTGGATTTTCAGATGAAAATAATTAGCAACTCATTAGAATCATAGAAAATCTGTCAAAGGGAAAAGATGTTAATCCCTCATAATGGCTTATTTCTGTTAGGTTCAGGTATCTGGTTAGAAAGTTTTAGAGGTTAAGCTTGTGATTTATTCAATTATTGTCAGAAGTTGTAGAATTGCTTATTTTGCAACTCTAGTAACCTTTGCTATGAAATAAGGTTGAACGTTTGTAACCCAATATCCACAAATGTTTCTTTGTATTTTGTTGTACTTACTCCCAACTGTGTCTTTAACGGTGGGAGCCTTTTACCTCCATTGTTTAAATATTCTGTGGAGCTGTTTACTGACAGCTGTTATTGGTCATCATTTAATACAGTGAGTTATTTGTGATGGACTATGCAAGTTTTGTCTTACAAGAGCCAGAGTGAAACAGTGTCATATTAATGGCAGATAAATGTAATAATTTATTAGTTAAATCATGGATATATAAATTTTGTGGCATAGCTTGCTAATGAAAATTATTTATGTGAATAGGTACTCCTTGTTGAGATTCATTTGCACATATTGAAGACCACATGTTTATATTTTTGGATTTTTAAAGTCTAGGAAAATTAATTAGATTTATATAATTTAATGTTTATTATTTATTCCATGTAAAGATGGCGAAGTATGCCTATCTTTCATAATATTGTTTGGTAAACTGAGATCTTTCATTATTTTGATATGTCATAATATTATGAGTATTTTGTTGCATTTTATAACTTGAAGTTTGTGTTGACACTTTCCATTTTTTTATATGATTCATCTTTTGTTGTTTGATTATAACAATGGTTCATACTTGTTATTCCTTTTGGCACAGTCCTGTCAGTGATTAAAATTCTTGCATTCCATTTGCCATTAATGTTTACAGCTATAGGAAAATTATAGAAGCAAGAAAAGGAAATCCACCTATAATGCCTGCTGTGATGACTCCAGGAGGTCCTCTGGATCTAACATCAATAATGTTACGCAACCGGATAATTTTTATAGGACAACCAATTAATTCTCAAGTGGCGCAGCAAGTGATCTCTCAGCTTGTGACTCTAGCATCTGTTGATAGTGAAGCAGATATTATGGTGCGCATGTGCTAAAGCAAATATCCTTATTTTTATTTGCCATACTAACGGAATGGCAAAATGTGGATGCTCATTTATCACGATACTGTTTCTTACTGATAGATATTTTGTTTGTGTTATGCAGATATATCTCAATTGCCCTGGCGGAAGTACTTATTCCGTCTTAGCCATTTATGACTGTATGTCTTGGGTAAGGTTAAAAATATTGGTGTGGTGTATTAAATATATTTATAAACAACAACAACTGAGCCTTTTTCATACTAAATGGGGTCGGCTACATGGATTCTTTGTTTCACATAGCCTTATCATATGTCATACTAGTAGTTAACTCGATATAAACTAGATCATTCTTTATATTTTCTTTTCAACACTTTTGTGGTTGTCCCCTTCCTCTTTTAACATTTTCACAATCTAATTTTTATACCTTCTTATGGAAGTATCTTTTGGTCGTCTTTCTATATGTCCAAACCATCTTAAATGATTTTCTCTCATTTTATTCTACCCAACACTCAAAACCATAAAACATATTAGGTCTAATTGTTGCTCTATAATATTTATCTTTTAACTTTAATAGTATCTTCTTATCACACAGAATACATGATGCCCCTCTCCATTTTAACCAATCGTCATTAATTCTAGTAAAACTTTCCTTGTTAGGGATGCATTGTGTGTCAATCTTAATTTCTGTCATCTAAAGTACCCAAATGATCAAACTTACATTCCATATATTCTGTCTTTGTTCTACTAAGTCGGAAGCCTTACTTTCTAACGTTTCTCTCTATAGTTCCCATTTCCTATTAACTTTTTCCTTCGACTCATCCACTAATACAATATCATCTATAAATAACGGACACCAAGGTACTTAACCAATATAAATAAATATAGACTTAAAGTTGATCCCTGATGTAACCCAATATTAACTTCAAAGGAGTTTGTAATTCCTTCATGAGTCCTCATACAACTTTTTGTCGTACATGTCTCTTATAAGATTTATATATGTCAATAGGATACCTCTTTTTTCCAAGATTCTCCAAAGAACATTTCTTGGCATCCTATCATAAGCTTTTTGTAGATCAATAAATATCATATATTTATCATATGAAGGTTCTTTTTTGCTCTAAAATATTTTTAAAATATTTCATAAGACATCTCAATAGGTGAATCGCTTCAATATTAGATCTACCAGGCATGAATCCAAATTGGTTCTCTGTTGTACTCGATACTTGTCTTAACCTATGTTCAATAATTCTTTCCCATAATTTCATAATATGGCTCATTAATATGATACCTTGATAATTTGAACAATTATGAATATCTTCCTTATTCTTATATATGGGTATAAGTGTACTCACTCTCCATTCTATGGGCATCTTTTAGGTTCTCCATATTTTATTAAATAGTCTTGTGAGCCAAGTAAGCCCTTTCTCTCCTAGGATTTTCAATACTTATATAGGAATACTGTCGGGTCCTAAAGATTTACTAACTTTCATATATTTAAGAACCCCTTTGACTTCATTCTTTTTAATACGTCGATAAAAATTGCGGTTTATATACTTTTCTAATTTGGCTAACTCTCCTAAGCTAATACTAACATATGTATTTTTATTAAAAAGCTTATAAAAATAATTTTCCATCTATTTTTATATCATCATTCACCATTAGAATCTTCTATCTTCATCTTTGATGCATCTAACAAAAATAAAATCCTTACTTTTCTTATCTCTAGTCTTAGCTATCCTAAAAATATCTCTTTCACTTTCTTTTAAATTAAGCTTTTTATATAAATCTTCAAAATTGTCGGTAAAGAGAGAAATTTTTATATAAATCTTCAAAATTTCCATGAATCCCTTGCAATCTCACTTTCATTCCACAAAGGGAGATGATTTGTTTAGGAGGAGACTTAAATGGACATGTCGGTAAAGAGGCATTAGGATATCAAGGGATTCATGGAAACTTTGGTTTTGGGGATATAAATAAGGAAGGTAGGGAGATTTTAAATTTTGCTATGGCATTTGATCTCTTTATAGTCAATACAATCTTCAAAAAACGAGATGAACATTTAATTACTTATAAGAGTGGCTTATCACAAACACAAATTGATTACTTTATTTGTAGAAAAAAAGATAGAGCTTGTTGTAAAGATTGCAAGGTAATTCCAGGAGAAAGCTTAACCACCCAACATCGACTTTTAGTTATGGATTTACAAATAAAAAAATGGACAAAGAAGAAAAGAGTGCATCGAGCTATTCAAACTAAATGGTGGAACCTCAAAAGCAAGAAAGAAGATATATTTAAACAGAAAGTCCTTCAAGGAGATGTTTGGAATTATGTTGGTACACCCTGTGATACGTGGAACAATATGGCTATACATATTAGGAAAGTGGCGAAAGATGTGTTAGGTGTATCTAAAGGAGGTGTACCGGCACAAAAAGAAGCTTGGTGGTGGAGTGAAGTAGTGCAAAATAAAATCAAGGCAAAGAGGGCATGCTACAAATTACATTATGCTAAGAAAACTAGTGAAACTTTAGAGGCTTATAAGAAAGCAAAGAAGGAAGCGAAAAAGGCCGTGAGTGAAGCAAAAGCAGTGTTGTCTGACGCGTATCGTATCGTGTATCGCTGGGCTCCACGATACGGGCGTATCGTATCGTATCGTATCGTATCGTATCGTATCGTACTTTAATATTAAAATAATGTAAAAATAATTAAAAATTAATAAAAAATCGAAAAAAATCGAAAAAAATCAAGAAAAAATCAGGAAAAATCTAATAATTGCTTTAAATTCATATAATGTAAGTTTAGTACAGATTGAGCATTCAACATTGAACAATTGCATCCAAATTTATATATTTTGAATCCAAAAAATAAAATACAGACATAGTTTACACTTTACAGTACACTACAGTTACATATAATGTTACATTTTACAAATTGTAATCAGGATCATCAACTAAATAATCTTCATCTTCTCCTTGTTGCAGATCCTCATCATCATCAGCCACGCCCACACCTTCTTCTTCAAAATCAAATTCTTCATCTCCATAATGTTGTTGCGCTCCTTCCAAATTAATCCAGGCAACGTCTTCTTCTGTTAGGAGGGCATTTTCTTCAGTGTCTTCCATAACCCAATCTTCTAATATATCAAAATTATCCAAACTTATTGGATCGAACTGACTTTCTTCTCTATTTACTTTTTTTAATTGCCTACGACACAAACAAAGATAAACAATTAGTAAGTAATATTAACAATTGAAAACTGAAGTTAAATAATATCGAATTGAAAATTTGAAAGTAATACAACATTACCTTTCACGAAGGCGCATGTTACAACGAATATAAACCAAATCATTAAGCCTTTTGTGTTCCAACCTGTTGCGCTTTTTGTATGGATGTGTTCAAAAACACTCCAATTTCTTTCACAACCTGTTGCACTACAGGTTTGGCTTAAGACTCTAACTGCAAAATCTCTAAGGTTTGGACAATCACTTCCAAACCTGTTCCACCAAACATCTGTAAAGAAAATATAAACATTAGAGACATAATAATCCACAGTAATGTAAGATGGAACTTAAATATGAAAATAAACAATGTACCTGGACGCATCGTAGAGCGGTTGCGAATTGCAACAGGCAAACCCATCAAGTGAAGAGCATTATCATATATCTCCATCTCTCGATGTATCGCATCTACTATGCTCTCATCAGGGACTAATCTGTCGATGCATTCAATGATTCCTCGATTAACCTCACCATCCCTTTTGAAGGTTGCTGAGTACCTCAATGATGGGTTTAGATAGTAGGCTGCTGCATGAATAGGTTGATGCAATTGTTTATTCCATCTACTATCAATTATTTTCCACACGGGCACATAATCTCTTTTTTTTCCATTAAAGTTATTTCTGATTGCTTCTTTTGCCCTGTCCATGGATTCATAAAGGTAGCCCATAGATGGTTTCTCCTCGCTGTCAGCCAATCTCAAAACTTTCACTAAAGGACAAGTAATTTTCAATAATCTGATACATGCATTCCAAAATGAACTTCTAAAAACCGTTTCTGCAATCTCATTTAACTTTCTGTTCCTTCTGTTTTGTGGCAACTCTGCAAATTGTTGCCACATCTGAGGAGAACATTCTCTTTAAAGCTTGCTTCTGTCTCACAATACTCTGTACAGATAAGAAGTTTGTTGCGAACCGAGTTGCAGCTGTGCGAAGAAGCTCTGCACCTTGTGTATCTCCTCATCATACATAAAACAAATGCATGGTTGTAAATAAATTTTGTAATATCTTGGCAACACTCAGTTGCTGCCTTTATTTCATCCATCTCACCGATGTCCTCGAGGATGAGATCTAAACAATGGGCTGCACATGGTGTCCAGTAGAAAGTCCCATAAATATCAGCTAACTCCTTTCCGGCTGCTTTGTAGTTAGCTGCATTATCTGTAATCAATTGGACTACATTTTCTAGCCCAACCTCTTGTATAACCTTATCAAATTCCTCTCGTAGGATCTCTGCAGTGTGCCTCTCCTCTGACATATCTAGAGATCTCAAAAACATGAGTCCTTTAGGACAATATACAAGAAAGTTTAGCAATGTCCTTCCTCGCCTATCGGTCCATCCATCTGCCATGATAGTGCATCCTGTTTCCTTCCACGATTGTCTCAAAGTCGAACAGTATTGCTGCACTTCAATCACGGTCTGATCTAATATCTTCCCTCTCAACTTCTGATAAGAGGGCATCCTGTATCCTGGACCAATGTTAGCAATTGCATCTGCCATTGCTTGAAAATGAAAACTGTTTGCTGCATTAAATGGAATGCATGCATCATAAAACCATCTGCCCACTGCAAGGTCTGCTTGATCGTGCAGTTGTTCTGAAGCCATAGCAGCACGAATTCCTGGCTGAGCACCAGGTGTAGTGGAAGGAGGAAAGAACGAATGTATGCTAGAAGAAGAAGCTCTTCCTCTACTCCTTCCTGAACTTCCTCTTCTGCCACCTCCAAAGTCTTCAGATGCAACCCTCTTTCCTCTGCTAGGTGCTCGCGAACTGCTACTACCAATATCTGTTCTAGCATCTGAAGGCAAACTATCAGTGAATCCAACTCCAGTGGCAGTAGCATCATCAGCTTCTTCACACATCTGGAAATCATCCTTTTGTTGTCTCCTTTCCTGTATGCTCTCAATCATCTGCAAGCATTGCCATTTAATACCTTCTGGCACACTTCTAACTCTGCCTGTGCATGGAGCAACTTCTTTCCTGGTTCCTGCTAGGTGGTGTTTCAACCTTGAAATTCCACCACTAACCACCTTTTCACAAAATAAACATCTGATTTTTAACCTTGAACCCTCAACTGGTATACCCCACTGCCATGCCGGATCATCAGACTTTGAATGAGAGTCTCTACCACCCCTTCCTGCCATCTCAATGAGTACTTTAATTCAAACAAAAACCTGAAAATAAAAGCACTTCGTAAATCCCCCAATCTTCAAATAACACTCAAATCGAGTGTCTCCCACTTCATGAATGCAATAAAAATCGTATACACACACTTAATAACTTCATATTTTGTCATTCAAAAAAAAAACCCGAAATAACACAAAAAACAATAAATATAAAGGAAAAAAAGGAAAAAAACATTAAAAATATACCTAAATCCGAGTTTGGAGGCTTGGACGGACACCGTAGGGCACGATTTTAGAGCTTTGAACACCAAGGAGGCGAAAACCGACTCTTAGGGAGCTTGAAGAACCCAAAAGGAGAGAGGAAACCCGCGAAAAATCGCGGGTTTCCCTCGGCCCGGGACCCTTTATAAGGGTCCCAGGGCGTATCGCCCGTATCGTACGATACGGGCGATACGCACCGTATCGTGCGATACGGGCCGTATCGCACGATACGGTGCGATACGCCCGCACCTGCGATACGGGGGCCCGTATCGTATCGTGGTGGCCCACGATACGATACGTATCGCACCGTATCGTACGATACGGTGCGATACGGACAACACTGAGCAAAAGCTAAAATTTGAGAGGATTTATATAAAAAACCACTCAAAAGAGGGTGAAAGAGATATTTTTAGGATAGCTAGGGCTAGAGATAAAAAACTAAAGATCTTAATTATGTTAGATGCATCAAAGACGAGGATGAAAAAATTCTAGTGGCCAATGATGATATAAGAAATAGATGGAAAAACTATTTTTATAAGCTTTTTAATGAAAATAAAGATGTTAGTATTAGCTTAGGAGAGTCAGCCAAATCAGAAAAGTATATAAACCACAATTTTTACTGACGTATTCAAAAGAATGAAGTCAAAGAGGCTCTTAAACATATGAAGGGTGGTAAATCGGTAGGACCAGATAATATTCCTATAGAAGTTTGGAAAATACTAGGAGACATAAGAATCACTTGGCTCACAAGACTATTTAATGAAATATGGAAAAACCAAAAGATGCCCGAGGAATGGAGAGCAAGTATACTTATACCCATATATAAGAACAAGGGAGACATTCAAAATTGTGCGAATTATCGAGGTATCAAGTTAATGAGCCATACTATGAAATTGTGGGAAAGAATTATCGAACGTAGGTTAAGACAAGTATCAAGTACAACAGAGAACCAATTTGGATTCATGTCAGGCAGATCTACTATTGAAGCGATTCACCTTTTGAGACATCTTATGGAACATTTTAGAGCAAAAAAGAAAAACCTTCACATGATATTTATTGAGCTAGAAAAAGCTTATGATAGGGTACCGAGGGAGGTTCTTTGGAGAACTTTGGAAAAAAGAGGTATCCCATTGACATACATTAACCTTATAAGAGACATGTATGATGGTGCAAAAACATATGTGACAACTCATGATGGAATGACAAACTTCTTTGAAGTTAATATTGGGTTACATCAAGGATCAACTTTAAGTCCATACTTATTTATAATGGTGATGGATGAGTTAACAAAACATATTCAAGATGAAGTACCTTGGTGTATGTTATTTGCAGATGACATTGCATTAGTGGAGGAGTCTAAGGAAAAAGTTCATAGAAAATTGGAACTATGGAGAGAAACATTAGAAAGCAAAGGCCTTCGACTTAATAGAACAAAGACAGAATATATGGAATGTAAGTTTGATCATTTGGTTACCTCAGAGGACATAAAAATTAAAATTGGCACACATTGCATCCTCCAAAAGGAAAGTTTTAAATACCTAGGGTCAATTTTTCAGAGTGATGGAAGAATTGATGGAGATGTTACGCATAGAATTAATGTTGGTTGGTTAAAATGGAAAGGAGCATAAGGTATTCTTTGTGATAAGAAGATACCATTAAAGTTAAAAGGTAAATATTATAAAGCAGCAATTAGGCCTACCATGTTTTATGGTTCTGAGTGTTGGGCAGTTAATCATCAACATGTACAAAAGATGTCTGTGACAGAAATGAAGATGTTGAGATGGATGAGTGGTCATACAAGAAAAGGCCGTATACATAATGAGGTTATTAGAAACAAATTAGGAGTGACACCAATAGAGGATAAAATGAGAGAATATCGTTTAAGATGGTTTGGACATATAGAAAGAAGATCAAAAGAAGAACCTGTAAGAAGGTTAGAAAAACTAAATTTGGAAAGTATTAAAAGAGCTAGAGGACGACCACAAAAGTGTTGGAAAGAAACAATAAAAAATGATCTAGCTTATTGTGAGTTATCTGCTAACATGGCACACGATACGGATCTGTGGAAACAAAGAATCCATGTAGCCGACCCCGTCTAGTATGGGAAAAGGCTTAGTTGTTGTTATTGTTGTATATAAATCCTCTCAAATTTTGGTTTTTGGTTCACTAACGGTCTTTTTTGCTTCTTTTTTAACTTTCTTATGTCTCTCAAGTTTCAGTAGTTTTCTTAGAATAATGCAATTTATAACATGCCTTCTTTGCCTTGATTTTATCTTCCACCACTTCAGTCCACCACCAAGCTTTTTCTGTGCGGGTACCCCTCCCTTAGATTCGCGTAACCATCTTTTATCACTTCCTTAATATTTATAGTGATATTTTCACATGTCATAAGGTGTACCTACATAATTCCAAGCATCTCATTTAAAAACTTTGTGTTTAAATATATCTTCTTTCTCACATTTGATGTTTCACCATCTAGTCTCAATAGCTCTATGTACTCTATTCTTCTTTGTCTACTTTTTTACTTACAAATCCATTACTAAAAATCAATGTTGAGTAATTAAGTTTTTTTCTGAAATTACCTTACAATCTTTACAACACGATCTATCTTTTTTCTTATAAAAAATAATCAATTTGTATTTGTGACTAGTCACTCTTATAAGTAATTAAATGTTCATCTCGTTTTTTGAAAATTGTATTGCCTATAAAGAGATCAAAAGCGATAGCAAAATTGAAAATCTCCTTACCCTCCTCATTATGTCCCCAAAATCATAGTTTTCATGAATACCTTGATATCATAATGCATCTTTACCGACATGTCTATTTAAGTTTCCTCCTAAACAAATCATCTCCCTTTGTGAAATTATTTTAATTATCTTATCTAACTCCTCTAAAAAAACCTTCTTTATACTATCTTCTAATCCTACTTGAGGTGTATAAGAATAAACTATATTTAAAGCCTCTACTCCTTGTTGAATTTGGGCTTGAATCAATCATTGAATTGAATAAAATGATGCATTACAAGATGGAGCATTACAATGGTGTGGATCGGCCAGCACCTACCGCCACACCTTATTCACGTTAACTCTAATGACAAACCCTAACGTCTACTTAAATAGCTGATTTAACTTGAAAGACTAAAATAACCCTAGTAAATAACCAATGGATTACGGTTCCTAATGGATCAGCCATTAGGATCCGTATTACAGACTACCATAATCTACATAACTCAAACTTACTTATGACTCTACATATACACTTATAACTAAATAATAACACTAATTAATCAAGATTTAACTTGATCTCCAACACGCCCCCTCAAGTTGAATCTTGAAGTCTTGTAATTTTCAGCTAATGGAGAGCTTTCTGAAATCCTTCTACTGTAGTCGGTTTTGTGAAAATATCCACCAATTGGTCTTCTGAACGTACATGAATCAAATTGAAGATGCCTTGTGTAATATTTTCTTTGATAAAGTGGCAATCTATCTCAATATGCTTCGTTCGTTCATGAAAAACAGGATTTAAGGCAATCTGGAGAGCTGCATTGCTATCAGTATAAAAGGTAATCGGAGTATTCACTTTGAAGCCAAATTCTGTTAAGAGGGATAAAACCCATCCCGAAGCAATTATACGATATTATGCTTCTGCACTCGATCTGGACACAACTGATTGTTTATTACTTTTCCATGATACAATGTTTCCTCCCAAACATACTACATACCTAGTGGTTGATTTTCTGTCTGTCTTCGAACCTGCCCAATCATCATCTAAATATATCTTTAGATCAAGGGATGAATTCGCAGTGTACAATAAACCATAGGTCAGTGTAGACTTCAAGTATCTGATGATATGAAAGACTGTATTCATATGATGTTTGGAAGGATTATGCATCCATCTGCTAATATAGCCAACAGCAAAACTGATATTAGGTCATGTAATAGTGACGTATATTAGCTTCCCAACTAATTTCTGGTACCTTCCAATGTCTTCATATGGTTCTGTATTATTATTATCATCCTCCTTGAGAGTCTCCATAGGAATCGAGCATACACGACAGTCTTTCATTTTGGTTTCCTTCAACAAGTCCAGAACATATTTTCTCGGGAAGCCAAAGATGCCTTGTTTGGAGTAGGCAACTTCAATCCCAATGAAATAATGAAGTCTCCCAAGATCCTTTATCTCAAATTCAAGCTAATTTTTTCTTTAGCAACCTGCCGCTCAACTAAGTCATTCCTAGAGATAATAATGTCATCCATATACACAAGTAGAATAGTGAGTTTACCTTCTGTGAATGTTTAAATAAAAAGTGTATGATCACCGCGACTTTCGTCTCGCATCCCCAGGATACGATCGCGTTTTCAGTAAACCTTCCAGACCATGCTCTCGAGGAAGACCGTTTCGGCCCGTATAGGGCCTTTTTTAACTTGCATACTGCTTGTGTTCTTCCGGCATTACATGAGTCTTCATATCACTATGGCACTCTCCATGTAGAACTTTTTCCTCCAAGTCTCCCATTGTAAAGAACGCATTCTTTACATATCTCTTGGATGTAAATCCCAAACCAAGGAGTGCAAAGCGTGAGAGACGGTAGGTATTCTCTAGCGTGTTCATCTTTGCAATCGGAGCAAATGTCTCCTCATAATCAATGTCATAGGTCCGAGTGTATCCTTTTGCCACTAATCTTATTTTATACCGTCTAGAGTACCATCCGACCGAGACATTCTTTACAAGGTAGATCCATCTACTCCCCACCGGTCTCTTTTCCTTTGGTTTCTCAACAATTTCCCATGTTCCGTTTCTTTCCGTAGCCAGATTCCTCATTCATGGCTTGAATCCACGGCCTTATCCTTCAATGCTTCTTGTACTGCGTATTCTAGGGATTTCCGATAGAGTCAATGGTCGCAATAAAGCTTTGGTGCCGCAAAGAAAGGTTCAGGAGGAAACAAATTTGGAAATAGGGTACTTAGCACAAGATCTTTTCCTTTCTCAATGCAACAGGTAAGTCATCATCAACATTAGGATCACAATTATCCAAAGGAATAGGTCGTAATGAATAGATTCAAAATGAATGAGACTAGTGTTTTCAAGATTTACCATGGGTTTAGATATTCATGGCCGGATACCGGGTTATATTTTCCTTTTATACTGGGCTCGGGTGCAGCTTTTTTTCCTTTTATACACCTCGCTTTGGCGAGCTCGTGCCTAATTCCCGTGAAGACCTGGCATCTAAGGCATATCCAAATATTGGAGCAAGGGAATATCTCAAGTTTGGAGCAAGGGAATGTTGCTTTCTAGAAAGATCTCAATTCGTATTCGAATCGATGTATTATTCTCCCCGAAGCCGAGAGAACTCGAAGAAAGATTGATTTTCTTGGAAGCGTGACATCCATGGAGACATACACTGACGAGAGGTGGTGATAACATTTGTATCTCCTTCGTTGTCGAGCATAACCAATGAACATGCATTTAATAGCACGAGGGTCAAGTTTGCCCCGATGCCGACGATGGACATGAACGAAAAGCAACACAAACCAAAAACACGAGATTCAAGACTTTGCATAATAGGAACAGATGGAAAAATGTTTTCATGACATGAACAGACTCAAACCACCAAGAATTCTAGAGGGTAACCGATTTATTAAATATGCAAATAGCTTCAAACATGTAATTTTCCCCCAATATGAATTTAGAAATGTATATTTGAAACAATAAGGCTCTAGTAATTCTAGTACTCAAGCAAGTGTCGATTTTTCCTTTCAAAGAACCCCATTTTGTTGGGGAGTATCAACACAAGTAAGTTCATGAATAATGCCATGTTGTTTAAGAAAGGTGGAGAAATTTTGATTCACATATTCTCTACCATTATCGACCTCGTACGTTTAATTGTTTTATCAAATTGAGTTTTGATCATATGATAAAACTCGATGAATAAATGGTACACGTCTCGATTTATCTTTCATTAGAAAATCCAAGTAACCCGAGTGCAATCATCAATAAATCTAGACGCTGATGCCAACAAGGTATATCCTCCTTTTGTCTCTCAGTAATAACCGTTGATTGTAGTGCAACTCCTTTATTGTCCTCGCAAAAGTAGAGACCTCTCCTCACATTACCTTGACCAAAGATCTTCCCCGTCTGCAGTTCCTGAAAGACACATCCAGTGGAATCAAAGATTATACGACATTTTAAATCCTTAGTCATAGCAAAAAAACAGATAATAGGTTTACTGATATGTTGGGAACATGTAAAACATCTTTTAATATACCAAACGATGTAACAATACTTCCTTTTCCCACTATTGGAGTAAGAGACCTATCTGTCAGTCTAATATTGATTTTTTCCTATGTCAATTCATATTTGTTAAAGAAATCTCTTCGGTTGACCATGTGATCTGTAGCACCAGAATCAATAACCCATATCCTTGAAGAAGAATTTATATTACCATGTGTCGGGAATGAGAATGGATAGACAATAGATGCTTGTGAATCACTGTGAGAGGATGAAGAAGGCTGTTGCGGATCAGTCGTGCCTTTAACAATTCAATTTCTTTCTTCATATCAGCTAGAGAAGTAACACTGTCTTCAACTTTTTGTTTTTCATTCTGATCACTGTTGAAGTATGTTCTGTTGTTTCGATTATGAAAATAAGTAGGTTTTTTAACTAACTCTCAGCATGTTTCCTTGGAATGTCGAGGTTTTCCACAGTGAGAACAGATGATCTTATCTTTTTCTTCAGAAGTCAGTCTTGATCTACCTCTGCCTCTACCATAACCTCCTCTTACTCGAGCAAAGGGAGGAACATAGGTATTTTTCCTGACAAATGCTGAAGTCTCTGAATTGAGTTTGGTTTCTTTTTCCAGGAGTTTTCTGTCTTCTTCTCTAAGGAGAAGTGAGTATACTGTACTCAACGATGGAAGTTCTTCTCTGCTGAGAATGTTATTCTTTACTGCTTCATACTTTGAAGAAATCCCCCATAAAAGATCAAACACTTGACGTTCTTTGAATTCCTCATTCCTTTCGAAAGTACAAGCTAGACACTTAGTCTTAGAGTACAATTGCAGTTCTTCACAGATCTCTGAGCTCTGCATAATACTCATTGACTGACCGTCTTCTTTGTCTGCATTTTTGAATCTTCTCTATGAGATCATATTTCTTAGCTATATTTTTTCTTTGAATATAGGCTTCTTGAACTGTTAGCCAGATATCCCTAGCAGTCTCCAAAAACATAAAAGTACTGCCAATGGAGGGAGTTATGGATTGAATTAACCATGCATTTTCCCTGTACCATCGACAATAAGAAGGATCTAAAATTGGGGGTCGAGGTAAAATACTTCCATCGTCCTCTAGCCATAATAGTCAGTTCTATTGATTTGACTCATTGAAGGTAATTCTTACCATCTAATTTTAAATTTATGATTTGAAAACCTTCACTTTTGTCTAACGGAGATTCAATACTCTCTAACATCTTTGCTTTTTCCATTCTTATGCTGGACTTGAGGTATACAACTTTCTGTCACACACTTATACCAACGATTATTTAGTGTGTTAATATAGACAAAAAACTGTCAAAAACATTTCAAATATGCTGTCAACTGCAAGAAGAAACCAACTGCGATTTCTTTAGTCTGCGATCTCTTTAGTTTATACCATGCAAAAAAATGTGTCAACCAGAAATTCCTAATCTGCCGCCAACTGTGATTACTTCTGATTATTATCTGAACAAGGTCGTCAAATAACAACCGCACCTTAAATATAGTGAATCATAGGACTTGCCCGATACGAACACTTTGCCTCATCAATTAATAAGACACCTACAATCTGTCGAAACATTCCACGATTGTAATTGCAACCCCTCTTTTTTAATGATACCATTCCATCGACATAGACAGTTCATAATATTGAATCTGGTGCTAAAATATGTGTAAAACTATGCTCCAAATCAGTGTTATCCGTATCGTGGGAAGCCACGATACGATACTGTATCATATAATACGGCCCGTATTGCCCGTATCATACACCCATTTTTTTTTTCAAATTTTTTTTTCAAATTTTTTTTGCATGTTTCTGCCCTCTCTTCCCCTCTCTTAACTTCCCTTAAAGGCATCCTCCAATATGCTTATAATTTGGGTTTATAATTTCATTTATTTAATAAGAATAATGTATAAAAAAATAAATTATGACAAAATCATTTCCCTTTCTGTTACAACTTTTAGGTATATTTTTGCTAACAGTTTCTAATTTCATAAGATCGTAAACAATTAAAAACATTTAGTTCTCTCGGTTCATTGAGTAGGGATTTCAACTTCACTATTTTAGGGTTCACGTTACATGACTTCCATTGAGTTGAACATGATCAATGTGTGTGAGGCTTAACTCAGTCTGTGAAGTGAGAAATGAAGCTCAAACATTAGTTAAAAAGCTAGTTCCCAATAAGAGAAAAAAGGGACATCATCAAGTAATAATATCACATCATTGAGGTGTCATAGACTCAATAATCAAAGAAATGGAGCTCTTTGTTTTGCTCACATATGAAAATTAGCAAATATGACAACTACATGTACAAAGATAGCAGTTTGTTAATTTTGATATATTACATTAGTGGATTATGGAAGATAACGAAGAAAATGTACTCCTAAGTCCTAACTGAAGAAGACATTGCATGAATTAATTTGAAGTGCAACAACATCATCAAGGAGAAAATAAAGATTATTTAGTTAATGATCCTGATACAAATTTATAATATGTAAAATATAAATGTATTTCATTTTTTGATTCAAAATATATAATTTTGGATGCAATTGTTCAATATTAAATGTTTAATTTGTGCTAAACTTTGCATTATATGAATTTAAAGCAATTACCAGATTTTTCCAAAATTTTCCAGAATTTTCTTGATTTTGTTTCGGATATTTACTAATTTTATTGATTTTTTAAATAATTTTTATAGTTTTTTAATATTAAAGTACGATATGATACGATACGATACGCCCGTATCGTGGAGCCCAGCGATACGCGATACGATACGCGTCAAACAACACTGCTCCAAATCAATATTTCTTTTCTTACCAATGCAGTCTACAACCCATTGAATATTCAGTAATATTCAATCTAAAAAAAACGAAACGAACACACCTTAAACAAAGTATGAGAGGCATCTTCACTGTGCACAACCTAATTTCACGTTCCCTTCTCGATTTCAATCAATCCTTGAGGATTTAGGCTCTGATACCATGTTGAATTTGGGCTTGAATCAATCATTGAATTGAATAAAATGACGCATTACAAGATGGAGCATTACAATGGTGTGGATCGGCTAGCACCTGCCGCCACACCCTATTCACGTTAACTCTAATGATAAACCTTAATGTCTACTTAAATAGCTGATTTAACTTGAAAGACTAAAATAACCCTAATAAATAACTAATGGATTACAGTTCCTAATGGATCAGAATTCGATCCATTAGGACCTGTATTACAAACTACCATAATCTATATAACTCAAACTTACTTATGACTCTACATATACACTTATAACTAAATAATAACATTAATTAATCAAGATTTAACTTGATCTCCAACACTCCTAACACTAATTTTACCATCAAAATTCAGTCACCATATCGTTGTATATCTAATACACTATCATTTAAATATTTATTTATAATAATACCAACTCCATTTCGAACCTTTTCTTTTCATGAGTTCTATAATTTAAAACGAGTATTTTCAATCTCCTTTGCTTTTTTCAATCCACTTTGTCTCTTCTAAACATAAAATGTGATTTTTTCTCTGAATCATAGTATCTATCACCTTCGTTAACTTGTCGGTGAATGTTTGATATTCCAAGTATCAATATGAATCTTATTATTTAGGATTAGCTTCCTTGCCTATAGCATTTGTCCATTATGAAAATGTGGATACCGTCACTGTAACCTGTTCACTACATTTGGGCGACAATATAGCGGGACTAACTGTTAAGGGAGTCGTTGTGTCATGTGTTGAGAGTCGAGTCATGTAAAAGAACGTCCTGTCTCATGTTATTTTGTTAATTTGAGTCCTATGTTATCTTAGAAATAGTTAATACTTAGTAGGGGTAGATTAGGAAATTAAATTAGAATAAAGTATAAATAGCTAATTAGGGTTTAGGCAGAAAGTATGAGAAGAAAAGTGGAATAGGCGGCAGCTGCAGTGTGTGCGTCTCCTGAGATTGGGCCGATTGGAGGAATGCCTCTAATTGGCCATATTCTGTAAGTTGGTTCCATTTTTCATTCAATAAGATTGATTTTATTCACAAGATGGTATCAGAGCCTAAACGGCCTGTTAATCTTTAGAATCCCATTTGAAAATCTTGGATTAGTAGGGAAGACGAACAGAAAAAATTTTGCCGCCTATTCCATCGTGTGTTTCTTTTATTGTTGGCTATTTTTGGTGGTGAAGAAGAACAAGACTCTTCCATCGTGATCCTACATGTTTACAAGTCTATGATTTGAGATCGTGCTGCCCTTTCATCTTGATCCTTGATTCTACACTGAGAATATAAGCAAGATTGAATATTGTGAGCTATTGTAAGGCATATTTGATTCAACCGTGATCTGCCATATTTAGTGATTTCCTTCTATTCAATATATCAAGCAAGATTGAATATCGTGATCCTTGATTCTGCGATATTTAGTGATTTACAAGTTGCAATATTTTCAAAGTGGGATTAATATATATCGGCTCTTCAGTTAAATCAGTCAGCGTTATTCAGTTTGTTTTAAGATTTCCTTTTATTCAAGATTGAGGACTTGAAACTATTGGTAAATAATTACGAAAAAGGGGGTAGGCGTGTACTTCCTATTGTGCGACTCATCATTATATCTGATTCTTGAAAAAGAATTCCAAGAAATCTGATTTGTGGAGCATCACATTCCGTTCATATTTTTTTTGTAAAATCGTGATCATCCTGCCTTACTACATAGTTTCGTTCTGATTTCATTATTGATTGCTGACAAAGGTAAAGCTATTGCTAGTTCCTTTCATCCCGGTGAACAATCTGGCTTCTTTGAAAAAATAGATACTCTTCAGATCACCACGACTAAATTAGATGGTCGAAACTACATGGAATGGGCAAGATCTGTGGAACTTGCAATTGTAGCAAGGGGAGATGGATACATCTGATGGGTCAATCTTCAATTCCAAAGCCTCATGACAGTCTTTATTTCACCTGGAAAAGAGAAGATGCATTAATATCATCGTGGTTGCTCCAGTCAATGATTCCATCAATTGCAAAAACGTTTCTATTTCTTGAATCTGCCCATGAGATTTGGTGTGCAGTAGCAGATGCTTATTCCAGAAAAAAGAATGTTGCCAAAGAGTATGAAATTCTGGAGAGAATACGAAAGTGTAAACAAGCCAATCGGCCCATCAGTGAATATTATGCAGATCTCTGAGGTCTTTGGGACGAATTACTTTATTATATGAATATAAAGTGCTCTATCTGTTATAATGAAAGACAGGCTGAAATTGAAAGAAGAAAGTCTTTGACTTATTGTGGGGCGTCAATCCAGAATTTGAATCAATAAAGCTGAATATCTTAGGCAGAGAAGAGCTTCCTACATTGGGAACTGTTTACTCTTTATTAATCAAAGAGGAAGATCGCCAGAATCTTGAGAAGAATTATGCTATTAGTACAGATCAACATGCACTTCAAGTCAGAGGAGATACTTCTCACTTTCATGGCAGAGGGAGACACCAGAGTTGTGGCCATGGCCGTGGTAGAATTAGTTCAGATGACAAGGAAAAACTCGTTTGCTCTCATTGTGGCAAATCTCGTCATACCAGAGATCATTGTTGGGAATTACATGGCAAACCAGATTACTATCGAAATCGTAATACCTCTGTCCATTCTGCAGAAAGTTCAACTCCTAGCACTGATGGTATTTAGGAGATTCTAAAAAGAATAGAAGGCCTTGAACAGAAATTCTCGGACAAATCATCTGTTTCCTCAACTCAAGCTACAGTGGCTCAAGCTACACATACAGTAAAGGGTATCCACACTCCTAACTCAACTTCTAGAATTTGGATAATTTATTCAGGGGCTACCGATCATATGGTAGGAGATTCCTCTTATTTTGTAGCTTACAAGCCACTTAGAGATCAGGAACCGATCAAATTAGTAAATGGGTCGTTAACTTATATGATTGGAAAGAGAAGTGTATCTACTTGTATTTCAGATTTACCATCAGTATACCATGTTCCCAGTTTCCCGATAAATCTTCTTTCAGTCAGTTCTTTAACTCGTGCCCTCAATTGCTATGTAACTTTTCATCCTACTGGTTGTGTATTTCAGAATCTGAAGACGGGGAAAATCTTTGGACATGGTAGGCTACAGAAAAGATTATACATTCTTGAAGACAATTGTCCACCTTCCATCTCTTACAGTGTTTCAACCACACCAGTTCCTGATGCCGATCTTCGTCTTTGGCACTATCGCCTTGGTCATCTTCCAGTGTCGAAAATTTCATATGTCATTCCCAGCTTTAGAGTCCAGTCCAATAAACCTCAGTTTGAATGTGAAGTTTGTCAACTCGGGAAACACCAAAGGGCATCTTATCCTCTAAGTGATTCTCGACGCTCTAAACCTTTTGAACTTATTCATTCAGATGTATGGGGTCCAAGTTCGGTCACCTCTTGGTCTGGTCATAAGTATTTTGTCTCTTTCATTGATGATTGTACTCGTCTTATCATCATTTACTTAATGAAAACAAAGTCTGAAGTTGCCTCTATTTTTCCTATTGTGCATAAATTTATTTGTACTCAATTCAATGCTTCTGTTAAAATTCTTCGATCCGATAATGGAGGAGAATACATTGGTACTCAGTTACAAAATTATTTACACACACAGGGAATTGTTCATCGGACTACATGTTCCTATACACCTCAGCAGAATGGTCTTGCTGAACGGAAGAACCGTCATATTCTGGAAGTAATGTTCCCAAATTCTATTAGGGTGATGTTGTCCTTCCTGCTGTTTATCTTATCAATAGGATGCCCAGTAATCCCATTCAGGGGGAGAGTCTTATTCATTGCCTTAATAAAACATCTACACCCTTTCATCTCATTCCTCGTATCTTTGGGTGCACCTGATTCGTACATATCCATCTTCCACATCGTGATAAACTCGATGCCAAGTCCACTAAGTGTATCTTTCTAGGCTATTCGACCTCTAAAAAGGGATACAAATGCTATGACCCATTGCTTAAAAAACTGTATGTTTCCAAGGATGTAACCTTTTTTGAATTTCATCCTTATTATTCTACTTCCTTGGACTCACCTCCCACTCCATCTTCTGTTTGTCCACTAGTTCCTAGTGAGGGGGAGTATCCTGAGATGGTTGATCATCACAATGAAAACACACAGCAACCAAAAGAGATTCTGACATATAAGAAAGGACAACGGAAGATTGTGTAATCTAAAGAAGAACCATGTGCTAGAGAAATTTTCCCTAAATCAGATCGAGACATTTGCACCTGGCGGGTCAAGTTGGTCATGCTTACGTTTATTGGCTGTATAACCTGTTCAGATCGACAATAGTAGTTAGACGTGAAAAATGCTTTCTTACATGGGAACTTAGAAGAAGAAGTGTATATGGATATCCCTTGAGGTATATATTGTTTCAACAAATGAAAAGTATGTGGTATGCAATTTCAAGAGATAGCTTTATATGGGTTGAAGCATCCCGAAATCTAGATTTAAATTCACTAATTCACTACTTTAGCTTGGTTATAAGCAAATATACATGCAAACCACTCCTTATTTATCTATCATGACGGCTCCTTGGCTATTGGATGTACTCATCTATGTTGATGATATTATAATGACATGGATTGGATTGAGCCCGCATTGCCTCTTTGAAGAAGTGCTCTGACGACAAATTTAAAATCAAAGATCTTGGCAAGTCAAGTATTTTCATGTAATGTATATGGCTTGATCACTAATTGGTATAAGATTTTACCAACGTAAGAACACCCTAGATATATTGGCAGAGTGTGGACTCTTGCAAGAAGCCCGTAGCTACACCAACGGAATAACAACATAAATTGTCACAGGAGTTGGATCAGTTCAAAGACATCCATAAATATCAGAAGCTAGTGGGTAAGCTCATATATTTAACCATTACTCGACCAGACATAGCGTATGCAGTTGGAATTATGAGCAGATATATGCACTCACCAACAAAAAATTAGATGGATGCGGTGTATAGAATTCTTCGATACCTTAAATCAACTTCAGGAATGGGTTTACTTTATTCGAAATCATCAAATTTAGACATTGAACTCTATTCTTATGCTGACTGGGCAGGTTCTTATGACGACATAAAGTCAACTACTGGCTATGTTACTTTACTTGGGAGTAATATTATATCTTGGAAAAGCAAAAAGTAAACTGTGGTTGCAAGATTACGGCAGAAGCTGAATACAGAGCTATAGCACAAGCCATGTGTGAAGGAAAATGGATATCTTCATTGATAACTGAATTAGGTTACTCACTTAACCATCCTATACCTTTATATTGTGACAGCAGTGCAGCAATTCAAATGGCATCTAATCCTGTATATCATGAAAGGACCAAGCATATAAAAATTGACTGCCACTTCATCCGGGAGAAAATATCTAATAAAGAATTCCAGTTGGAGTATGTTCATTCTACCAAACAGAGGGCTGATTTTTTAACTTAAGCCACTTCCAGCAAACTATTAAAGGAGACCTCATCCAAGTTGGGTGTCATCAACATTTTCCACCCAACTTAAGGGGGAATGTTAAGGGAGTCGTTGTGTTATGTGTTGAGAGTTGAGTCATTTAAAGAACGTCCTGTCTCATGTTATTTTGTTAATTTGAGTCCTATGTTATCTTAGAAATAGTTAATACTTAGTAGGGGTATATTAGGAGATTAAGTTAGAATAAAGTATAAATAGCTAATTAGGGTTTAGGCAGAAAGTATGAGAAGAAAAGTGGAATAGGCAGCAGCTGCAGTGTATGAGTCTCCTGAGATTGGCCTCCAATCGGCCATACTCTGTAAGTTGGTTCCATTTTTCATTCAATAAGATTGATTTTATTCACAAGACTAACTTCTTTACCCACACCCGTCTATGATGTGAAAACCCTCTCTTCGATTGATTCAATACATTCGGGTGAATGCCCCAATGCAATGCTCATAATTATTAGAATCCAAGATAGATAAGTCCGACAATGTTTTGCGTTGGCTGTCAGAAGCTTAAAGTAACCCTCCTCCTTTATCTGGGCTTAGGACCAGTCATGCAAGAATGATCCCTTGCATGAGCGGATACTTTAAAATAATCTCATTGTGGTTGATTATTCAGTGATATCCTATTCTTTTCCATAATATCCTTGTGTGGTTGATCTTGGCTTGTGGTTGCCTGTTAAACTACTATACTTAAAAATGAGAAATAGAATATAAAATAGGAAAATTGAAAAAAAAAGGAGAGAGACTAGGGATGTGGAAGGCACACTTTGCAGAAAATTTATATTATTTCTAGAGGAGAGATTCAGAAGTGAAAACCTTTCAAGCTGTCTGGTTTAATGTAGTAATAAGATGTTTTCTTGTTTCTCAATGCTGAATTCATATCATAGTAATAAGAATAGCCGCATGAATACGCACATATTTGTTCCATTAATGGGTTTGATTTAAATGCTTTAGTATTCTCCATTTTGTGTACTCTTGGGTGGAATTTCAATTGATTTATAAGTTTTCATACAAGACCTTGATGAGAAGCTTGAAAACATCAGTTTAGGGTGATTTTCCATTTTTCTGGGAAATTTCTTGTTTGATTATCAACCAAATGGATGATATAATAGAAATGCACAAACCTTAAAGAAAGAGATATAATATTGCCTCTTGTATAATAGCAAATATATGAAAGAATTGATGAACCTCTCACGCTGGAATGTATGAGAGTTATTAGAGACACAAGGGCTTGCGCTGGGGCTTTGATAAGCTGCTCTAGGATACCAAGACATGGTCATCTTGTATGCCATGAATATTTCCCTGATATTTTCAAAACCTGGTTGTTATGTGAGGTTAGAGTTAAATTGGGGCTTTTCTAGTTGTGTTTATATTGCACGTATAATAGGAATCCTGATTATATTGTTTTCCATGTCCATGTCAAATGATCTGGTACAACATCAATGACACCCCTAGATGTGTGTTGGTCAGTCACATGTTCCTAAATCTTTATGTGAAGTATCAATCAGGCATATGTTTCTTCTGGGTCCAAACTGCAAGCTGTTATGTTTGATAATAGTACCACATTGTATGTTCTGAACCTGAAGGGAGAGATACTGACAAATAGTACCTTCTTGTAATTCTGACATTTCTCTGCTTTCATGCTGTTATTAAATAAATAGTGCGTATGAAAAAGAAAACACTAGGTATGCATGCTCATTTGACACTGTTTGCAACCCTTAGATAAAACCAAAGGTAGGCACAATTTGTTTTGGTGTTGCTGCTAGCCAAGGGGCACTTCTTCTTGCTGGAGGAGAAAAAGGAATGCGTTATGCAATGCCGAATGCACGCGTCATGATTCATCAACCGCAAAGTGGTTGTGGGGTATGGTTCACTTTCAACCTTATTCCTGCATTGCATAAGCAGAATATATTGGAAATATATAGACTAATATTTGTTAATGCTTAGTAAATCAAGATGTCTTTTGTCGAGTCACAGACATTTGAAAAAGGTGTAT
This sequence comes from Brasenia schreberi, assembly GCA_036023115.1. Taxonomy (NCBI): domain Eukaryota; kingdom Viridiplantae; phylum Streptophyta; class Magnoliopsida; order Nymphaeales; family Cabombaceae; genus Brasenia; species Brasenia schreberi. Next base: position 5,973,732 of record JAYKKT010000043.1, read on the forward strand.
ATTACACGGTATTAAGAGGGAAATCTGCTTAGTGTTTTTACCTATGTACTATCTGAGCCGAACTCAATGCCCTCTCTATGCCGCTGGCCAAATTATAAGCAAAGATTTAGGTTACATTTCTCAGTTTCTAGAGTAATTTCATAATCTGTATTTTCAACTGGTGCTTTTGGAGATTTCTGCTGTTGCCTAAAGCTATCACATGAATACTTCGCCAAGGGTGCTGCACCTCTCTCGCCTTCTCAGACACTTCCACACTTGACGCATGTTACTTTGTGTACGACTGAACACAATCTATTTTAAATGTCTTAGTGCTATGCCTAACAATATGTACCCATATGTACCAAGGGTGCTGCAACCTCACCCACACCCATGGGACATGGGTCTAAAGTCTCCTACTTGCAGATTTGCAGCACTAAGTTTGTTTCTTTACTGATGAATGATTTCAAACTTTTACACATTTATTTGATAGTATTGTCCTTGATCTTTTATTTGATGATGCTATCAAAGGGGCATGTGGAGGATGTGAGACGGCAAGTTAATGAAGCGGTTCAATCTCGTCATGTAAGCTTCCTTTCATGGATGAGGGCTGTTAATTAGTCGACTGTTAAGCATATCTTTGTTCCCCTTTAAGTGTTCTGCTTCATGAAGTAATCATATATGCTGAATTTAACTTTGTCATTTATCCTTTTTCTTGTGTAGAAAATTGATAGAATGTATGCTGCTTTTACTGGTCAGCCATTGGAAAAGGTTCAGCAATATACTGAAAGGGATCGTTTCCTTTCAGCTTCCGAGGTACCTAAGTTAACCACATAGAGAGTTCTTTAATGCATTTGCCATAAGCGTTGAGCAGCGATTTGATTATCAATAGTTCTCTCTCACTCATGCTGGCGATCACTTACATAATAAACGGCTGATTTCCTTTTTAAGGCGATGGAGTTTGGACTTATTGATGGGTTGCTGGAGACAGAATACTAAAGGAACTCAAAAGCAGATCGATGAAGATTCGATATTACCAATTGAAGCAGTTTTCAGTTCTTCACGGTGCCTACATTCTGGTCTCTCACTCACAGTTTGGCATTTATTTACCTGGTCATGGGCATGGCTTAAATTTCATTAACCCTGTAATATCGATTTCAAAAAAAAATGGACTGAAAGTATATATGTTAATGAGGCCTCCAGGTATTATCTCCTTTCTTTCTTGAGATGGATGTATTGGATAGCATCAAAGAAAAATCGTAGCTTGTTTATATCCTAAGTGAACCTCTAGGAAAGCGACGTGGAAGGTACTTTCTCTTGCAACCGAAGCTGCAAAATGTCTCTTCATAAGGAAAAGCAGGGTTAGGACCAAATGCATACTATGAAGCCGAAGGGACAAAATACAGCTTGCCGATCAAATACCACACACACACATATATATATATATATAAGGGAGTTTCAGTTGCATAATCTTATAGACATTCTTATCATTCGATCTTTCAGATTCTATGGAGATTTAAATTAAAAATGTTATTATATTTTTGTACTTTATATTTAATGCATTATATACATTAAATACAAGGTGATTTAAATATTTAAATTTTCAGTTGTTCTCAAAGATCCTAATGGAGATTTTGTAAAAGAATATATATTAAAAGACATCTTTAAGATCAATGATACTTATAATTCAAATCTTTAGCATTGATGTCAAAGATCGAATGGTGGATATATAAATATGTATTGAAATCTTACCCTTTAAAAGATCATATCTCGAAGGATTTTAAGATCTAAATCAAAATCTTAACAACTATGTTATTGGTTTTGACTTATCATGCAAAATACATATGAAGTACCATTGCCTGTCTTTTTCTCTATTGCATTGTATCTCGTCTTGCGACAGCCGCGTATCAGTTTTGTGTTTGCATCGCACATGGAAATGGCTTGCTAGTCCGTACAGAACTGCAGTTTCGCATCATCTTCAGTCCAAAACCTTGTTCTACCAATCTACGAAAGGCAAAAGATGTGACCTATGATATCATGCGAGTTTCTTATTTGCATCATCTTCGTCCATGCATGCACACACAGCAAGAACTAACTGGCTTCATAAAGTTTAAAAAGCAAAAAGTACACCAAGGATACAACATGAAAATGATATTAGACTTTACACACATCATGGGCACACACATGTAACAGAGCACATATTCTTATACTGGATATCTTGCATATTCATTGTAGGAGATGGTTTGTTGTTTCATGCTCTCTCAGCGTGTAACCAACCGTAGCTCTCTCTCTCTCTCTCTCTCTCTCTCTCTCTCTCTCTCTCTCTCTCTCTCTTGGTGCCATTAAACGTTCACCATTCCCAGTTTAACACATGCGAAACCAACAATGAATCCGCTTAACCTGCTCCTACTCTTGTGCCACCAGAAGGGCACTCCTAAGGGTAGTAACACTATAAATGCATTTCGCCATAGTGCTGCAGAAAACTAAAACTAGAGGCCAAGGAAACAGGTCAGTGAAAAACAACAATACATTATAAATTAAGTGGAAATTATTATGGTGTTTCCGCCATAAACATCGAGATATTTTATACATCACAAGAATACCGAGAAGACGCTGCTTAGAAACACGCAATAACATGAAATGAGTTCATAATTAGGGGTGTTCAGGTTTGGTTTGGTTGGATTCTAACCTTAACCCGGAACCAAAACTGCTACTTACGGTTCCTGATATTTTGAGAACCAAACCAAACCGTGGCATTATCAGAGCCAAACCGAGGGTTCTGAATCATGGTTCTACTTATTTAGGGTTTTGATAAAGATTGAGTATCATGTCATCTTATTATTTGGATCTATGGTCCAAATTTAATATGCATATGAGGCTATAAAACTCATAAATAAACTTATAAACTTATCAACATTTATATGTATATAAGCATTAAACAATATATATATATATATATATAATGGCTCGGCTTGGTTCCAACACTTGAACCATGAACCGAACTGTCAATTATTTTTCTTGTTATAACCAAACCAAACCAAACTGTTCAACCTCTAGAACTTTGGTTTGGTTCCTTGAACATCCCTATTCACAATAACCATAAAGTAAATGTTCAATATAAAATTCGCAAGATTCTTTGTCTAAGTAGAGACGAAAGTGCAGCCGGTAACAGCTGAGATTAAGGAAAGTGGCTAAAACCAGAGACACGAGCACTGGAAACCCTAAGACAAAAGTGCAGTTAAGCCAACTAGTTAAACCAGCTAAACAAAGTTCATCTTAAGTGACAATTTCTTAGTGGTCTTTCTAGTGTCACAAGAATGGAGAGGTCACTTGATAATCAATTACATGTGCCACCGGCAACTCAACTGCCTTTAAAAGAGCTCATACATGTCCTGCCGGTAGCTCAATTGTCTCTAAAAGAGCTCATACATGAACTTTCTTGTGTCACAAGAACTTCTAAATGCTACAATATGATTGTTAAATGCTCATAAGTTATAGTCATTAAAGTACTATTAATAAGTATAATTATCATTCAAATAAGTGACTTTTAATGCCACAACATGGCTGCAACTATAACCTTCACCAAACGAACATGTGATAATTATGCTCCCACTTGCATCAATAAAGCTTGCTTATACAATTAGATCTGTGCTCGGAACCAGTCGACCTTTTGGAGCTAGTACATCAACGGCAAGTCATGCACACAAACATGTATATATATAGACATGAAATGGTGTAAATACCTACATCCATTCTTTCTCAAATCCACTTAAACATTTCTACCAAAACAGTGGAAATTTGAGTTTTCCCTCCCACTACGAGTAAAAGCAGCAAGCTAAGTAAAAGGGCCAAACTTAGGTTTGATACCGATGGAAGGGCGAAACTTCCCTTGTATATTAATATAAAAAGGAAAGCAAAAAATGAAATACATATTACATACTTTAGAGAAATAGGGTATTGAAATCCACAAAGTGGCATGAATTAAAGAATGAAATGATAGAAAAAAAATAATTATGAAAATTGAATTATAAAAAGCAAAAGATCAAGAGTTTGGTTTCCTTTAATCTTGAACCTTGCATGGGAGCACAGTTGATGGACAAAGGCGAGATCATTCTTACATTCACAATCCAACTCCATTAACCTCTCATTCTCCGCCTCACACATGCAGCTTTCTCCAAACTCGGATGAGAATTTCTACACTTCTTTCCACCTCATCTTCTCCCTTCTCGAGATCATCCGCCATTTCTTTTTTTGCTTTTTAATTCCTTTTCTGAATATCACTTACGGCACCGAGGTGTGAAACCTTGTTATGAATGTGAACTCTCAGGTGAAGATCAGTTTCAATTTCCTAAAAAGAGTCCTATCTTTCATTACTGCAGAGAAAATTCAAACAGTTGTGGAAGTATGTGGGGATAATCAATCAAACAATTTTTATTGAGTAGACCAAAAAAATTAATATGCTTTGATAGAAACATGGGGAGTTTTCTCGTTGCTGATTTCAGCTATATCTACTTTGCTCAACTGAACGGTATAGTAGATTAGTTAGGTCATAATAACAATCCCTCCATAAAACTCAAACAAGAATCAGGCATTCTCCAACACCATCTGGATCTAAAGACCCATTCATGAGGGAGTTGAGGCAGCAGGCTAATATGAAATCTAGAAATATATTGGAAGAAGCCGTAGACATACGTGCATAATAAACCAATATGCAACAAATGTAAACTTGTCCCAATTATAAACAACAGCCATCGATCCAATATAAGTCATAATAAAATCGTACAAAAAAATAAAAGAGAAGTAGAAATAAGAAACTTCGTGTCACCCTTGTGGACTTAACTTAGAAAAATCAATGCCCACTATGAGTATGTACACATGCACCTTCCTCCCAAGATAAAACTCACACAAGGCAAAGGCACTGGAACAACACCACGAGTTAAGGCAGTGAACCAGAGTAAGGAGGCAGGAGATAAGAAGGAAGAGAGATGGATAGTAGGCAGAGGTGTGTGTGATTGGGGACCCCTAATCACCTATTTATAGGATGTGCATGTAGATCACGGATCGTAGATCCGATCCAAATGGCATACCATTTTAAGTGTAATTGTTCCGTCTTATCTGGAATTGTCCCACCTTATTTGGAACCGCCTCACCTTATCCACAACTGCCTCACCTTATTTGATCAGAAATTGCCCGCCTTATCCAGAATTGTTTCATGAAAGAGCCCATCCATGTAAAAAGATAGACCGAAGACAATTCCCAAATCCAAGCATAGACTTGGCATACATGCATGCATGTGTGGTCTAGTATATCCTCCCCAAGTTCTTTAACCTAAGGTTCATGAGCTAATTATATAAAATGACATATGAGTTTGTCACATTTTTAAATATGGGAGTAAACTTTGTCTCCTCTTGGTCATCACATGACTTTTTACACTTTAGGGATTTCACATATATCAATGATGCGTAATTAAACATTTGGGATATAAACATGAAAGAAACGTTCTTAATGCACATGGGTTTAATAAACCCAACTATAATTAACATTAATCCAACAATCCCCACAAAGTCTTTAAGTGTAAAAATGTCTTCCTAAACCAACCATCATATTATGCTTTTAGTAATGATATCTTCCAGTTTGAATCGTTACTTGAGTTATCCAATATTACCCTTATATGAACTAGGTGAACATATCTCTTATATGAACCTTGAGTATAAAGGTGTCTATTGGTAACAACATAATAAAAAGCTATACAGTTATCTATAGGGGTGATGCATTAATGGATATGCATTCATGTATCATGATTGACTTCAAGGAACAATCCAATTCTCCTATTGTGACCACACAATGTCAATCATTTAATTGGGCATTTCTAAGGATGTACTGTTAGAATCCTTTCCTAGGACTCAATCTTATTTATAAAATAATCTTTCGCTAAACTTGTAGTCATGATAATTTAGGTTTATAGGGGACAGACACAGAGATATTGAAAGTATTCCATAATACAAAGTTTCATCATATTCACCCAACAACTTGTTACTATCACATTGAACCTACTTTGTGGGATCTTTATTGAGTTAGGTTGGGTTGTCACTGCTTGTGAATAAATTGTGGGCTTTAGGCTCATCCCTAACTAGGATTTCTCAACTAAGGTTGACCCTTAGTCAAATGATCAATTGTGTTATCTTTATATCCAACTAAATTTACAATCATTATCCCATCACACAAGATCCCTTACAGACTTCAGTCTGATTTGGATATGTCTCCATTGCTTTTGATTTTACTTGGAACTACTGATCTTAATAATTGTAGTCATGTTATCACAATGCACTGAAATTATAGGAAGTGACTTCTTTACCATAGGTAAATTGAACATAAGTCCCTTAAGTCATTCAGCTTCCAATTCAATCTCATCCAAAACAAATAGTTCCAACTCAAATGTAGAACAAGCCAAAATAGTCTGTTTCTTGAATTTCGAGGTAATAACACCACCACTCACAAGAAATACATATTCAATTACCCTATTACTCTTAGTGTTCTTTGCTATCCAACTAGCATCACTAAATCCTTCAAGAACAGAAGGATATTTACTATAATATTGTCTAAGAAAATTATTTCCTTCACATAGCGAGTCTATAGTTTTTATATTCAAATCTCTCTAAAACTTTTTCAACATAATGATATTGAAAGATTACTATACTATCACTAGACCTTGTGATTTTAAGCTTTAAAATCACATCAGTCGCACATGTGTCCTTCATCTCAAACTTACTACATAAGAATGACTTAGTCTTATTTACTATTTTCATATCAGAACTAAACAACAATATATCATTTACGTATAAGCAAAGAATGATGAAAACATTATTCATTGACTTGCAGTAGACATATTTATAATAATCATTAGAAACAAAGCCAAAAGATGATATTACATAATCAAACTTTTCATGTCATTGTTTAACGGGTTATTTCAAACCATATAATGATTTAACAAGCTTACACACCTTCAACTCATTCCCACGAGCCACAAATCCCTCTAATTGATCCATATAAATTTTTTCATGGAGGTTGTGAAGTAATCTTCACATCCATCTGATTCCTTTTTGTGTGTATCCCTTGGTAACTAACTTGGAGCATAGGTATCAAAATAATTGGCTGCATTATTTTTGGAGAGAATTGACTATTCCTTTTTGTGTGTATCCCTTTGTAACTAACTTATCTTGGTATCAAAATACATAGTTACATTAATACATGGAGGTCACCTTTTTTTCATTCGAGAAACTGGAGAATATGTATCAAAATAATTTATTCCTTTTCGTATGTATCCCTTGGTAACTAACTTGGCTTTATACTTATTGATTGTTCCATCTTCATTATGTTTCTTCTTAAAGATCCACTTACAACACACAGTAGAACAACTAGGAGGCAAATTTACCAATTCTCAAGTACTATTGGAGAGAATTTACTAGATTTCATCGTTAACGACTTTCTTCCAAAACTTAATCTTGTTAAGGTCATAGCTAGTTGAAAGGTGATAGGACCATCCAAGATATTGAAAGTAACAAAGTCACTTCCAAAGTCCTTTAATATCCTAGGTCATTTATTTCTCTTTTGTTTAGTTATTTTTGTAGTCATCCGATCTGAAAACAATATAATTGGGTCATCCTCACACTTGTTATCATTTCCACATAATCGAAAATGAAATAATAGTACAATCAGAATCTCTAAAAGATACACTTCGGGAACTCCAAACTTCATGAGAAATACATTCTCAAAGAATGTAATATCACGGAACTCAACAATTCTGTTGACAACTATGTCAGAAACATCATATTTGATGTCTAACAATCTGTATGCATAACTTATCTCAACATAACCTAGAAATATAACATTCATTGTTTTAGGTCTCAATTTCTTAGTGATGAGTACTTTCGCAAGGCACCCTACTTTGAGATATTTGAGGCTCATCTTTCGATTTCTAAAGCTCAAAAGGACATTTTTCCTTATAATTATGGGGAACTCTATTAAGAATATGAGAAGTTGTATTCAAAACTTTTCCCACATGTAAGTAGGTAACCTACAACTTTCAAATGAAACATTAACCATTCTGTTCTTCCGTTTTGTTATCCCATTAGACTGAGGAGAGTATGGAGTAGTAACCTCATGAACAATAACATTGTTTTGACATTATACTTAAAAAAGGTACCTTAATCATTTAAATACCTTGATTGTTTAAGTTTGTGCTTCATTTCTAAGTATTTGCAACTTTTCTAAAACTTCATCTTTATTTTTAAGTTATTAAATATAACATTATCTACTGCAGTTATTAATAAACATGATAAAATATCTTTTGTTATTTCTCATAATCATTCTATTGAATTTACAAATATCAGTGTGCACCAAATCGATAATCTCATATTTTCTTTCAACCATATGAAAATATTTCCTAAGTTGCTTCACTTACACACATATACCATATTTGTGTTTTCTATATATAACAATTTTTTAAGGTTTAAATTCATTATTCTTTTCATGAAATCAAAGTTTACATGACCCAACTTATCATGACATACATCAAATTATTCAATATTACACAAAAAAAAAGAAAGAAATACAAGTAGATGCTTTATTATCATTAAAATTTATACAATAATGAATAATTAGTTCTACATGAACTTTAAACAGATCCTATACATAATATAAATAACCCTTCTCAAAGAAACACCTAGTAGTAAGTCGAGTAATGACGATTTTATTATACTTGCAATCTAACCTTAATATCTTCCTAACTAAAGCAAGATCACTTAGGATATTCTAGCGAATCATATGTCTAACTCCCTGAAGAGTTAGAAACCTTTTTGAAAAAACCTTCAATTCTACACGCCCTTTGCCCTTCGCCCTATGTCCTAAACTTTAACAATCGAATGATCCCAGAAGGTTATTGTTCACCCACAGAAAGATTGCTCAGTACAGACATGTACATTAGCCCCAATGTTTATAATCTAGTACTATGACTCATAAATAGAAAAGAGATGGGGTTTAAGGGATGATACCCATCACTAGTAGGTGTAGTGGTCACCACCATGTTAACTATAATTCTTTCAACAACCGCAGGTTTGTTGGCTTTCTTTTAAGAACAATCTCTCGCCCAATGTCCAACCTTATTACAAAGTCAGCACGGTTTGGTTTTAGGTTTCTTTTGAATCTTGACCTTTGGTTTATGCTTCACATATTTTGTCTTAGGATCACTAGATTATTTCTTTTCGACCGTCAGGTTAATCCTAGGGTCGCTGTCTATAAACATAATGAGTTTTTGATTTTATGCTCTTTCTTTATTATTATGTATACTATTAGATCATCAAGGGTTATTTTACCTTCTTATGCTTGAGATCAGGCTGAAACCCTCCCAAGACTTCAAAAATTTCTCAATAATAAACAAAACAATAAACTTGTCAAGAAGCTTCACCTCAGCTTCCTTTAGACCATAACATAAACACTGAAACTCGTGAGTTTATTCAATCACATATTTTTCTTCTACCATTTGATACTAAAGAAACTTGCCTATGGAATACTTTTTAAGACCAATGTCTTTAGTATTGTATTTTCGATCCAAATCAATTCATAGATTTTTCACTGTCATAGAAGGGGAATAACTATATACGTCAAATAAAATATTTGATAGTGTCGATAAAATATAATAGCTGTACAAAGTATCTTTCTCTTTCTACTTGTCGATTTTATCCGAGCTTCTAGGGTCAATATCATCGAGTAGAGGACAATCCGACTCGATATACATATGCAACCCTAATATGGTTAACCAAATTTTCTTATTCTACTACTAGCGTTTAAAGTGGAGTCCGACAAATTTTTCTAGCATCAAGGTTAAGTCGACCTTAGGTCGGAGAGTAATAGTCGTAGACATGTTTACTACGATAAAAATTGTTTCTCTACGATTGTTGGTTGAAGTTGTAGATATACATGCATAATAAACCAATATGCAACAAATGTAAACATCATAATAAACCAAAATAAGTCATAATCAAGCCATACGAAAAACAAAAAAGAAGCAAAAATTAGAAACTTGTCTGCGTGAGTCGCCCTTACAGACTTATCTTAGAGAAATCAATTCCCTGCTATGAGTATGTATGGATATTTGTGAAGTATAAAATATACACAACTCGAGGAGCACATACCTGACTTCAAGTCAACCTCGAACACACTTCAATCGCATATGGCTAGAGAAAAGGCAGAGGTATTGGAGCAATACCACTGACTAAGAGAGGGAACTAGAGTAAGGAGCAAGAGAGGGGAAGAGGGAGACGGACAACAAGCAGAGGTGTGTGTGGTTAGGGACCCCTAAGCACCTATTTATAGGGTGTGTGTATGGATCACGGATCGTAAATTCAATCCAAATGATGCATCATTTTATCCGTAATTGTCTTGTCTTATTCGGAACTACCCCTCCTTATCCGAAACTGTTCCATGAAAGAGCCCATCTATGCAAAAAGATAGATCGAAGACTATTCAAAGAGCACGTACATGACTTCAAATCGACCTCAAACATACTTGAGTCACCTATGACTGGGAATGAAGCAAAGGGGCTGGAGCAACACTACGGGCTAAAGGATGATACCGAAGAAGGAGACGATAAGAGAGAGACTAACAACATGCATAGATGTGTGTGATTAGGGACCCCTAATCACCTCTTTATAGGGTGTGCATATAGATCACATATCATTTTATCCACAACCATTTCGTCTTTTCTGAAACCGTTCCATGAAACAGTCCATTTGTACAAAAAGATACACCAATGACAATTCCCAAACTTAGGTCCAATGCAAATGTGCACACATGTATGTGGTCTAGCATGTATTCCCCAAGCTCTTTGAACTAACGTTGATGAGCTACCAACTATATAAAAGGCCATGAGTTTAATAAACCCAACTATAAACATGAATTAAATGTTATTAGTGCACATGAGTTTAATAAACCCAACTATAATTAATATTAATCCAACAAAATACCTATAACCAAGAAGAGCCAATTGAACATGACATTTGAATTGGTGACATTTTTCTCGTTTTAGTATTTATTTTTATTTTGAAGTGACACATTTAATATTTTTTATTGGTTTAAGTTGGTTTTTGAAGTGTCTTTTTTTTTGGAGGTGGTTAATTGTATGAAACGTAACGAAGCAGCGCTTCTTGATACTTTTTAGGATTCTTTTTTTAATGAAATAATATATGACATGAAAATTATTTATTTAAGGCGGTGCTTTGATTGACCGGTTCGATCTCCGGAACACTGAATCAACCATGCCCGCTAAAGGGCTCGTGGTTGATAGAGGCGCGTATCGAGAAGAGGAGGGGAATTGATTCGAAGACGGACAAGTTGGTGAAAAGGGTGACGATGGTGGGAACCGCTACCGCTGCTTACTTGCTCCTCACCGCAGATTACGGCCCTTACCCTAACGCCCTTGACTCTCTCTCTCTCTCTCTGAAATTGTCACTTCAATGCTTCTCTTTGTCTAGATGGGTTCGTTTTTTCCTGATGGGTGCTCCCAATTCTCGTCTTCTTTTTGACATATCTCATTGTTTGGAGAAGAAATTGATTCTATCTTCAAACTTGAAACTCTTTTGAGACTGTTTTAGGATGGGAACTCTTCCGCCCTTCCTAATTCGGATTGCTAGATGTTATCATTGTTAGTATTGTTAAAAGACTAAGAAATATTGTTGAGAATTGGCTGATTTTTTCTTTGGTAGTCGTGTTCTTTAGTATCTGAGAAGTATTTGATTTCAACCGGTAAGATATGTTCTCACCAAACTTTACAAGAGCCAAAACCAAAACGTTTGCGCTGGTTCGATCCTATTTATATATCTGAGAAGTATTTGATTTCTTTGGTAGTCTTGTACCACACTAAGTGCGAGCAACTACATGGATTCTTTGTTGCCATTATATTTGATCCTGTTCTTCCGAAAGCAAGTTCATGTTTAATTGCTTTTCTACCTCTTTTCGAAGCATTCATTGTCTAATTTCTCACACATTCGTTCTATCTGTGTGCAAATACCCCAAGCATGTCTTCCTCGGTTTATTTTATATATGTCCAGGTCTTTCCTTCTATGCCTAAGCATCCACCTCAACGTCTTTGTTCCTGTTGTAAACGCACGTCTTAATGGTCCACTGCTCAGCACTAAGTACCATACTTCGTGCTGTATGAATTATAAGTGGAAACTTGTTTTTGTGTTCTAAAAGCTACGTTGTTAGAGTGATGTGCTTAGAAAGTCAGACCTATTCTTAGATTGGCTAATTTTTTGGTAGTTTTGTAGCGTATAATCTTTGGAACTAATTGGTTTAGCTTCTTAAATTTCTATCTGTAATTTCTGAGAACAAACAGATTTTGGAGAGCGAATCTCTTGTGCTTGCTCATACATTAGGATTTCTACCCTTCTTAATTCCAGGATTTGGCCTACTTCCTATGGTTCGTTATTGGTACAATCAGTAAGGCCATCGGTCTAGCTGATTTATCCTTTGGTCCCAGTCAATCATGCCATGAATTCTGAGAAGCCATGAGGTGCTAATGCCTACCGGGTTCGGAGTTTATGTTGCTATTACCGTTGAATTTGGCTCTCAACTCAAGGATTGTCTGGCATGTGGTACTGGGCTCTCATTCACTTGTGCTGATTCTTAACTCACTGTTGATTGACTTATTGTCGATGCCTTTGATTTTGCCAGTGGACTTTGGTCAAGTAGATGCCCTAAAGAGATAGCCCATCGTTCTACTCTGTGGTGGTTGCAGGAGCATTTTTATCATACAGAGTAGGCTAGTCTTGTTTAAGCTGATCGTAGAGTCTATTTCTGCCACTAGGTGTCTAATCTTTTATCCCTACTAGGTACCAATTTGATCATCTTCTTCATTTATTTAGGTTGTTGCTAGTTTTATCTAGTTATGTATTGACATGCAAATGGTTTTAAACATGATTAGTTATTCGCCATTCACATTACTAGTGCATAATTGCTATTCTATTTGTTTCCAAAAGGCTTTGATGAAACTATGGATAAAACACGATACATTCAGCTCAACTGTCTGTAAAAAAGCTTATTTTTGGATCAGGAGAGGAACCTCACAAAGAAGAGAATAGAGAACACAAGTTGAAGGATTCAAAAGGTCAGGCATAGTTTCTCTGTGCAAGCTAATCAATATAAAAACTTAATGGAATGCTATGGTTCATCTGAAACTCAAAAGTTTTCCGCTATGAATACATGGCTCTCTGTTCCTTCTATTTTGTGGTAACTAGTTGGTGCATATCACGTTAGGGAGGCTGAATTTCCTGATTGGTTTTGGTGAATGTATCAAACTCTACAGTGTAAACCATAAAGCTTCTTGAGATGATTGTGACCCATGTTAGCATGACTTGTTTTCATTTCCTTCATTGCTCTATTCACCTGGTTCACTATAATCTTTTGGGAGAGATTAGGTAAGATAAGTGCTATTCACCTGGTTCACTATAATCTTTTGGGAGAGATTAAGTAAGATAAGTTGCCCCTTATTACTATGGTTAGTTAACAAAAGGCTGATAGTTTTTCTTAGTATATGTTATTTCATTCATTACGGACTGACGAAATTCTGACTAGCCTCATCTATGTAAGATCAACCCAGTACAGCCCTTAGGTTTTATCAGTTAAACTTCCTAGATCAACTGCATCTCCTGGCAGTGCTTCCAGCTTCAATCTGAATTGGTGGAACTTACATTCTTCAGCCTGAATCCATTTAGCTGAGCTGCCTATGCCATATTCAGAGATGGTGAAGGTATAAAAGCATCAAATGAAGCTCCATATAACTGTACCAACTAGGATGAAGACCGGTCTATGGGCTCACAGATCACAGTCTATCTCGAGGAAGGTTCCCCCAGATAGTCACGATGCCCAGTCTCCTGTCCAAATAGTATATGTTGTTGGTCATGAGGAAACTAGATCCATGCCTATCAGCTCAATTTGTCCTAAGATGAAGGAGAATTTGAAGTTCTAGCCTGGGAGAAATGTTTAAGACAATGGCAGCAGACTTGGCCGTTTTTCATTAGAAATGAAAAAGGGGAAAGTTCCTGGTTTATATTTTGTTTGACTCAAAATATCTTCAAGTAGAAGGTCCCAAGATCAATTCCCAAGGACGTTTGCGATGTGCATGTCTGGTAGGCTCTGCCTAATGACTCCTTACCTATCAAAAAGGAACAAAAAACTAACTTTGCTTTGGTTGCATTTTTCACTTGTCTCGATCTTCATGAAGAAAAAGAAGAAGAATGAAATGTTTTCGACTCCAGTTTGATGGTAAGGTAGGTGAATTAGGATAGTCCTTTTAAGTTGAGCTTGCGTGTGTGCGAATGAGAGAGAGAGATTCTTCCTCTTCCATGAACCTTCTCACATCCATCATGAGGATAATCAGAGATAACTCTCCCCGCCATACTATCTCATTTATTGAGATTCTCTATTAGAGAAATAATTTCACCTTATGGACTGCTGAAGTGGACAGTGGTGATGAATCCATTTCTCCTGTTTGTGAGCTCGACGGCAGCTCGACAGTATGTTCAGTTTGCCTATAGAAGGGATTCACACAACAGAAAAGTCGGTTCTCTCGAGAAATTGTTTCCATACCTCATAAGAGGAGCACTGGAGTACTCTTTTCTCCTCGGAGCTTCTCAAGTTGGTGTTGCAGATAGAAATTCATTTGTTATGTTCGCTTCGGCTTCAAATGGATAGTTTATGATTTTGATTCGGAAAAGTTGAATGTTCAAATCAAACTCATTGATTTTTCAAAGTCGTTGCGATATGTTAGTATGCCTTCCAAAAGCATGGTTGACAATCTTCGAATTTAATGCCATGATATAGAGCTGCTAATCAAGCTTCCCCGGCTCATTTTCTATACAAATAAACAGTGGTAATGCTAGTTGAAGCCTATGTTCAAAACATGTTCCGCGAACAGCTCAATTTCATGAGCCAAGCTGAACTAGGATGGCTTCTGGGTAAGACCTCTAAGGTGACCACTTTAGGTCCCCAAATTTTAAGCTTGCTTTAGCATCAATTTCTAGGCCATAAAATTATTTAGGCACACGTAACATATAATGCTTTAAGCCCCAGGTTTGTATATGCAATTATACTGAAGGAACCTTCTTGTATATGCAAAGCTATATATCCATGTTTTTTGTATGACCAAGAGAAAACACCCTCCTTAAATAAGAAAATACATGCAATCGAAGATTTTCTTTGAACTCCTAACTTTAAAGTTATTATATGAGTATCTAATTACTTTTAGTTTCCACAATTTAAGTTCTTTGTTCTTTTTAGATATCTCAAGATTTTCTTAAGCTGTACATGCTGGCTATTGGTTGCATTTTTTCTTAGTTTCGTCAGAGTGCCAAAAATGTTTCTATTGGTTCATGCTGGCTGCTACTGTTTGTATCTGTTCTTATTAGTTAGTTATAGGGTGCACATATGAAGGATTCCTTCCAATAAAGGTGATCTTTCTCTTTCTTTGTATTAGATACAAACCTAATTTGAGCCCCATCATAAATTGCAGTGTTTATCTGAATGTCTGTGATTCATGCTCGCAGGCAGTCCAGTTGCTATTGTGCTTGGTTTTGATTTAGCTGTTTCATTCCTTGGAACTCTGTATGCATTGTCCAGGTTGCTTGACGGAGAAACTTTGTAGATTCTTTGCCGCTCGCAAGCTGATCTTGGCAAGCAGGAGAGTAACAATAAGCAAATATTGATTGTATTTTCTTTCCTTAAGTGCCAATAATTTCCTGTTATATCTACATGAAGAAAAAGCTGTTGCCATTGAATGAACAGAGAGAAGGAACTACACAACAGTATGTTCAGTTTCAGAAAAGCTAAAAAGAAATGTCTAATTGAATACATTAGATCCAATCAGAGAGGAGCATAGTGAAAAGAGTGTCTGGTTGCTGTATTGGTAGTCACGGGTTCGATGCCCATGGTTGATATTTCGTTGTAGAAGCTCAGATCCAACATGGACCCTTGGGTTGAAGGTCGTAGTTTCGTGTTTCTGCATTGAGTTGTTCTAACCCTTCAAAATGCAGCTTATCGGTGTCATAAATGACATAAAAAAGAAAAATCGAAGGCGGTGCTGAAACCTGAATTCGAGTTCTTTCCGGTGAGTTAATAGGATTCACCATGTAATGGAAACGGTTCCACTCTTGTTTGGCAGATCGGCATGGCTATGTTGTGACATACAATATAGAAATCAAGTCCAATGAGAATTTGTAGACATCTTTCCATATTCAAATTTTGAAACCCTTAGCCTCCAAAGGATGAAATAGATGATCAACTCTCTCATCCAAATATGCCAACAACCTAAAGTCATATTTTCAGCCCAACCGGGTTCGAACCGGTGACCTCTTGATCTGCAGTCAAATGCTCTACCACTGAGCTATGGACCGTTTGCTAGTGTATCGATGTGGGAACCCCGAAGCAGATTTGGTCCCAAGCTCTGTTTCAGTCAATCTCTTCACCAGCATCTTGAAACCCATCCTTCCTCATCTCATTCACATGCCGTGTGTGGATGCATAATATACTGTGTAATTGCCGGCATTAGGGGTCTTCATGGTTCAGTTTTGTTCAGCTTTATGCCCAACCTAGAAGCAAACCAATAAAATCAGGTTCTTCATTTTTTGACAACCAAACCCGACCATTATAATTCATATACAAGTAAACCAAGCTAAACCATTGGTCATGGTTTCTTTTGTTTCAAAATTGTGCTGCTCCGAATAAGACAAGTTAAAAGGATACCCTTCTAGATCATTATATATATATATATATATAGTATCCTACTCAATAATGCATTGTTTTGATTAGTATGAGTATCATTTCAAAATTTTTAGAATGTAATAAAAATATCTTTTATATTTTTTAAAGTCTTTTAAAATTTTAAAATGATACTCATGCCAACCAAAAGCAATGAGTAAACATGTTAAAAATGGACAAGATCTATTTCTCTCTATATATAGAGAGAGATTGTGCATATGAAAAATCTAATTGAAAACTGTTGCTTTGATTAATTGACCTATAAGTGGGGTGAGTGAGGTGACCTGTATGTTTTCACACAGGTCAGTAGGACTGTTATCGTTATGATATTAATTGTGTTTTCAAAAAGGTCACCTCACTCGTTTATTTCGTCCAGAAAACAGTAACACTCCTCATGAACAGTATCAAACTCTAATCGCCCCTACGCACAGGTCAATTAATCATAGTTAGAGTTTTCAATTAGAGTTGTCACATGCACAATCTCTCTCTCTCTCTCTCTCTCTCTCTCTATATATATATATATATATATATATATATATATATATATATATATATATATATATATATATATTCCATGAACCAAAGCATACGATTTCTTCTTCTTTTTTCATGTTTGGATCGGTGTGATCAGTTTGGATCAGTTTGATAAGTTCTTAGAACACTGCTAGTTAGCATGTCAGGTTTTCGAGGTATGTTTTTTGGACAAATATCAATACATATAAAAAGATAAATCAAACATTATAAAATATAAAAAAAAAGAAAATTGCTCTCCAATGTTTGGGTTGGATCACACATACCTTGGGTATCGAACATATGACCTTCAACTGTATATATATATATATATATATATATATATATATATATATATATATATATATATATATATATATATATATATATGTATGTATATATATATGTATGTATGTATGTATGTATGTATATATATATATGTATGTATATATATATATATGTATGTATATATATATATATATATGTATGTATATATATATATATATGTATGTATATATATATATATATGTATGTATATATATATATATATGTATGTATATATATATATATATATATATATATATATATATATATATATATATATATATATATATATGTATATATACTTTCAAAGTAGGCGGTGGTTCTCGGGAAATAGATACTTCAAGCAGCAAAAGGCCATTTCGAGATGCTGCGACTTGTCAAAGGTTTAAGTGTCATGTAGTAAACACAAATCTACAAGTAATTACATGTAGTATAGTATTCATTTCATTTAATTAGGTATTAGGAAGGCTAAAATGGAATACCCAAGAAACTATGAAAGCAAAAACCATACAAGCAAGTAAGAAGTTCAGGACCCTATGTCCGGCCCAAAAGGGCCTATTATCTGCCGGTGCTGCTGCTGCCGGAATAGGATCTGGGACCGGATCCGAAGTGCCATCATTGACGATGCTTGCATTTGCAATCACCTCTCTCCCCTCATTGAGGACCACCATGTTGGTAGCAGTCGATCCACATATTTCACATATACTAGAAAAATACATTGTGCTTAATAAGAAAAGCTTCTCATGAACTCTTCATCATTGCAAAAGATTTTCCTAATAAATTAAGAAGAAAAGATAAAAGGAGAGTACTTTTGTTAATTTTAATGAAAAAGATGGGGTTAGGTAGAGCCCTACCACATTCTCCACCCTCGAGATTGAACACTTGATCTTCAACTTAAAGGTTCCATTGAGTCTACCCCTATGAGGAATTCTTGAAACAATGGAGGACGAAGCGAATAATATCTCTACATAAGTACATCCTATAAGTTATTATACTGTAAGTATCATTCTCAACCAACTTCTAAGACTACCATAAAGCTTGTAACAATGTCATGTTGGAAGTAAATGTGCAAGTCTGAGTTGAGTTTGTCATTTGAAAAGGTAAATAGGCCATGGACTTTCTAGAGGAGCCGTGGTTCGTTGCTAATGGGATTGGTAGGGTGGTTAGTGGATACTACCAACCCAATGGTGGAAGGTCACCCTGCTCGAAATTTTGAAATTTTGTATTTTTGTATTAAAACTTTAAAAAAAAATTGATTTTTTTTAAAGTCAGTTCCACCCAAAACAAATTTCTAGATCCGTTTCTATATCAACCCAATCCGATGCCATCTCGTACCGACTTATGATGGCACATGTTAGGATTGATTGGTTAAGGTGGCAAAAAGAGTGCATAGGCATAAAGAGCAAGAGCCAACTGGTTAGGCTGTCCACTCACAAGTCATGGTCATGACCACGATATCTGTGGCATGCACTTGGCCCCGGCCTCCACCTTATACCAACAACAAAGAGAGAGAGAGCACAACTTTCAAAATGAAGTTTACAAGTTTGAATCTAGAGGCATCCACGTGTAGAAAAGACAGTGGCAGATCCACATTGAGTCGAGAAAAATTGAATGAAAATACCCTACTTGCAGTTGAGTCTATGTATATAATACATACTTCGCCCCACCTTAACAGATGACATATTTGCCTCACCATAAACAAACATCTAGATCCATCAGTGGGCACCGATCTTTCTAACCACAGCTTGCAAACATAACTAAATAAAGTAAACAAATTGCGCCCCCTTCTCTCTCTCTATTTATCTCAATATATGTGTATATATATAAACAAGTTAAATGAGATCTAATAATCAAATGAAGAACATTATACATGATACTTTCAGAGATATGAGCTGTCTGTAACTTGGACATTTTTTTATATGAATTTTATGAATTATCTTAATGTGAATTTCAAGGCAAAATATACTAAAGGTACTTTTCTACAGCAGTTTCTGAATCCTTCCTGAAAATTTTATCATTTGCTTAAACACATTTTTGAGGCCTTGCTCTCCCTTTTTCTTAAGCGTTACCCATATCATTTCTACTGAAGCTATATTTGGCCACCGAAATATAGGGTGCTGAGAAGAAACGGGCATACTTCACATTCTACATCAAAATGCAACTGCAGAGACACTTTTGGTACAATGGGAAGGCCGGATCTGATGAATGCCCTGGGTATCGAACTCATGACCTTCAACTCATGAGTTGACACGGCAAGGTGAGCTATTCAATTAAAGGTCTCAAAACTAGTTGTGACATATTTTTGTGAAAATACTCAACTTTGTTAAACTAGATATACTCTTGGATTCAAGCCTTACAAATGGAGAAAACCAGTAGCAGGAGAGCCTTACCGGCATGGTGGGTCGATCTGGCTCGAAGTGGTGGTGGCTTAGACCGAAAAATATACAAAAAAAATAGTTTCAGAAAGGAGCATGGACTTAGATAGTTGCATCCATTTTAAAGCAGATTGAGAGGACCACTGCTTTCCATGGTAGATCTAATTATGGACAAGGTGAAGCCGCTGCCTCATCCCAAAATCCGAGTAAATTTCAAAAATAAAAGAAAAAAATTGAAAATTTACATGGAATGGGACGACCACACCTGAATTTCACCCAACTGAACTTCGCCGGAGCCCAAAAAGTTCTCTAGGGGCGCGATTGACTGCATCACGGGTCCATTAACCAAGCTGATCGAGTTCAAGGTGAGCTTAATGATTTCCTACTTCCCTTCTTTTTCTCAAAACACTGAACAGGAAAGCAAACTAAGCGCTATATGGGTCGGTTATCTTTGGCAACCTTGGTATCTTATGGGATATAGATAGATCCAGACCCAGATCTAACTAAGCGCTATATGTATGACCCATAATCAAGGATCAATTTAATCTTAAGATTGCTTTTATTCGGGTTTGGCTCAAATGCATGAATCCGGTCCATCACAAGCCATTGCGACAAGCATGGTGGGGCTTTTCCTGTATTGACCCTGCCTTGATACCAACCATTGAGAATCCAATGGCATTAAGGCTCTGTCTCAATAATACAGAAGAACGATATTATCAGCCATGAGTGGAGCAGCACTCTTACATCAGTGGCACCAATAGCTATTTATGATGGCTCTGAAAAATCTCGAACTGAGTGTAATTTCGCGTCTCTGAAACTATTCCAGTACTATTACCATCCATTCACTACTCAGATCACAGAAACTTCTCCTAAACAAAGCTATTTTATCGCCGGAAATATTGCTTTCCTGTTTTCAGTCTTTTGAGAAAAAGAAGGGAAGTAGGAAATCATTAAGCTCACCTTGAACTCGATCAGCTTGGTTAATGGACCTGTGATGCAGTCAATCGCGGCCCTAGAAAACTTTTTGGTCTCCGGCGAAGTTCAGTTGGGTGAAAATCAGGTGTGAGTTCAATTGGGCTCCGGCGAAGTTCAGTTGCCAAAGATAATGGATGACCACACGATTCGGACCACGCAAAAATCTTATGGCAGGAAAAGGAAAAGGACATGACAGAGCACCAAACGGACAATCCTATTCAATTAGAACAATAAATGGGTCGGTTCCATCTGACTTGGACCCGTCGGACCTAAATGGGTCTTCCCAGCATTTCTACTTGGCTGCAAGATCCAAATCCAATTACACCCCTACAACATCAACATCATTCTAAATTGTGATTGTACTGAATCTGGATACCCGTCACATACATTATTTGGATCTCTATGGGAGGTATTTAGGCTCAAATATTCAAATCAAGCTTGGACGACACTGTACCATATTCTCCCTTCTCAACACCAATCGCCACTATTCTGCACTAAAAATGGATTCAAATGGAAAACGAAATGAGCTACACGTAGACGTGACTGGTTTGGAACCGGCCCAACAGTTTCAATCTTAATTGAATCGCATCAGGAACCAGAGTTAGTCAAACCGGACTTGGAGCCAGGAACCATCTGGTTCGTTTCCCTAGGACGTTACCCGAATCAATGGTATTTTTTTAATTTCAAAAATTTAATATTTTTCCAGTTTCGGGCAATTTAGGACTCTATTCCTACGGTTCCGAAAAAGAACCGGAACTGTCCCATTCCTCCGGTAATGAACTAGCTTAGGCAGACTAATACAATCCTCCGGTAATGAAACCTCTCACTTGAAGGTTCACCATCTATCGCAAAGAGTCCTGTCTCTATTGTCCACCAACCTCATTATCTACAATAATTTATTGCAGCATGCCCCATGTTTCTACTGCAAAAGAAGGCACCCATTTGCTTCCTGGAATCCCTTCTTCTTCCGTATAACATCTCAATACAACTCAATATCAATAAAACCTTCAAGTTGAAGGTCACGAGTTCGAAACTCAGAATTCGCCTCTCAACTATAAAGAAAAGCAGCGAGGAAGAGGCCAAACTCGGGTTGGATGCCGATGGAAGTGCGAATTTTCCCTCGTGTATTAAACTAAAAAGAAAAAGCGAAAAATGAAATACATACATAATAATTTAGAGAAATAGGATCAGAAAGAACGATAGAACTGAAAATCCACAAAAGAGCATGAATTAAAGAATGAAATAATAATAAAAAGAAAAAGAAAATGATGAAAATTGCATTATGAAAAGCAAAAAATTAAGGGACTCACGTGTTTCCTTTGATCTTGAACCATGCCTCGGCGCACTGTTGATGGACGAAGGCGAGATCGTTCTTGCATTTGCAACCCAACTCCATTGACCTCCCATTCTCATCCTCGTCCCGTGCAGCTCCCTCCAAACCCAGATGACAAATTCTACACTTCTTTCCACCATCTTCACCCTTCTCCAGATCATCCTCCATTTCTCTTTCTGCTGTTTAACAACTTAAAATGTCACTCAAGACTCTTAAAGGGGGCGAAGAGCAAACATCGAGGTGCCAAACCTTCCTGTCGATGCGGGCTCTCAGGCGGAGATCAGTTGCTTAAAAAGAGTCCCATCTGCCATGAATACAGAGAAAGTTCAAACAATTTAGAGTTAAATAAGTTTTATTAGTCAGAGCAAATAAACTAATATGTTTTGGTAGAAACATGGGGGGTTTTGTGGTATCTAATCCAATAATTTCAGCCACCTACCTTGCCTTATATTATCAGTTGAATGGCATAGTAGATTAGTTAGGTCATAATGACAATCCCTGCATCAAACCAAAACCAGAATCAAAGCCTTCTGCAACACCAAGCAGGGCCTGCAGACCTGGGCGAGGAGGGGCGGCGGGATAATCTGAAATCCAGAAATATCCAATCACAGAATTCAAGAATTCCAGAATTTTCAAAATGTTATATTGACTCTCACATCTGATTTTTACCCAACTGGATTTTGCCTCACCCCGAAAGGATTTCTAGGTCCGCCGGCCGTGGCTACATGAATTGTTATTGAGCTTCATCTTCTGCCATATTAGCATTTAATTCCAGAAGATCATAATTATGTTCTTATGAAATCATGGAAATTAAAACTTATAAAACAGAAAATAGTCATTGAAAGCTTAAGGGAGCACCAAACAATAGAAAACAGAAATTAAAAGGACTAAAATCATATAAAGAGTAGCAGGAGTGATCTCAAGAAGGAAATTACTAATCGTCAGTCTTAATAATAATCGTTGCCATCCTTCTTAATTTCTATTAATATTATAATTACTGGAGAGAGAGAGAGAGAGAGAGAGAGAGAGAGAGAGAGAGAGAGAGAGAGAGAGAGAGAGAGAGAGAGAGAGAGAGAGAGAGAGAGAGAGAGAGAGAGAGAGAAATTGGGGTTACCTCTGCCGGAATCTACTCCTCCCTGAGAGAGGAAGATGGCGGACTAATGGACAGAATGAAGGTGAGAAGAGCAGGCTGGCAGCAAAATTATGTTGGTGGTATGCTGAAGACGGATAATCTGGTTCTCCAGAAGGTGTCGGCGAGAAGTCTCTCTCTCTCTCTCACTCTCCACATGTATCTAAATAAATGGATGCTGACATGTAGAAGGAGGTAACAGTAAAATGCAATTAGTTATCTTCTTGCTCACTGCGTCACCGATCCTTGGACCGTTCGACAAGCAGGAAGGGAGGACGAAGAGAGAAATTTTCAAGCACGACCCGCCTAACGCTGAGCAACAAGTATACCACATGGGTGGGCCACACGCATTTACGCATGCACATGTATTATATATATGAAAATAAGATGGTAAGCATGTTCACCTATTACTTTTGATCATATAAATATAATTTTAAAAAATTTAAAGGTCTTCAAGAAAAATAAACCATAATATTATTACATTCATACTCTAAAAAAAGAAGGATCGATGAGAGAACATCAACAATGTGCAAGATTCAATCTCTCTCTCTCTCTTTATATATAAAGAGAGAAACTAGGAGTTGCTAGACAACCTAGCATATAGATTTTGCTTGATGCTATGTGTCATTTGTGCGATTACAAGCAAAGCATGCATAATGCATACGATATCTATTTAATGCATATAATATACGATATGAACTGGCATATAGCAACTCCCATTCTCTCTTGCTCTCTCTCTCTCTCTCTCTCTATATGCCAACTCCCTCCATTGTTTTTTTATGGCATGAGTGTAATATTGAAAAACAAAGGTTTCTGAAAAAGAATGAAAAAAAATGTTATTATACTCATACTCCGAAAATAATATCATGAAAAAACTTTGTAAGTAGTAAGCAAGATCCAATCACTATATATATATATATATATACATGAATATATATATATATATATATATATACATGTTATATATATATATATACATGTTATATATATATATATACATGTTATATATATATATATATATATATATATATATATATATATATATATATATATATATATATATATAAAGCTAATATGACTCAACATGGAGCTCAATGGTGCTCAAGTCACCAATGTTATTAATGCGAGGAAAGACTTGATTTGGTTGGTTGGTGTGTATAAGTGCAAAAAGAGGCCATAAATGTTGCGAAAGGTCAAATAAGGAGTGCATGTAAAACATACTGTTAATTGATGATACAACAAACATATGTGTCTCACCTTTCCTTTTTTTTATTAAGGTTACAAGTAAAATTAATTAAGATAAAATGATGTAACCTACGTTGTAAATGGCAGGAAAAACTTGGCACTAATTAAGCATGATGATGAGGGTTTGAATCCCATCGTATTTGGAGCTGATAAATGATCCAAACAAAGGGACCCTCGTTCAATAGCGACTCATTTTCTGCAAAAACAAGCTGGGAGTGGCGGATCTAGAAATTGATGTCGGGCAAGCACCTAGAGATGAGGAAGGGCATAGCATACTAAACCAGAATATGACAACATAAATGTACCATTTTTTGCAGCACTATATTTTTTCTTTCTTATACACAATTTTGTTGCAAAGAATAAGGAGTCATAGTTTGATATATGATCCATGTAGACTAAAAATACTAGTATTATCTTATTTTTCTCTCCTATCAATTCTCAAAAACTAAACGAAAGTTTCATGTTAAATCGGGGAGTTAAAAATAAGGATAGACGTGGAGATTCCTGAATAGGTCAATCTTTTACCCAAAAACCCATGAAATTGTTTAAGGTAGCATAACCATGGGTGCAAGGATAACCTTTAGCATTTTGGATTAATATTTAAAATTTCGGGTGAGCGTCCGCTGACCCACTTTACACTGAGGTGAGGTATTGCTTCACCAAAATCTAAAAAATAGGTCTGCCATTATATGTAAGAAAATATAAGTGTTTTGTTGACGAGAAATATAAGTACGCCTCATTCTAAAAAGATTCCTAGGTCCGTCATTGAGCATTTCCTCTACTTCACCTCTATATAAATCTGCGACTGTGCCCTGGGCTAACTGTAATCCAAATAGCCTCTGTTCAGGCATGATGAGCTCAACATGCTTTTACTAGCCAAGCTGAAGCAAGTTGACTCTAGTTTTTTCACACACATTGAGAAGCAATCCTCCCCTCATGAAGTGCAACAAGTCCCTTTCTACTTATACTAATCTATTCCTCCTTGTGCGCCCAAAATCATCTTCCTCGCTTTTTAGGGTTCTAAATTGGTTTTCTATCCCTTTGCAAGCACTCTTCTTTTTCGTGACATATATAGTAATGTATCTAACTATATAAATCCCTAGGTTTGATCTGGATCTTCAAAATATAGAGAAAGATTGGAGTCCAAACCTAATTAGCTGTCCTTCACATGCATGGTACAAGAGTGGGCAGCCTAGGGGATTAAGATAAGGAGCTATCCCACAATCTCAATCCAGACCCGCAGCTCTTGTTCTTAGACCCCGGTTTGTTCATGTATGGATCTCATGGATCCAAACTATCCGAAACAATTTAGATCTATTAACGATCTCTACAAAACGATGTAAAGATGCATCGATCACATTTTCACACATCCGGAACGAGTTTGTGCAGGCAAATGATACCGAGCTCCTTGTAGTTCAGCTATGTTCGGCCCATGATGAGCTCACTCATGCTTGGTTCATGATTTAAAAGAGCTGAAGACTAGCTGGCTTGTGAAGCTTTACGACTTGAACATGAACACTGTATTCTGTTTGTCTTGGTTCGTATAAGCTCATTTCAGTTAGGTGTACGAAACTTTTTTCTCTTTTGGTGCAATGAGGATGCCAAAGCCTTAAGCAGGTTGCGGGTGTTGAACTAATGACCATCAATGTGAGTCTATGTGCTAGAAAACATTGTTAAACAAACTAATTGGGTGGACATAGTGTAAAGAAAAGATTCTACATACAAAAATAATTTATTTTTCTAGTAAAAACATAAATTATGTTTTTAACCTTTTTTTGGATTACAAGAGGAGGCCGAAGCCTAACACCCACACCCACACATGCACCTGCCAAGAGTCAAACCCCCCACCAGCAGCGATGGTTCTAGAGCGCCCTGCCGTTGAGCTAACGCTATGGGTGCAAATTATGTTTTTAACTATCATGGGCCCATGCTAGTCCCTGCCATGTGCATGAAGCAAACAAGGGACTTCCAGGCCTTTAGGCCCACGCACCACTCCTCAGGGAGGGGAAGAAAGCATGGACCCAGGAACGTGGTCATGCGCCACCGAGCTCCACACGCTTGTGTGCACTAACCTGACCCGTGGATCCGATTTGTGAGTCCTAGCATAACACATAGGCTGGTAAATGAACTAAGCTGCCTCGGGTTTGTCTCAGTTATAATCATCATGAACTCATTCATGTTTGGTGCGTGAGCCACACATGAGCTGAATTGTTTGGCTCTGAACGTTGTGTGATCAGCTCGACTTGGCCCGTATAAAATCCTTCAGTTAATTGTACATAGTATCTATGTAATTATATTCTAGAAGACCATGTTAACTGAACGAAGTAGATAGGCATAATTTAATTAAATGTGTAAATCTTTTAATTTTACAAGAAAATTATATAAATTTTATAATCTTGACTCAAGCAGATGAAAAAAGAAACTTTAACAAGCAGCTGGTCTTCAACTTGTGAAACTCGGCCTATGTTCCGTTATGAGCTGATGAGCTAAACATGAACAAGATCTCCTGACTTGATGAACAAGCCGTAAGAGCTATGATGAATTAGCCATGAACAGCTTGCGTTCGGTTCGTTGAGCCTGTTTGCTAATCCTAATGGCACAGAAAGAATAGAAAAATATATAAGAAACTCTGTAGAAACCCTTGGTGGAAGTTTCCTTCATCAGTCACTTGGGAGGCAGTTAGACATGACTGTTTCAGGTTTACCCAGAACTAAGAACCCGAATCAAACTAAGACTTCTGATTTTTGTTCCGGTTTCGGACTGGTTCCGGTTTCATGAAAGGTGAAACAGAATCAAATCGGGTGGTTTTGGTTTCGAGTCCAATTTCAACAGTTCCAGTCGGTTCTTGGTCCGGTTAAGTACAGGTTGGAAACACGAGGCTAGTTTCGAACTAACCATCCTAAAAACAGTGATTACTGAAGTAGACCTTTTTTTCTTATAAATTCATGAAAGAAACTTCCACCTAGGGCTTTGAAGTTTCCTTATCAATTGCGGCCTCTTTCCTTGCCCTCTCTTTTCTTTTAGACTCGGATCTGGATTTGATACCTCACACTTATCCGAAACGTTAGAGTCTATCTCGATGGTCTTGCCAGGGGACCTTCCCAAGTCCACCACCAGCGGGCCCGGAGGCTGACATGGGTCAGGTTTTTCTTCTTTAAGAACGCAATTGAATCATTGATTGCTCGCCACACCTGCCTGCCGTCATCATCTATCAGTATCATCTGCTGCACTGTCATTTTCCCATCAAGAAGCATTGGGGGGCTTTACTTGATGAAGTTGGTAATTCTACCCTCACTCTGAAGATATTCACGAGAAAAGATATAAGCTAGATGGCTTTCCTTATGAGCATATAGTGACTGATTTTGTTTATAAATATAGAAACAACACAGAAAAACAATGGTGATCAATGCAAGGATATATCATGCATAGTAGAGTTAGTTGTGTAAGACATGATCTAATTGAAATAAGAATGAACATACTTCCTTGTTCTATTGTGCCTCAATCAGTCAAGGTACAAATATTAAAAAATAGAAGATATTCAAGCACGAGGAGAAAAACATTGGGCATGAGAAGCACGAGAAAGAGTACAAGGATAAGAACAAAGAAAATAGCTTGTTTTTTATGTTTTATGTATTTTAAAATTTGAAACTTTGAGAATCTATGACTCATTTTTTTAGTAGTTTAAGACTTTAATGTAGTTTTTTTATTTTTTATTAATATAGTGTTATATTTTGAGCATGCATGTGATGCATGACATTATGCATGTTACATAATTGTTCTGACAAATTTTTAACTTGTAGTAGTTTTCTTTTAAAATTTTAAAGTATAAATGTATTATACCATATAATCCGATACTGTACGCTACATGAGTATCCATGCATCTATATGCTATTTACATCATTTGTACAATGAAAATTAACTACTCTCGATATAAGATTTCTAGCACTTTTTATGCTGACGTGCTTGTACGATAAATATACGGGAACTCGACTTACCTGTATTGTTGAATACATTGATGATATCAGTGGCTGAAAGCAAACCACCCCGGCCCATCACAATGAGAATACATATTAGAAAGTTGTTATGATATGTATTAGAGGAGGAGCTTAATTAAGGTGGTTTCAAACATTTCCTTGTGAGAAATTAGTTTTTGAACTCTTCAAACGGGATGTCGAAGCCCACCAAACTTATGGAGTGATTCATGCATGGGTAGTGAATTGTAGCTCGGTGCCAATTTCTTTTCTTTGGGTAAGGATGGGTGCGCACCTTAGTTGGTACACATTGAAATTTGACAAAAGCTAGATATAACATGAAAACAATGACGAAATATTGATGGTCACAAGATCTAAACTTGCCGTTGATAGATCACATCCAAACATGCCCTTCCTATATCCGATATGATTATCTAATATATTTCTATTACCTTATCGTCACCGACTCTTGTATAAATGGCCATCTGAGGCACCATATTTAACTTGTACAGGCATAGGACAACAAGATAACCATGGCTTCTCTGCCCCGACTAGTTTTCCTTGCTTTCTTCCTCATGTTGTCTCCCTTTGTCACGCTAGCTCAAGGTATGAAACTTGAGCATAAATTGAGTTTCTTCAGTATAGAGCATCTCATCTCTTTATCATCAATATCTAGGGCATCACAGGGCTCGTCTTGATTCGTGCGCCCAAGTTCCTCCTTGGAGTGCATTTCTTATTGCTTCTGTTCAAGGTATTTTTGCACCTAACATGGGCACACACACAATATACAAATATATATAAAAATTGAATCATCTCCATTTGTGTTTCACTTATGTTTATCGTTACTTTCGAAAGCAATATCAAAAGTTATAAGAGTATTTGAAAAAATGAAGGATAACTTTTATCACACTCATGCCACCGAAAACAACATGAGTATATAGGACCAGTGATGGGCAAGGTCCAGTCACACACACTCTCTATAGAAGGGAGGGGGGCATTTTTTCCTGCACATACTTTCAATTTTTCATTTGCTCTTTCTAACTTTTCTTATATTAATTGGGTATTTATTAAGATAAGGCATATTTGCATAAGTTGTTTTGACCTTGCCAAGATAATTTAGTTAGAAGTACTAATATGATCGATTTGTGTTCTTAGAAGAAATTCAGGCTCGCAGCCTTGGCGTATCATTGCTTCTTCACGTTATTCATCTTTGTGCGTCCCTGGTGCTGCAAGGCGACTCATAGATGCGTTTGGACTAACAAGAAATGTAAACGCAACTGCTAACTTTTTCCAAACTGTGTTTCAGACTTGCAAATAAATGAAATAAAAGAAGCTGGAAGTCGGTAACATCCTTCAAGATCATATCCGTGTATATGCGAGTGTTCGATCATTTAAATGGGTAGTAGATTACAAGAATAAAGACCATCTTCATTTCTTTAAATGATAAACTGAAACAATATCAGCACTTAGGTTTTTCTCATGCCATTAGTAAACATCGTGGTGTTCTTAATTAATTCCTGACGCTATTCAAATTCCCTAAAGCACGATTAACATGTGTTTCTGTTTGAATGGACGGTTCTACACGAACGACAGAGCACATTATATGACACTTAAATGTAAGAAGATAATAGGACATACAAGAGAACTTTGACCCTCATTCTTAAGGTAGAAAAGATGGATAAGATATCATGCAATCGAACGGGTCCCCAAGAATCCGACCATGCATATCTTAGCTGCCAATGGGGTTATGTAAAAAGAAAGAGTACTCGGTGTACTCGAGACTATGAAAGGACTATGGTACTTTTACTCCTAAGAAAGATAAAAAAGAGAGTTGCAATTGTTTAATTGATTTCTTATGCCTATCATCCATTGCTCATGCCTATTTATACACTTTACAGAAATGACACATAACTTACCAAACTTTTTAGGCATGATTCTCAATAACTCTCCACTTCTATATTAATGCTACTTTTTATGTTGTCACATTGATTAGGGTGTGCCAACTGACCCCATGATTTGTAATGTCAACTCTAGGTGATAGGTCTATTTCACAGGTTTGATGCCTCGATATTTCATAAGCCAGGTATCCCTTCTTCTTCAAGAATCTCAACCATCTGTCAGGCGGCAATATGTATCCTCTATGACTTCATATCCACAATAATTGAGGGCATGAGTCGTACCAAAATTAATTTTATGATAGAAAAACTAATGCATTTGTTTCTTTAGTGTGATTCATGAGATTCTATTAATTTTTCGTGAGAATCTACAAATGCAACAACTTCCTTCCATATTTTTGTGCTTCTGTAGACCGTTTTTGAACAATCTTTGCTAGAATTCCTCATTTTTCTGGTTTCATAGCTTCACCTTTGGATGTTGTTTTGCCTCCAAATTCCAAATCAACTCTTGGTCTATCTGATTTCCATATCGAGGGGCTGCCCTTGATTCGGGATGCATTTGTGATGTCTTATTATTCAAACTTTATTCGTCCTTATCCCATGACCAATCAATTGTATGTTAATTAGGTAGATAGTGTTAGAGACACACGAACTCTAGATACAATGAAGTGTCCATGACCTCATCATGCTGTTCTTCCTAGTCATACAATTTTATGATAATCTCCTCTACTCTTTCTTATCTTTTTGGAATTCTCAACATAATCATTTCCAATTCTCTTTTAGAATCATGTTTGTCACTATTCTTCACGTTCAAGCTATTACAGGTCTTTTAATCAATAGCGTTGATCCTATTTCCTTAGTAGAGCAGGATTTTCATACCCCAAAACTCTCACTACAACTTCTTTAGATAATTTTATACATTGCCATTTAAGTATCAAACCAATGGTGGATGACAAACACCATGCATTCTTGCTTTTATAGTTCTACCATTACATCACATGTACTCGTAAACCAAAGTTAACAATGACTACTCATGGTACATTTCCGCTACTATGTCTGGTACTAAACTTTCACTTGCCTCCTTATTTCCAGCCATGATTTATTATTCGGGTAATTATGCTCTTTAGGCCCTTTGAAATGGTAGTCCTATACATCTTATAGAATGACTACTATGGTTTCTTCAATTTTAGATTCACCTCTACTTCTATGAGTACGAGGTTTTCATGTCTCTCCCTTCAACGAATCATTGTTGATATGCTTAGGACCTGCTTTAACTATCATTCCTCTAACCTTGACTTCATTGATAGAGATAATTACTTGGTTATGGTCCATCAACCTCAATAAAATATCTTTTCTTCCATCATATTTGTTCTCTCTTAATTCTAATTCTACTGTCAAATTCAAAGAGGACTTCTACAAAACTGGATTACCGAGAATCTTTTGTCCTCAATTCTTATTTTGTAGTTCTTCATGCCAACAAGTTTACTCAAACTTGCAAAGAGATTTATTTGACTATTTGGTAATTGTGAAAAAGTAGGTTGTTGTCAACATATGTCTTTTTAAATCGGTACTTAAGAGTCAACCTACATGCTTCTTGAACCTATTTCAGAAAGAAACGCTTTCAAAAGTGCTAGATATGGTTCTTTCTCAACTCCTCCAAGTCTGAATGTTTGGTTATGCTTTAAATTTGACCAATACTGTTGTATATGTCACTTGTTGCAAGCACATCATTTCTTGAGTATATATATATATATATATATATATATATATATATATATATATATATATATATATATATATATATATATATAAAACACTTTCAACTTCCTGCACGTGATATCTTTTCCTAGATATACCACTAGGTATGTTCATGGGAGCGGTGAGGTCAGGGATCAGAGTCTACTAATGAAATGAAACCTAATTTATGAAAAATGTATCTAAATTCGAATATACGGATAAAATATGGGGAATAACAATGCGTTCACAAATTAAAAAAAGTAACACTTTCTTTTATTTATTTTCTCTTATAATTTATTTTATTTTTAAATGGGCATAAATTTTTTAATCAATGGAAAAAGGGTTGAGGCCGGGTTCATGGGGCGGGGACCTACTATCCCCATCCCATCAGGGATTTCCTTATTCTCCTCATCCCCGTTTCCACTCCCCAAATCTGCCTCACTCAAGACGGGTCCCCGTAGAGAACGGAGGATCTCCTCTCCATGAGCATCCTTATACACCACTGGGTTTGAATACGGGTGGATATTATCTAGTTTGTATGGGTTTTGCGAAAAGCCAAAGTGTCCTCGATTGGGTATGGAGTACTAACAAGCTAATAGGATAACAGGAAAACAGCCTATACCACCCATCTCTCCCTCTCTCACTATATATATTAATTCGGTACTCTAGTTTTTCTGATCATTGAATCGAGTTTGATCAATGTTGTGGATGTTCCAGAGAAAATGATGTGATTGCTTTTGTGCTTTGAAAGTATAAAAATACTTTTTGCTTTTACTGCAATAGTCGAGATACAGGAACAAGTACTCTAGAGTATTCTAGCATTAGATTATATATGATAAGTTTATATATATAGAGTATTCTAGCATTGTTATATATATATAGGGTGAGTCCACCAACAAAATCAATGATATGGTAAAGATGTCCTTTGAAGATTACCTGTGGTGATGGCACGAGACTTTGTCTGTGTTCTTGTGAGCCTATTGAAACTCGAAGAGCACGACGACAAGTTAAACACCATTTCCTTTGATATTTGGACAACACACCTTGTTGTCGATTAAAATCAATGTTAAGTCACTATAGGTAACTAAATAGAACAACCTACAACATGATAATCACTTACAACCGAGGTCTATCGAGTTTGATTTAGTAGATAAGAATCATTTGACATTGCTAGATAACCTCTTAGCGATTAAACAAATGGTTCCTTGAGCTTATAATAAGCACGTGACACCTAAATGATTCTAAGAGGAAGACAGTGTAGAAGGTAGTTTTTCTGATCACTGTGGAAGATAGTTGACTTGGTAAATGGTCCTCGAATTAGGAAGGACTCTATACTGTAACCTAAGTATTATCTGGCATCGTCTACAAGCTAGTAGAGATAGAGGGTGAAGAGAATAGCAGAAGCATCAATTAAAAGTATTTGAAGAAATTTACCCTTTTGCTTGGGAAGTTTGATCTATTCGACAACTTAGAAAGAATCAAAGGATATGAGAGTCACAGAGAGATAAAAAATGACAAGTTTATTTGCATGTGCATGTGTGATAAAAATAAAATATAGTCTATGTTTGTTTGGTGCAAAGTTGAATCTTATTTATTGTTTACTACCCTAGGTGACCATCTATGAGGATAGGTGAACTCTATTCATTGAATGACATGAGGAATTTGTGTTGGAAAATTTTATTGGTAGTTGGTAAAATACTCTTGTGTGTCTCCCTTTCTCTTTCTTTATATATATAAAAGGAATGATAGGATTCTTGAGGATAGTTCGATCGGCCTTGATAAATGATGGGGTGTCACATGATTGCCCCCCTCCTCTCATATGATGAGTATGACACCTTATTAACACTATCTCTCATCATCTATTAAAGATGATTGAATGGTTAGAGTCCGACAATATGACAATTGAATGGCTAGAGTCCGATATATTTGTGTGTTGTAAAATTCACAGATTATCTTTTTTTTATGTTTCTAACTGAATTATAGAAAATATTATTGTATGATGGTGCGTAAATGTGCCAAATTTCTTGAGATAAATTTATTATTTGATATGTGCATAATATTTGTAGCAATGTATTAGTACAATCAATCGTAATGATCTTCATATGTTTTATGATATAGATTTTAAACAAAAGAAATAATCACGATCAAAGGCTTCCTCACCTCAAAATTAGGAAGACGAGGCTTCTCTAACGGAGTAGGCTTGAACCATAAGTGCATTGCGTGTGCGCCAACTCCTTTATCCAACGCTTTCCATACTAGTTAATGACCCAACGAGCTTAACAGTCCTTGCTCGTTAAGTGGTTTTGTAGGTACAAAGCCGAGCTAGCCGAGAAACTCTGTCTTAACATGTCTACGAACGGCTCGCCAACCTTTTGTAACCAAAGCTTAACCTAGTTGGAAGAGAGATTTTCTTAAATACAGATTGTTCATTTTTCCTAAGATATTCTTGATGAAACTATTAAAAGATAATGACAGATTTCTTTTTATTTTTCTTTTTGTAGGAAATATTCAATTATTAACCTTCAGTATCAACAATAGGACTCGAGGATAAGCATTCTGGCGCCTCCCCAGAACAGGTACAAGGTTTGAGGACCTTAGCAAAAGTGGCTAAGGCTTATTATTACAATTTCTCACAACAAAAGATTGATCGAAACGATTGAAACCGATGAGACTACTGTTTCTCATCAGTGGCCAAGGCAGATGTCATTGCATTCGATCTTCGTCGAAAAGCATTGCTCAGTCTTATTACAGCACCACGGAGTCAAGGTGTACTCAGGTCGCCTGATGCAAAGAGGACGAATTTCTTCTTCTAAGAACACAAACCGATCAGATGATTAGTATTTCTAATTAATTAGCGTTTTTTTGTAGGAAATATGCATGGTGCAAAGCATAACATGATATATTGATTCATGTTCCAATATGACATTTGATATTAATTAATCGTTGGCACGCACTGGCACATTTACAGCTCTTTGCATCGTTTTTCTCGGCATGGGAACATTCAACTATATGCACACACATGCACGTGCGTGTAGTTGATACACAGAGAGAAAGAGAGGATATTCTATAATATTTCTTAAGTATGTCTGTATTGTTTCATTTAAACATGATTGGTTTGGAACCAGTCCAACAATTTCTTAAGCAGAACTTATGGAATATCAAATTGGTTTGCACACATATGCACACACATGCAAATTGGTTCGATACACAGAGAGAAAGAGAGAATACAATTTGGAATCGGTTTCAATATCAAAACCAGAACCGGCTTCTGGCTGGTCCGATTATGATTCCTGGGTTTTGGCAAACCAGAACCGAACATGTCTTGTTTCATTTACTCTCCCTCCTTTTCATTAGACTTGGCCTGTTTCGAATCGGTTTGGTTCCGATTCCTGATTCTAAGAAAATCGAAACCGACCATGTCAACTTTGAGCCGTATGTGCCGCCAAGTTTGTACTTGAGCTAGCAATATTTTTGTATGACACTTCGTCTTGGTCCGTAGCAATCGTGAATGGAAGCGCAACCAAGAAGAGGAAAAAATATCATTGACGTTTACCAATTCCATCCAGCAAGTTTGTGAGAAGGTACGTTTTCGAATAACAGAAAAACATGTACCAAGAATACAGAACATAAAAATTATGGTGACAAATATTGGGCAATTACTTATCTTTAAATATATAATAAAATAAAGATAAGAACATAAAGCGTATCAGAATGAACATACATACAACATATATGCATGTATGTACGTATGCACAAATATTATATATATACCACGAGCAAAAGCTATAAGAAATAGAACGAAAGAGAAATATGAGCAACAGAATCAAGTTTCAAGGGGATGAGATGCTCTATACTTCAAAAAAGTGTAGGCTTGCGGAAGTCATACCTTGAGCTAGAGCAACAATGGGAGACGACGCCAGGAAGAAAGCAAGGAAAATTAGTCTGACAAGAAGAGCCATGGTTATCTTGTTATCGTGTGCCTGTACATGTTAAGGATGGTGCCTCAGATGGCCATTTATACAAGAGCGTGTGGGATAAGGTAGCACAAATTTAGTAGATAATAATCATACTGGATGTAGTAATGGCATGTTTAGATGTTATATAGCAAAGGCAAGTTTAGATCTTGTGACCATCGATACTCCGTCCTCATTTTAGTCAGATTCCAATTTCATGTGACCTTCAATATGTTGACGGGCTCGACCATGTCTGGGAGTAAAAGTACCATCTAATGGGGCGTCTACCACCTTCACCTCCACCGTCCTTAACCCTTTGTTACCCAACTTGACATGTCCATCTTTAATTGCTTTACGAGTTTATGAAGAATTTGAAGAGGCTTCGCATGTTGCATTCTACGATTGTCTTGGGGGCACAACTGATGAAGAGAAAGACAGCTGGCGAACTGAATTCCCGTCATCTTTGGTGGTCATCTAGCGATATTCATATGACCATACAGGAAAGTATATCACAATCGATTCAAGGGGTATTGCAACTCCCGAGTATGTCCGGAACGTCAGCCAATGTTAGGGTCGAGCATTGACGGCAATTTACACCAGTTTATATCTTTCAGCTAGCCATTCTTGCTCTCACATTGCGGCCAATCGTTTTACCACCAGTGGTGACAAGATATGTCTCATGAAATAGAGAAGAAACCAATGGATTTGTCACATGGATGCGTGGAGCGAATCATGGAGGGATAGCCTCAATTGATCCATAACAAATGCATTGGCATTGGGCATTTAAGAAATGGATTCTCCTCTTCCATATCGGACTAGAAGACAATGGATGTCCAGCTTGATCATCGGATATGGTGTTACAATCACTGTGCACTGGCGCCCCGTGGTCATTGTTGGGGAGGGTTAGTGTTACTAGATGCTACCAAGTACGCATACATTGTTGGTCTCATTGGGTGTTTCAAAAGGAGTTTATTGTGGTTGAGAGGGACTAAACCCGTTATGTCATGCCAAAGAATATTGACCTTCGTCCCCAAAGGGTTTGAATAATGCTCAAACAATCGTAGATCTGAAGAGCTTGTCTGAGTGTATCTCAATAAGATGATGTGAAGAATATGTTCATGCATTTTCCCCAGTTACTCTTGCGTTTCTCAAGTTCCTTGAGTTCCTTCTCTAGTGTAAGGTGGTGGTGGACTTACAAAAAGTTTCGAGGCAACACCAATCTTATAGATGGCAATAGCCCAGGTCGGCAATTGGGATAACTAAATGCAGCAAACCAAAATTCCCTGGGGTGACGAGTGCAAGCTTGGGTAATTTTCTCCCTATGAGTAAGAGGGCAGCTACAAAGAGTCACCTTCTTGGAATTCCCCCTCTCCAAGAATGTTATAGAATTAAGAATTTTCTTAAGTCGGATCAAATTATTGAAAATATTTAAGATTAGTCAGTTAAAAATTTAAAATCTTTTGCACATGCGCATAGAAAAATACAAGAACGTGCACACACATATATGTGTATGTGTATATGATGTTGTCCACTCATGCCCATCTATTGTTTTTTTGTGGTATGAGTGTAATTTATAATTTTTAAAAGGTTTTGAAAAAGCATGAAGGATATTATTATTACACTCATGTCACCCACACGCAATGGGTGAAAAGAACCAATCTCTCTCTCTCTTTATATATATATATATACAAACCTTATTGTTATTCCAACCATATGTGAACTTGGTCAAACCAGGTATTCCCCCTCCACATTCCATTCGAGTTAGTTGGGGTCAAGCCAATATTACCATCATTGAACGTCGCTGAGACAAGTGCAAGCTTGTAACATGCCGGATCCGGGGAACTGACCCAAGCCCGATCTGTAGTTCCAAGTTTGGGTCAATAAGTTCTTTGAGGAAAATCCCAAAACCTTCGGTGGAAGTATCCTTAGTTTGGGTCAATAGGTTGGGTTTGGGTTGTGCCATGTTGGTTCAAGTCAAAATCAGGTTGACTAACTGGACCACTATATGATAAGGGTGTTTTTGATTCAAGGTATCATAATTAGACCTTGGTCTTGGGTGCTTGCAGTTTCAAGTTTTTTTGTGCATCAAACTGTCATTGGTGTGTGAAACAGTGATTCTACAGGAACAATTCAAATAAAAACATATATTCTCATGTGTTATAGGCTCGTCTGCGTCCGCACACGGTATTATTTCATCGCTATTTTTACATTACCTTGATACGTAATTTGGTATTACTTTTGATTGGCTCGTCAAATGTTTACGTATCACATATGCTTTTCGGCAATCTCGACGTGATAAATTTGACAGATTGACAAGGCCGCTCCCCTGCAATGTGGTTCTCCCAAAATCTACTCATTTTAGGATATAATACGACTTTCGTGCTTTCTTGAGTCTATGTCCAACAAAAAGACGAGTTACAAAATTAAACGGAAGAACAATCTTGTTTATGGAAAGGCCTTATGTAAATGACATAAATGAGAACACAAGTAAATGAAGAGTTCTCACTGCGTTTTATTTCTAGTACGATCGAACCCGTCATTGTTTGTGCACAACGCTCGTTTATCCTCATTGTGGAGAAAGAGAACCCCAAAAAGGCAAGGTCCTTGCTCGTACGGATAACGGAACGGGGAGCAACACCAAAAAGGAAAAAGGGGTGCAGTAAGAGGACTTCCCAGGAGGTCACCCAACCTGGTACTACTCTCGCCCAAGCATGCTTAACTTCGGAGTTCTGATGGGATCTGGTGCTTTAGTGTTAGTATGATCGCCCCCATCAAGGTTTGCACGCAATATTCCTTTATCCCCTTTGAGGGACGAATCCCTTCACCACCGTTCCTACGACTAACAAAACGAGAAGCCACACTATGGAGGAAGAAAGAGTTAACTACGAAGACTTCCCGGGAGGTCACACATTCCCGTCGGAGCACGCTTACCTTCGATCTCACAGCGTTTTATTGCTAGTATGATCAAACTCTACATTGTTTGTGCACAACGCTCGTTTATCCTCTCTTCGAAGGATGAGACCCCAGTAAGGCGAGGTCCTCGCTCGTACGGATGACGGAACAGGGAACAATGCTCGTTTATCCTCTTTTCGGAGGACGAGAACACCAACAAGGCGAGGTCCTTGCTCATATGGATGACGGAATGGGGAATAGCACCAAAAAGGAATAAAAGAGTGCAACACGAGTACTTTCCAGGAGGTCACCCATTCCAATACTACTCTTGGCCAACCACGCTTAACTTCGGAGTTCTCATGAGATTTGGTGCTTTAGTGCTGGTATGATCACACCCCTAAAGGTTTGCGCATAATATTCCTTTATCTCCATCGAGGGACGAGTCCCTTTGCCACCATTCCTACGACTAATGGAAGGAGAAGCCGCACCAAGGAGGAAGAAAGAGTTAACCATGAAGACTTCTCGAGAGGTTACCCATCCCCGTTGGAGCACGCTTACCTTCGATCTCACGGCATTTTGCTGTTGGTACGATTGAACCCAACATTGTTTGTGCACAACACTCGTTTATCCTCTCTTTGAAGGACGAGACCACCAGCAAGGCGAGGTCCTCGCTCGTACGGATGACGGAAAGAGGAACAACATCAAAAAGGAAAAAAGGAGTGCAACATGAGGACTTCCCAGGAGGTCACCCATCCCATTACTACTCTCAGCCAACCACGCTTAACTTCGAAGTTCTCATGGGATCCAGTGCTTTAGTGTTGGTATGATCACACCCGTCAAGTTTTGCCCACAATATTCCCTCATTCCCTTTGAGGAACGCGACCCTTTGCCACTCTTCCTACGAATAACGGAACGAGAAGCCGCACCAAGGAGGAAGAAAGAGTG
Source organism: Brasenia schreberi (assembly GCA_036023115.1). Taxonomy (NCBI): domain Eukaryota; kingdom Viridiplantae; phylum Streptophyta; class Magnoliopsida; order Nymphaeales; family Cabombaceae; genus Brasenia; species Brasenia schreberi. The sequence continues at coordinate 6,013,801 of JAYKKT010000043.1, forward strand.
AACCACAAACACTTCCCAATAGGTCACCCATCTCCGTCGGAGCATTCTTACCTTTGATATCATGACGTTTTATTGCTGGTACGATCGAACTTGACATTGTTTGTGCACAACACTCGTTTATCCTCTCTTCGAAGGATGAGACCCCAACAAGGCGAGGTCCTCACTCATATGGATGATGGAACGGGGAACAACCCCAAAATGGAGAAAGGAGTGCAACATGAGGACTTCCCTGGAGGTGAACCATCCCACTACTACTCTTGCCCAAGCACGCTTAACTTCCGAGTTCAAATGGGATCCGATGCTTTAGTGTTGGTATGATCGCACCGGTCAAGGTTTGCGTGCAATATTTCTTTATCCCCTTTGAGGGACGAGTCCCTTTGCCATTGTTCCTACAACTAATGGAACAAGAAGCCGCACCAAGGAGAAAGAAAGAGTGAACCATGAACACTTCCCAGTAGGTCACCCATCCCCGTCGGAGTACGCTTACCTTTGAAGTTCTCTATATGGCCTTAGTGCTGGATTAAATCATTTAATGCTACTTTTAATTTGCTCATCATCACATATTCTCATGTGTTATAGGATCGTCCGTGTCCACGCGTGGTATTACTTCGTCGCTATTTTTAGATTACCTTGATACGCGATTTGGTATTACTTTTGATCGGCTCATCAGATTTTCATGTATCACATATGTTTTTTGGCTATCTCGACGTGATAAAATCGATGGCTGCCCTGCAACGTGGTTCTCCCAAAGTCTTCTCATTTTAGAATATAATATGACTTTTGTTCTTTCTTGTGTCTACGTCCAACAAAAACACAAGTTACAAAATTAAACGGAAGAACAATCTTGTTTATGGAAAGGCCTTGTGTAAATGACATAAATGAGAACACAAGTAAATGGAGAGTTGTCACGGCGTTTTATTGGTGGTAGGATCGAACCTGGCATTGTTTGTGCACAATGCTCGTTTATCCTCTTTTCGAAGGACGAGAACACCAACAAGGCGAGGTCCTTGCTCATATGGATGACGGAATGGGGAATAGCACCAAAAAGGAATGAAAGAGTGCAACACGAGTACTTTCCAGGAGGTCACCCATCCCAATACTACTCTTGGCCAACCACACTTAACTTCGGAGTTCTCATGGGATTTGGTGCTTTAGTGCTGGTATGATCACACCCCTAAAGGTTTGCGCATAATATTCCTTTATCCCCATCGAGGGACGAGTCCCTTTGCCACTGTTTCTATGACTAACGGAACGGGAAGCCGCACTAAGGAGGAAGAAAGAGTTAACCATGATGACTTCCTGAGAGGTCACCCATCCCTGTCGGAGCACGCTTACCTTCGATCTCACGACATTTTGCTGTTGGTACGATCGAACCCGACATTGTTTGTGCACAATGCTCGTTTATCCTATCTTCGAAGGATGAGACCCCAACAAGGCGAGGTCCTCGCTCATATGGATGACGGAATGGGGAACAATACCAAAAAGGAAAAAAGGAGTGCAAGACGAGGACTTCCGAGGTGGTCAACCATCCCGGTACTACTCTCTTCCAAGCACGCTTAACTTCGGTGTTCTAATGGGATCTGGTGCTTTAGTGCTGGTATGATCGCACCCTTTAAGGTTTGCACGCAATATTCCATTATCCCCTTCGAGGGATGCATCCCTTTGCCACCGTTCTTACGACTAACGGAACGAGAAGCTGCACCAAGGAGGAAGAAAGAGTGAACCACAAAGACTTCCCAGGAGGTCACCCATCCCCGTTGGAGCACGATTACCTTCGAAGTTCTCTACGTGGCCTTTGTGTTGGATTAAATCATTTAACGGTACTTTTAATTCGCTCGTCAACACATATTCTCATGTGTTATAGGCTCGTCCGTGTCCATGCGCGGTATTACTTCATCGCTAATTTTAGATTATCTTGATATGCGATTTGGTATTACTTTTGATTGGCTCGTCAGATTTTTACATATCAAATAAGCTTTTCGGCTATCTCGACGTGATAAAATCAATGGCACAGCAAGGCCACTCCCCTGCAATGTGGTTCTCCCAAAGTCTGCTCGTTTTAGGATATAATACGACTTTTGTGCTTTCTTGCGTCTACGTCCAACAAAAACACAAGTTACAAAATTAAATGGAAGAACAATCTCGTTTATGGAAAGGCCTTACGTAAATGACATAAATGAGAACACAAGTAAACGGAGAGTTCTCACGGCGTTTTATTCCTGGTACGATCGAACCCGACATTATTTGTGCATAACGCTCGTTTATCCTTGTAGATGTGAAAATTTTACTTCAAGCCTATGTAGAGACTTGAAGAAAACTTTTCAACACTACTTCGTTACGCAAGCGTGCTAGCTAGTTTCCAAAAACTAGCAAAGTTTTAAATCTGACTTAGCGATTGTGGCTAAGCGGGATCTTTTTGCTTTAGACTTTCTTGATCCGATGCTCAAGGGTCAGCCTAAGCGCTTTGAGGATTTCAAATGTATAGGTGAAGTTTCAAATCCAAGTGGAAAATGAGGTGTTGTCAAGAACAAATTCGTGCACTTTGGTTTAAGTTTGAAAATCAAGAAGTTCTGAAAAGCAGAAACTGGTTCTGTTTTCAAAGCTTGTTTCTCAAATTTGTTTGGGTGACCTAGAGATTCAAAAATTCATGAAAATTTTACAGGACACAGCTTGGAATGTCAATTCTAAGACACTTTTTGATTTAAATTTTGGGAGTTTGATGATGCAGAATTAAATCGGCAAAGTGTCTCTGCTCAAACACTTAGAACTATTCTATCATAAAAATACAAAGACCGAAAGATAGGTCTTTATCTCGGTGCTTATAGCTCCGATTTTAGTGCACTTGGTCTTGTTGGAAAGCTATAGATATTAGCTTTCTAGTGAACTAAGTTTCACCAAATTTAGACAAATACAGACAGAGTTATAGGATGATTACCTAGGATTTATTGTAGGAAAATAATTTTGACAGAATGTTTCTGAATTTTTCCTGATCTTGCACACATTTTAATACGTGGTTGAACGACCCTAAAATTCTTGAAAATTTTATTATAGGTGGTCTTGTGTGTATAGATAATGTGTGCCAAATTTTAGAATGATTGGAGCATCAATTTAATAATGAACAATAAAGCAATCAACATATGCAAGAATGTTCAAATCCAGAATTTCGTTTTAAAAACATACGTGATGCAAACTCACCCAAATTCAAATTGCAACAACACAACATCACAAAATAAATTACTGAAAGAAAAGAAATGGAAATATATAGATTAGCTTAAGCATAGAGGAGATTAGAAGTTATAAGACTTGTATAACATATAGAGAGGTAGAAACAAGAACACAAACAATTAGAGTGCATAAGCAAGAAATTTAAATTTCAGCACATCTACTTCTTTTTACATCATGGGGGGAGACAAAGTTCCATTAATACAACCCCTTTTGAATTGAATATGAAGAAAAGACAGATAAACAAAGGAGGAGGAATACTTACACGATTTCTCCAAGGATCGGCCCCCATTGGTACTCCATGGCCCTCACCTTCCCCTCTTTTCACTCTCTATTTTTCTCACTTCCACATTCTAACTTTTTACAGCACTTTGCCTATTTTCTATACTCTCTTCCCCTCTCTAAGACCTTCCCTAACAACTCACTAGACTCCCAAGGCTTCAAGGCCCCAAGCTCCCAAGACTCCAAGATGCAGTCACTCTCCAAGATGATTCAACTGACCTCCCCCCCCCCCCCCCCCCCCCCCCCCCCTTAGCCTCTATTTATAGGCCAAGGGGGGGCCTCTTCTAGGCCCTTCCTTGGGGTGGGTACTCCATGAGCCAAACCCAGCCCCAAGTCCTAGTTCTTCATGTGGATATGTGGTCCCCTTCATCCATAGTTGGACCAACCTTGTAAACACCCCAAAATCAAACAATTTTCAAAAATAAACACCTAGTTTGAAAATCCATTTCAAAACCAGATTCTGGAGTTTTCAAAAACCCAGGAGTTGCAAAAGCTTTAAACTTCTGTTTTAAACCACGTTTGAAATACAAATTTCTCAAACACGGGCCAAGTCCCAATTTTGTAAAAGCCCAAAACAAACAGGTGAAGCCTGATAAAAAGCAGGTTCAAAAGCCCAAAATCAAGCCTGGCCTGATAAAAGCAGAATCAAAAGGCAAAAAGAAAGCCCAGGCCAGAAGCAGACTTCAAACCTAGAGCATCAAATGCCAAGCCAAGAACATCTACCAAAATAGCAGAAATCCAAGCTTGAAACAACAAAAATCAACTGAAACGGAGTCCAGAAAGGTGAGAAGGAGTTCGGACAAAAAGGTTGGGGAAGACCCAGCCCAAGACGGAGCGCTGATGAAGCCAGGGCCCGCAGAAATTGTCCGTCTCGAAACACCAAGAAGGACTGAAGAAATGAAAATTTGGATTGGATCTGGACCCAAATATCCAGATCCAAACCCAAATAGTGTTTGGATCGGATTTGGATCTCAAAATCCAAATCCAAGATCCATACCCAAGACCCACCTCATTTGCCTATAAATAGAGGTGAGGGGGTGTCATAAGTTCACGTGAAATCAAGATTGGGAGGCTTGGGAAGAGAGAGAATGAGTGGAGGGCATAAAGTAGATTTGGTGGGCCATAGCCATGTGGGCTTGATCAAGGGCATGGGTTCAAACCTTGTATGAACCTAGGCTTAAACCAAAGGGCTACACCAACTTGAAGAAGGGCTGCACAAGAGCGTGGAGACATGGGTGATGCATGGTGGACCGGCTCCAAGAGGTAGGTCTCTCAACCTCACCCTAAACTAGCCTAAACAACCTAACCGACCCCACTAAACCTAACCCTAAACTAGCCTAGACCTAGCCCCTTTCACCTAAACCGACCCAAACTTCCCCCTAACCTACCTAAATCTAAGCCCAACCGAGTGCAGCTGCACTCGGTTTGAACCCATTCCTACACTCCCCCTAGACACCAACCGACTCCCTCACCTCCCGGCGCGCCTAGTGCCCCACTTCATAGCACCACAGCCTGTCGTCTCCCTGCCTTACCACCCTAGCGCTGTATCCTATCACCCCCTACCGTGACCCAGCACCTGTCATCTCCCTACACCACCCCCTCACCTTCCCTAGATACCACACCACACCACCCTGCCATAACCTATCCCCGACGCACCTAGCGCCATACTACCGCCCGTCACCTAGTGCCATACTACCCCACAGCCTAGCACTACACTCCACTAAACCCGTGCCCCATCACCCACCTGCTACCTTACCGCCTGCGCCCCTTTACCTAGCGCCAACCTAACACCCCAGCTCCCATCCCATTACCTTACCCCCTTACCTTAACTGAGACCTAGCCAGCTGCATCCTTTGTCCCTAGTGCCTTTTAGGACCACCCCCACTTAGGCTGTGACCTACCTTAGCCAGCCCCACTTAGGCCGTGACTTACCTTAGCCACGCCTTGGTTGAACCTAAGTCCTTCCTAAGCCTAGACATCCAGCTGCCCCCAAGCACACTCTAAACTCACGTCAAAACCCACCTAGGGAGACCCATCTCTTGGCTGCCAAGGTGGACAAACCCAAGCATGTTAAGAGGAAAAGTCGACCACTTGTAAGTGTTTAAATTCGGTTTTTACCTTACTCATTTCAAATTTAATTCAATTCGATACGGGGTTGTAATAATGGAGCGTAGTCTCCCCCCGAAATGTAATATTTGTGCTTGATACATGAAGCACACACGTACACTCGAGCCATATTGCTCTTAGACATACACAAGACACCCACGTGCACTTGAGCCTTTCCGCTCTTAATTGCATATGATTGCACACACATTGAGCCTTTTCGCTCTTAAGCTACAGTATATATTTCCCTTTGGGTATTTACTTTAGTGAAAGCTGTGTGAGTTGCAATTCAATTCGGGTTGTTACATTCACGTCGTGTGAGTTTGTCATTTAAATTTCACACTCGCACCGAAGAAGTACTTGAGCACTTGCTCCACACTCTCACGCACATTTTGAGCCTTTGTTGCTCATAAGATATAGCATACTTATATATTTTCCAGTTGCGTGAGTTTTACGTTCAGTTGTGTACGCACTTACATTTTCGGGTGGTTCAATTCAAGTTGTGTGAGTTGCCTTTACATTTACACACCAAGTGCACTCACTCACAATTGAGCCTTTCTGCTCTTACTATATACTTATATTTCAATTTCGGCAAGTTCAATTCAAGTCGTGTGAGTTTGTTATTTAAATTTCACACTACACACACGCATTCATTGAGCCTTTCCGCTCTTAAGATATAAGTATATTTCAATTCTGCAATTTACATTCAAGTCGTGTGGGTTGCTTTCAAGTTCGAGTATTTCCCTTAAGCTGCGTGAGTTGCACTTCCATTCAGGTATTTACATTAAGTTGTGTGTGTGAGTTGCTTTCAATTCGAGCCTAGCTCACATCATCATATCAAACCCGAAAAACATTTGTGCATCCTTGCGTTCACGCGTTTTCAAAAAGAAACCCCGAATCTACGATCAAACTCGCTGAATTTAGGCCACTTGAGCACACACATCCAACCTAAATAGCTTAAAAGCTCAAAGACTTGGAATCGTCCAGCCCCGTACATAAAACTTGCAAACTTAGGCAAAATCGAGTTTTTCAAAACACTTGTATTCTTTCAAAGAGTCAAAATTGTTTTATCAATGTTTATAAGCGCTTAAACCGACCCTTGAGCACCGATTCAAGAAGGTTTAAAGCAAAAAGATCCCGCTTGCTCACAATTGCCTTTTAAAACGTCAGATATTTCAAAACTTCGCTAGTTTGATCAAGCTAGCTGGCACTCCCATAGAAACAACGTAAATACGAAAAGGTTCATTTCCGGCTTTAAAACCAGAAGTGAGAATTTTCGTGCTTACAAGCCCCATATGGGCTGGTTTTTTGTTCAAACTGTGTGCACCTAGGCGTGGTCTATTTAGCCTAGGTGCCTCCAAGTGCAACCATCTAGACTTTGCAATTCAACATGATGTGGCTTCCCTTGTTGGCTCGTCCCATTTAATCAAGGCTAGGTAGGGTTTTCAATTGTTGTTTAGCCGAAGAATGTAGGGTAGACATGGCTAAGAAAATCCGGCTTGGTCGAATTAAGGTCATTTGATTTGAACTATGCCATGAGTCATGCTTAGCTTAGGTGAATCAAGTCTAGGTCTTAGTCAAGTTCAACTAGGTTTAGGTTGGTGAGGCTATCCACTTGACTTGATGAAGATGTGCCTTAACTTGAGTTTATCCATTTCTTTGCTCTACGGCTTGACTTTCGCGAACTCAATCCCGGCTTGAAGCGGGCTCCAACTGTCGCCTTGATCTTCGCCTGATTTGTTCATATCCTCTGGGCCTTATCCCTTCAGCTTTAACTTGAACCTCTTTATCTTTAAAATCATTATTTTAAAGATTTAAAATTCTTATTTTAAAGCGGAGGTTTTAACACAAGTTGGCTTTCGAAATTGAGAGTTTTTACAAAAATTTATTTAGGGTGTTTACAAATGCCCCTCTTTGGCATTAATCCAAATTCATTTGGATAATAGCAAAGAATAAAACACCCTTTTTGATTTACTTCCCAAATTATCTTGAGAATATAAATTGTCCTTTACTTCATCAAACCCTTTCCTTAGATTATAGAGGAGGGGATTTTAGCCAAAGGAGACTTGACCCATACTGAGTGCTTAGCCCTAAACATGATCATGCATGGCCAACCTTGGATATATGCATGCATGGGGGGTGATGCAAATGAAGTGTGAGGTTTAGAGATGGATGAGCTTGAGGAGAAGCCTATGAAGGTTGGCTGCCCCAAGTAAGATAATCCTGTGTCGTTTGACATTTTGGGTTTTCAAAATTCATTTTCAATGGAAACTCCTTTTAGTTTCTATCAAAAAGACTTTTTTTTTCATATTTCCCCTCATTTGAATTTCAATATCCACTACTTAGCAGAGGTTTTGTAGGAAATTTTGGAAAACATTTCAAAATTCCATTTCTCACATAACAAAGTTTATTTCTCAAACAAAATGAAATCCAAATAAGTAGATTTTATTCCTACTTTAGGATTGGCATGAATAAACCTTTCTCCATTGGGATAAGTTGTAGGGATTTAGGAAAGAGTTACCATGGTCTCTTCTGAAGTGTCTCGTGGTTTAAGGCAAAGAAATAGAAAATTGCTCTTTTTGAGCTTTGGCTTTTTCTTTCTCTTCATTCAAAGAGAAGACCTCTTTTGGAGGAATTTTTGTATTCTCTCTTTCTATTTGAAGGAAAGGCCTCTTTATGGAGGAGTTTTTGTATTCTCTTTTTCTTTTGATTTTGTAATTTTCCTTTTGGAGAGAAGTAAAATAGGGGGAAAACTTATCCCTTTGGCTACTCGATTCAATGAAGATCATCCCATTTCCTAATAGCATCTACCATTTGAAAATATTTTGTTATATTGAACTAGGCTTCATTTTGTAAGCCAAATTTTTTTGAAATGTTACCAAATGATTTTGAAAACTCTACTTTTCATAAAGCATCGATTCCCTCATTTAGGGCCATACAATCCATCTTCATCCTTCTTTCAAGAAGTTCAAAGGAGACTCATTTTAAAATCTTTTTGAAAGAATTTTACATAGACCCTATATATAATATTTTTTCAAGTATTGGGCATTTATAGGGTCTACTAAATTTCTGCCCTCAATATCAATCATCCAATATGCATTATTCGTGGTTGTTCCCCTTATGACATAGGGACCATCCCACTTGGGCTGCCACTTTTCAAGTGGATGTGGGCCATGATGGTGGATGATTTTCAATACGAGGTCTCACACTTTGAAGTGGCGAACCTTCATATGCTTTTCATAATGTCGGGCTATCCTCTGCCGGTATGCATGTGCATAATCCATGGCAATGAGCTTTTTCTCATCTAATAGATCAAGCTCAGCCATTCTAGCATGTTGTAAAGTCTCTGTGAGTAGGTCGAGTGCAAGTAATGTATGAAATGAATACAATTTGGTATGAATGGGGAGTATGACATTTGTATCATAGACCAACTCGAATGGTGTGGCATTTGTGGGTGTTCGGATGAAATTCCTATAAGCCCATAAGGCTTCATCATGCTTCTCATGCCATGTCCTACCCTTCTCTAAGGTTTTCTCGATGATGCTTATGAGAGTTTTGTTTGTGGCTTCTGCTTGGCCATTGTCTTGAGGGTAGTAGGGCAATGAGAAGTGTGTAGTTATGCCATATGTATTACATAACTTTTTCATCTTCTCATTCTTGAAAGGGGTGCCATTATCCGACACTAGGTCTCTTGGAACTCCAAATCGAGCCAAGATATTTTTCTTAAGGAATGCCACTACATGTTGTCCTTGGACATTAGCCAAGGAGGTAGCTTCAACCCATTTAGAAAAATATTCGGTAGCTCCGAAGATGAACCTATGTCCATTCGATGCAATTGGGGAGATTGGTCCTATGATGTCAAATGTCCACATGGTGAAGGGCCATGGGCTCACAATGGAATGCAAGGTGGACGATGGGATATGAATGGCATGTCCATGCACTTGACATTGGTGATACATGATAATCTTGCTTAAGGGTGGACCAAAAATAACCGACCTTAAGTATCTTCATGGCCATCATATTTGCATTGACATAGCCTCCACATTCTCCATCGTGGAACTCATGCATTATAGTCCTAGCCTCATCAAGGTCTACACATCTCAACAAGATGCTGGTAAAACTCTTTTTGTAAAGAATCCCTCCCAAAATCACATATCAGGTTGAAATTTTTTGAATAAAAGCTTTATCTTTAGAAGAAGCAAATTCGGGAAATCCCTCATTTTCTAAAAGGTTTTTAATATCTTGAAACCAAGGTTTTTCAATTAAATTTTGGTCATTTTGGAAAATCTCCAAATCGTGAGTGGATGGAGTGGGTGAGTGCCAAATTTCTAAGGATCGAGTTCCCATGGTGGGGTCGACTCTTAGAGATGAGCCTAGGGATGAGAGGGCATCTGCTATGGTGTTGTCCTCTCTACCTATATGGGTGAGTGTGCATGACTTGAAGGAATCAACCAATTGAGTGGCCAATTCGTGGTATGGTATGAGTTTTTCATTTTTGACTTGCCAAATTTTCAAAACTTGGTTTATAACAAGCATAGAATCTCCAAAGACTTCAATACATGATGCCCCTAGATTTTTCAAAATTTTTAGGCCTTGTATGAGTGCTTCGTATTCAGCCATATTATTTGAGCATGAAAAATCTAGTCTAATGGCAATTGGGATTTTCCCTTTCTCGGGAGATATGAGGAAGATTCCTATACCTGCCCCTTGTTGATTCTTTTTCCCATCAAAATACATTCTCCACACTTGATCTTCATTAAAACAATTTGCTAAAACATTATTTTGAAATTCATTTGCAACGATGCTTTCATCAGGCATTTCATCAAGTATGGGATATTTATCTTCAAGAGGCAATTCAGCCACATGATCGGATAGGGCTTGTCCCTTAATGGAGTTTTGATGATGAAACTTAAAATCATATTTCATTAAGAGGAGCTGCCATTTACCTAGCCTACCCGTTAGGATAGGTTTTTCAAACAAGTGCTTGATTGGATCAAGTTTAGACACTATCCAAATTTCATGATCTAGGGAATAATGTCTAAACTTTTGGAAAGCCCACACCAAGGCCAAGCACGTTTTCTCCATGGCTTGATAATTTCTTTCATATGCCAATAGAGTTTTCGAAATGTAGTAAATAGCATACTCCTTAAGGCTATCATCCTCATATTGAGCAAGTAAAGCACCCAATGCATTCATATGAATGGAAATGTATAACAATAAAGGTTTTCCTTGCTTTGGAGGTTTTAGAATTGGAGGATTTATCAAATAAGTTTTCAAGCTTTCAAAAGCTTTTTGGCAATTGGAATCCCATTCAAATTTCACCAATTTTCTCAAAATCCTATTGAAAGGTTCGCATCTTGTTGCTAGGTTGGAGATAAATCTCCTAATTGCTTGGAGCCGACCTTGGAGGCCTCGGATTTGGGTCAAGTTGGAGGGTGGAGGCATGTCTATGATGGCTCGACACTTAGAGGGGTCGACTTCTATGCCCCTTTAGCTTACCATGAACCCTAAGAGTTTTCCCGATTCCACTCCAAAAACACATTTTTTAGGGTTTAGCGTTACTTTATAAAGCTTAAGTCTTTCAAAAAACTTTTTACAAAGATTGTATGTGTGTGCATCGGGTTTTTTATTTTACCAAAAGATCAACCACATATACTTTCAAGAGCTTATGGATTTGATCATGAAAAATAGTAGTCATGGCTCTTTGATATGTGGCACCGGTATTTTTCAAACCAAATGGCATAATCGTGTAGCAGTATGTGCCCCAAGGTGTAGTAAAAGTAGTTTTTGCCTGATCTTTTGGTGCTAACTTGATTTTATTATAACCCGAATAGCCATCCATAAAAGAAAATATTTCATAATTTGCAGTGCTATCCACTATCAAATCAATGTTTGGAAGAGGAAAATTATCTTTTGGAGTGACTTTGTTCAAATTTCTAAAATCAATGCAAATCCAAATTTTCCCATTGGATTTTTGAACCACAACAATATTTGAAAGCCATTCCGAATATGCAATGGGTTTTATAAATCCGGCTTTTAAAAGATCTTCTAAACCCTCTTTCACTTGGGAGTGAACATTGAATGGATTTTTCTAAGCTTTTTCTTCACGGGTTTTACGTTGGGTTCTAAGGGTAGATGATGTTCTATGATTCTAAGGTCTAAACCCGGCATGTCTTTATAGGTGTAAACACCCCGAAATCCCACGAACTTCTCAAAACAACCTGGTTTTGTAAAAGCAGCCCCAAAGGGTCATTTTGAGTCTGGAAACCCAGGAGCCTTCCAGGCAACCCTGTACATATGTTTTGAACTTTATATGTTTTAAATATGTGTAATACAGCTTTGAAAACTTTAAAATATGTTTTGAAAACCCACAAAGCAAGCTTGACCTGATCAAGATAGGACCAGAAGAGCTAAAGAGAGCCCGAAACCGGAGCACAAGTCGAGCCCGACACAACAACTCTCGTATTGAATCCACCCCCAGGATCTCGAACATCCAAGACCCTGTTATCATCAAACATCACTTGAAATCATCTCCGGAAGGTGAAAACAGAAGCGGACGATCATGTTGGCGAAGACCCAATGCAGACGGAGTACTGATGTTGTCAGACCCCGCACAAACCGTTCGTTTCGAACACAGCCTGAAGGAGTCAAAATTCAGTTTGGATTGGATCTAGACCATATATATCCAGATCTCAATCCAAACCCATGTGTGGATTTGGATTTGGATCCAAAGATCCAATCCAATATCCACATCCATGGCCCACATCACCTTCTCATAAATGGAGGTGGGGCCTACTTGAAATTCACGTGGGATTATGGGCATGAGAGAGAGTGGGGAAGGATAAGATTTGGGAGTGGTTGTAATTAAGCTTGACTTGTGTGTCAAGTTTGGGGTTAATCATGTCGGTTAGCCTAATTAGCATGGGTTTAAGCTTGTATTAGCCAAAACCTAACCTAAGGCTGCACCAACATGATGCAACAAGGTCTATGGGTTATGCAAAGGGAGCTCCCTAACCCAATCCTAATAAAAAACCCCTAATCCGAGCCTTTTACACTAATCCTGGCCTAAACCTAGCCTAATCACCTAACCCACTTTCCTAACCCACTTCCCTAATCCTTCCCTAAACCTAGCCTAATTTCCTTAAACCTAGCCTAATCCTAGCCTAACCACCTAACCCACCTCACTAAACCTCACCCCAAAACCAACCCTAGCTAAGCCCTAAACCCCTAAATCACCCCACCTAAACCTAGCACACCATCTACCTAAAACCCCTTGTATTAAAATATCTGGCCCCTCCTCAAAACCAGCCCACCTTATCACCACACCACCACCACCTAAACCACTTTACCACCTCCTCAAAACCAGCCCCAACCGCCATCTCCAACCCTATATAAACCCCCCCTAGTGGGCGGGTTTTTCATCTCTTCTAGCCCACCTTGGCCCAGCCGATCTTGGCCAACCTTGGCCAACCACCTTCCACCTGCACCACCGCTACCCACCACCAAGCTCCTCCTACACCACCACTTCCATCCGGCCAGCTCCCCGTCGCCACCACCTCCCGGCTGAATCCTGTGCATCCAAGTCACCCGGCTGCCCCTCTTCCATCCATCACCCCTCTTCATCACCCGGTTAGTACCTCAACCTAACTCTACCCCCTCTTCACTCCCCCTCCACTCTCAACCACCCACACCACCACAACCTCCCGCCAACACCACCTACCCGTCATCCCTACCCATTCGGCCAGACCTCCACCTTACATCACCCGCCTTAAACCACTTCGCCTAGTGACACCCGACCACCCCACTTGGTTCCCTAGGACCTGCCCATATCCCTTTTCACCAGACCTTAGCTCTACCTTACACCACACCCTAGCTAGCTCCCTTCCCATCCACAACATCCCTAGCCACCCTAACAGCCGGCCACCACCAAGCTCCCCTTAGTTGGCTACTCCAACCGACTGTACCAAGTCCACTCGGCCAGCCATACATCTCCCTTAGGCACTCCCTTAGGCTCCCCTTTAGCACTACCTTCCTTTATACCAGCCCATCCTTAGTGACCTTCCTTAGTCACCTTAGCCCAAAACACCAAGGCAACCCCTTCCTAGCAGTCGTCCACCTTCAAGGCGTCCTTCCCGCGCACCCAAGGCACCCAACCAGCATCTCCCCTTTCCGTGCCATTTCGAGGAGCTCCCTCTTGCAGCCCAAGGTGAAGCCCAAGCCTACGCTCAAGCAAGTCACCTCCGGACCAGCTATAAGTAAGTGCCTAACTCGGTCCTTAGTTGTAGACTTGCTTAAATTAAATTTGATACGGGGTTGTAATAACGGAGCATTGTCTCCCCCCGCTTGTAATAACGTGGCTTGACACACCCACACACACGTGCACTCTCTTAGTTGTGCATGATTTTGAACACACACGGGCCTAATCAGCCCTTTATATATAAATTTATGTATATACTTTAAATTACGTAGGGTTTCGCTTAAGTTGGGTGTGTTGTCTTTCAATTCAAGCACGCACACACATTGAGCCTTCGCTCTTATTTGTAAGACCCAAGTAAGGGCCGTGTTATACTATCCTTGGGTTTATTTCATGTTGTGTGCGTAGTACTTCAATTCAAGCACTCACACACATTGAGCTTTCGCTCTTATTCCCAAGACCTTAGTTAAGGCCATACTGCAATTTATATTTGGGTTTATTTCATGTTGTGTGCGTAGTACTTCAATTCAAGCACTCACACACATTGAGCTTTTGCTCTTATTCCCAAGACCTTAGTTAAGGCCATACTGCAATTTATATTTGGGTTTAATTTCATGTTGTGTGCGTAGTACTTCAATTCAAGCACTCACACACATTGAGCTTTCGCTCTTATTCCCAAGACCTTAGTTAAGGCCATATTGCAAGTTATATTTGGGTTTCATTTCATGTCGTGTGTGTAGTATTTCAATTCAAGCACGCACCCACATTGAGCCTTCGCTCTTATTTGCAAGACCCAAGTAAGGGCCCATATATACATTATATACGTATTTCCCTTCGGCATTTACATTACAAGTTATTTCCCTTCGGCATTTACATTTCAAGTCATTTCCCTTTGGTATTGTCTTTAAATTCGGGTTTTCCCTTTGGAGTAGCGTGAGTTTGCATTGCATATATGCCATATCACGAGTTAGGACGCATATTGCATCAAAGCAAACCCCATACTCCCGCTCAAAGTCGCCACATTTAGTGGAGTGTTCATAACACACACCTAGGGGGCCCATAAAGGGATAAAAAGAAAGACTTAGGCACATGCAAATCCACGTGATCTAAAATCTGAAAATCGTACAAACAAGACTCGAATCAAACACCTCAAACCGCTTTTGTAGGCTTTTTTCCACTCAAAAACTCGATTTTTAAAGTGTACATACTGACCCTTGCGCATCGGTGCAAGAAGGTCTGCGACGACAGGAGCTTGCTTGCTCACAGTCGCCACGTTAGAAGTCAAGTTTAAAATATATCTTCGCTAGCTTAGGTAAGCTAGCTGGCATGCCCTGTTTATTTAAATAGGACTTAGACACACGAAAAGGTTCGCTCCAGGCCTAAGAAACCAGGAGGCAGAGATTTTCTGCGTCTACAATAGGTCCATGCAAATACATCAACATAGGATTTCAAAAATGCAATGAATGATGCTCTTTAATGCTCATGCAAACATGCACCTATCGTGACACACTTTGGGTTAGGCTCACTCCCTAAATTGATTTCTAGAAAATCCCCTCCTACGGAATTTGAAGGTTTTTCCAAGTCAAGGATTCTATGAAACTCAGGAAGCTCGGAGGCTTGATCTTCCTTATGGATGAGGGAATCTTCCTCCTTGCTTTAATCATTCTCAAGCACTTTAATTTCTAAAGAAGTGTTAGGCAAGAGAGTGGGGTTGTGAATAATGGGTGTGGACGATTTTTGTTGGGATATATACATGGGTTTCGAAAATGGGATTTGTACATGGCCAATATTTTTGAAATTTTCAAATTTTTCAATTTTTTTGTCTTTTTCAAAACACAAAGTAGAAGGATGAATATAGAAGACTTTCTTTTTGAAATTTTCAGATTTTTCATTTTTTTTGGCTTTTTCCGAACAAAGGCTAGGAGAATGAATACAAACAACTTTCTTTTTGGAATTTTTAGGTTTTTCAAATGTTTTTGGATTTTGAAAGTTTTCCATTTTTTTTTTGTTTTTCTAAATATATAATTTTTTTTTGTTTTTTTGTTAAAAGAGGAGTCTTCCATCAAACCTACAAAGAAAACACAATGAATTAGACTTTGAACAAGAGGTCTAAGCCATAGGTTTCAGTGTTAGTGGGTTCTAGGGTACCTTGGACCCAAGTGGTCTTATGTGGTGGCTCACGGGGTATGGATGGGGTATAGCCCAATCCATATCGACTTAGGTTTAGTGTAGGTAGGATGGGTTCTAACCTACCTTGGTTTCCGGCTCCTAGACCTTAGTACGGTATATATCCCATGTTCAACATCATATTCCAAGGCTTCTTGAGTTTGAAAATTTTGTTGTAAAGTGAATGGCCTTGAAATTGAGTGTCATCAATATCATGGATATACACACGACTTATTTTAGGTTTGTCTAGGAGATGTAGGTTTGGGATGGTGGAAGAGTTGGACTTCCCTAGGGGACACACGACCCTAGGTTTGGATGGCTTAGGCTTTGACTTTGGTGCCTCTAGGAGATGGACGATCTTGGTCGGGTGTGGCTCGGTTTCTCCTAGTAGGTGGATGATAGGGGTATGGATCCTAGGTGCAACCAAGTGTGCCCCTAGGGGTTGATGGCTTGAATTTATATGGGTGCTAAGGGAGAGCATATTTGATCCCTTGCACGAAGGAGGAAAAAGGATTCCAAGGGAAAGCATGGTCGGTCCCTTAGTTAGTTTGTGAAGGTTTAGGGAAATCATGTCCATAGGCTTGGGTTTATGGTGCAAACCTAGGCTCAAAAGAATATTTTTGTTCATGGTAGGGTTAGGCGTACCTAAGATATGGATGCATGACTTAGGAGTAACCAAGTCTACCATGTTTTGATTCTTATTTTCTTTTTGTTTTTCATTTTGAAATTCTTTTTCTTGGTGCGGGACATTCGGCGCACCTTGAAAATCCACATCCTTGGGCACATTTTGTGGGTATGTGGGTGCATGAGTGTGATTCGATGCATTCAATATATATGAATGATTTACCGATCCTACACTAAGAAGGAAAGGATCGAGTAGAGAGTTTGTGGGGGAATAAGTTTTGGACATACCTTGTGAAGCTTGTCTACCTTTTCATGGTGAGAGCAAGCATCCTTGCATGCATCTTGAGGTTGCTCTAGCTCATGCATAACTTCGAGCTCCCGTTGCTTTTCAAGATCTTGGATTTCATCCTCCAAGCCTATGTGTGTGCAACATTCATTCTCCCTTGTGTTTTCAGAAATGGTGCTCATGGGATTGGAACCCATCGGAGCGAATGTTTTTGAAAATTTGGGAGTACAGTGAATCTCATGCCCCACTCTACTTGTGTGGCTAGGGATGTCTTCATTTTGAGTTTTCAAAATTTTAACTTTTTGATTTTCAAATATTTTTGATTTTTGAAGATTTTCCAATTTCTTTTTATCTTTCCAAACGTAATTTTTTTTTTTTGGTTTTTCAATCCAACAAGGGGTGCTTCAATGATTGGCAAGGTTAGATGCTTGAATCTTAACACTTGCGGCATTTGTAGCCTCATTTCCTTCATCAGATTTTGGGCTTAATTTGGTTTTCCGGGTATGATTTTTCTCTCTATGTACTCGAGATGATTTTTCATGGGATCGATATGCCTTGGCCTTTTGGCTTAGGACCTCAATTTCCCTTTCAAGTTGCCTTGCTCTTTCTCTCAAAGAGGTAAGTTCTTCATCTCGAGTTTTAGAGGATTTCCTTGAACTTTTGGAAAACCGATTTGGGAAATGTGATGAGGATTTCCTTGGCTTGTTTTCAAAGGAATCATCTGAACTTGACATTATTTTTGAAGAAAAATTGATCCATGCACAAGAGAGGTATTAACACCAAAGTTTTGAAGAATTGGAGTTTGAAAAATTACCTAAGTTTGAAATCCTAAAAGACTTGTATCCCACCGTGCATACCAATTTTGTAGATGTGAAAATTTTACTCCAAGCCTATGTAGAAACTTGAAGAAATCTTTTTAACACTACTTCGTTGCGCGAACATGCCAGCTAGTTTCTAAAAACTAGCAAAGTTTTAGAAATCTGTCTTGTTTGGTGATTGTGTCTAAGCGAGATCTTTTTGCTTTAAGCCTTCTTGAACCAATGCTCAAGAGTCAACCAAAGCGCTTTGAGGATTTCAAATGTACAGGTGAAGTTCCAAATCATAGTTGAAAATGAGGTATTGTCAAGAACAAATTCATGCACTTTGGTTTCAAGTTTGAAAATCAGTAAGTTTTGAAAAACAAAAACTGGTTCTGTTTTCAAAGCTTGTTTCCCGAATTTGTTTGGGTGACCTACAAATCTCCAATATTTCTAAAAATTTTACAGGACACAGCTTGGAATGTGGAGATCCTAAACTACTTTTTGTTTTAATTTTGGGGCTGTGATGATACAAAATTAAATCGGCAAAATGTCTCTACTTAGACACTCAGAACTGTTCTGTTACAGAAATACAAAAACCCAAAGATAGGTTTGTATCTGGATGCTCAGAGCTTCGATTTTAGTGCACTTTATCTTGATAGAAATCTATGGATATTAGCTTTTCAATGAATCACTTTTCACTGAATTTGGACAACTATAAACAGAGTTATGGAATGATTACCCAAGCTCTGTTGCTAGAAAATAGTTTTGATAAAACATTTTTTTTCTGATCTTACACACCTTTTAATACATGGTTGCACGTTCCTAAAATTCTTAAAATTTTTATTACAAGTGGGACTGTGTTTGTATATATTGTGTGCCAAATTTTAGAGTAATCAGAGTAGATGTTTAGGAATAAAAAATAAATCACTCAATGTATGCGGGAATGCTGAAATCATATTTTTTGTTTTTACAACATATGTGATGCAAACTCACCCGAATTCAAATTACAACAACACAATATCCCAAAGTAAATTGTTGAAGGGAAAGGAATGGAAATATATATATTAGTTTAGGAATAGAGGGGATTAAGAGATATAGAATGTTTATAACATATAAAGAGGTAGAATTAAGAACACAAACAATTAGAGTGCATAAGGAAGAATAAAAAATTTGCAGCACATCTACTTCTTATTACATCATGGGGGGAGACAAAACTCCATTAATACAATCCCTTTTGAATTGAATAACAAGAAGAGAATGGAGAGAAACAAATGGGAAGGAATACTTACGCGAACTCCTCCAAGGATCGGCTCCAACAATGACTCACGGCCCTCACTTTCCCCTTTCTCCTCTCTTCTTTTCTCACTCTCACACTCTAACTTGCAGCCCTTGATTAACTCTCTACACTCTCTTTCCCTCTCTCCACTCTTCCCTAAAGGAAGCTCACGGAAATCCCCAAGGATGCATCCACTCTCCAATGCCCCAAGCTCCCAAGACTCCAAGATGCAACCACTCTCCAAGATGGGATTGTCGCCCCCCCCTCCTTGGCCTCTATTTATAGGCCAAGGGGGCCTCTTCTAGGCCCTTCCTTGGGGCGGGTCCTCCTTGATCCAAACCCAGCCCCAAGGATTGGTTCTTCACGTGGATGTGTGGTCCCTCTTGGTCAAAGGTGGACCAGCCCCATGTGGGCTGATTCTTGGTTCAAACCATGTGCACCTAGCCATGGTCGGCTAGGCCCTAGATGCCTCCAAGTGCAACCGGCTAACTTGGTGTTTGCTCCCTTCGTGGCTCGTCCCATTTGATCAAGGCTAGGTATGGAGTTTCAATTGATGTTTAGCCAAAGGATATAGGTGGACATGGCTAGGAAAATTCGGCTTGGTCGAGTTAAGGTCATTTGATTTGAACTAGGTCATGCGTCATGTTTAACTCAAGTGAATCAAGTCTAGGTCTTAGTCAAGTCCAACTAGGTTTAGGTTGGTGAGGCTACTTGACTTGATGGAGACATGCCTTAACTTGAGTCGATCCGTTTCCTTGCTCCACGGCTTGGCTTTCGCGAACTTGATCCCAGCATGAAGCGGGCTCCAACCGTCGCCTTGATCTTCGCCTGATTTGTTCATATCCTCTAGGCCTTATCCCTTCAGCTTTAACTTGAACCTCTTTATCTTTAAAATCCTTATTTTAAAGATTTAAAATTCTCATTTCAAAGTAGAAGTTTTAAAACAAGCCGGTTTTCGAAATTGGGAGTGTTTTCAAAAAAAAATTATTTAGGGTGTTTACAATCCTATCTTCGCAAGGCAAGATCCTCGCTCATACAAATGACGGAAGGGGAACAACACCAAAAAGGAAACAGGAGTGCAACACAAGGACTTCCCAAGAGGTCACCCATCCCAATACTACTCTTGCCCAAGCATGCTTAACTTCAGAGTTCTCATTGGATCAGGTGCTTTAGTGCTTGTATGATCGCACCAGTCAAGGTTCGCGTGCAATATTCCTTTATCCCCTTCGAGGGCCCTCTGCCACCGTCCCTACGACTGACGGAACGAGAAGCCGCATCGAGGAGGAAGAAAGAGTGAACCATGAAGAATCCTCTGAAGGTCACCCATCCCCATCGGAGCACGCTTACCTTCGAAGTTCTCTACGTTGCCTTAGTGTTGGATTACATCATTTAACGCTACTTTCAATTCATTCATCATCACATATTCTGATGTGTTATAGGCTCGTCCGTGTCCGAGCGTGGTATTACTTCATCACTATTTTTAGACTACCTTGATACGCAATTTGGTATTACTTTTCATTGGCTCATCAGATTTTTACGTATTGTTTTAAATCCCTACTTTAAATAGGCTTGTTTTAAATCCCTACTTTAAATTGGGGATTTAACAAAACGGAGATTTTGAAATTAAATCAAAGTTAAGGAATTAAACAAAAGCTAAGTCAAACAGGGATCAAGCAGAATCATCTCTCCGAAGAATCAGCGAGGATCAAGGCTAAAGTTAAAGCAAGACTTCAATTTATGTGGACCAGGGAAAGATCCAAGTCAAGTAGATATCCTACCAATTTCGTTTCATACTTATGCACTCTACTTGTTTGCTTTCTTGATTCTCTACCTCTGTATATTCTATAAACTCCTATAGTTCATAACCCCTCTATTCTTAAGCTAATATATACATTTATATTCATTTCTCTTTAGCAGTTTACTTTAAGTTTGTTGTGATTATATCATTTAATCTCGGATGAATGTATCACGTATGTTGTAAACATAGAAAAATTGTTTTCAGCATCTCTGTATATGTCAGATATTTTATTTTTCATTTTCACATTTCTGCTCTAATTGACCTGAAACTTGGAACACTTCATCTACACACACAAGCCCACATGTGATAAAATTTTCAATAATTTTAGTATCAGGAAACCACGTAATTAAAAGTGTGTAAGATAGGAAAAATCCATAATCAACTCTGTAAAAATTATATTTCCTACAATAAAATCTAGGTAATCATCCCATAACTATGTCTGTAGTGGTCCAATTTTAGTGAAACTTGGTTCATTAGAAAGCTCATGTCTATAGCTTTCCAACAAGATCAAATTCACCAAAATCAAAGCTCTGTGCACCTAGATACAAACTTTTATTTGAATCTCTATATTTCTGTGACAAAATAGTTCTGAGTGTCTAAACAGAAACACTTCCTAGATTTAATTTTGAATAATCACAGTACCAAAAAATAAAATAAAAATATTTTCAGAATCTTCACATTTGTGTTTGTTCACTGTAAATTTTTCATGATTTTTGAAAATTCGAAGGTCATTGAAAGAAAATCAGAAAGCAAGGTCTGAAAACATAACCAATTTCTGTTTTTCAAAACTTAGCAAAATTTGCCCTCAAAACACCTAGTGCACGAATTTGATCAAGTCTCTCATATTTTTCTCAAAGTGGATTTGAAATCATACCTGCACAAATGAATCCTCAAAGCGCCTAGGCTGACCCTTGAGCATCGGTTCAAGAAGGCCTAAGGTGAAAAGATCTCGCTTAGCCACAATCGCTCACAAAGTCAAATTTACAGCTTTGCTAGTTTTGAAAACTAGCTGGAATGCTCGCGCATAAACGAAGTAGGTTTAAAAGTTTATTTAAAGTCTCTATATAGGCTTGGAGTGAAATTTTCACATCTACAGAATTGGCACGCCAGGTGGGACTTGTGACTTGGAGGATTTGCACAAGCTTGGTGTCGATTTTCCCAAAATTCACTTCTTCGAAAATTCTTGGTGTTTAATTCATTTCTTGTGCACAGGTCTATCATTTTCTTCAAATCATGTCGAGTTCAGAAGGTTCCTATGAGGTGTCAAGCTGAGCTTCATGCTCTTCAAGTCATATTTCCAAAACAATTTTGAAAACATATTGCAAAAACTGGGATGACTCGCTTGTTTCCCTAAGAAGGGAACTTAAATTCATAGAAGAAAAGATCGCCTCTCTAAGACAAGAGGTCGAAGCGGTCGAGTCATGTTCTTCTCATGGGAAACAAGCAAGGGCTCACAAGAAACCATCTCATGCAAAGAAAACCAAAATGGCCTCTAGGTTAGAGGAAGAACTAGAGTCAGAATCCTTCACTATCAAAGATAGAAAAGCCTTGCAACAACTGTTGAAAGATCAAACAAAAGAGAAAAGAGCCTACGCACTATCAGATTTCTTACCTTCAAATTATCAAACCGATAGTGACGATGACATACCGAATTTCCACCGGTATGATGGAAGTGGGGATCCTAGATCCCACCTTCAACTCTTTTCTCGAAGAGCATACAAGAAGAAGAAGGATTCTTCAAAGTGGATCTACTGGTTCCCCCTCTCTCTTAAAGGAAATGCATCAAAGTAGTTGGCTTCATATGAGTTGAGTCAATTCGCTAACTTTGAAGACTTGGCAAACTGTTTTATGCAAAGATTTTCACATAATGTTGAAGTCACACCCACTTTGAATACTTTGAGAGACACTAAGTAAGCTCCTAACGAGGATGCACACGAATTTATCGTTAGATGGAGGTCACTTTTGGGCCAAGTTAGAGAGCTCATATCCGAAGGATGCGCCATAATGCTCATCCTCGAGAATTTTAAAAGCCCTCCTCTAACTCCATAAAATCTCGAATTTTCAAAAATTGATAAAGAAAGCTTCGCTCTTCGAAGCGAATTTGAAAAAAAGAGTGTATGAAGATTTATGGAAGATGAGGAGTTTACAAAAATCCTGATTTAAAAAGCAAGGGGCATATGGACCACACGCATTAGAGAATGGAACCAAGACCCAAAATGTTGCAAACGTTCGGGTAGAGCCAAGCTCGATTGGACCCTCGAAACCCTCTGAACACAAACATTTCAAGAAAAATAAAAAAAAGTTTGAAAAAGGAGAGTTCACTCAGCTAGGACAACCACTCACGAAAGTCCTAGACATTCTCTTGACCTAGGGTCTCATCAATCTCCCGGCCATTCCTGAAGGAGCACCCCCTAAGAGAAGGTTTCTAAACGATTTTTGCAAATATCATAGGCTCAAAGGCCATGATACGAATAAGTGTTTTGCTCTCCAAAATAAAATAGAAGACTTGATAGAGCAAGGTAGGCTCCACGTATCGGAGGAACCGGATCCCTCCCAAGGAATTTTTAAAGAGCATTTTCCCAACCATGCAAGCACAAGCGGGAAAGGAAAAGGGGTATGTCTTCTTCCACCCAAAATTCATGGGATTGAGCATGCATTACATATGGTTCACACCACTTTCCATCATAAATAAAAAAGACAAGCAAGTAGTGATTCAGGGAGCGCTTAGAGTCCCCCCCCAGCTAGAGCTTTGATAGAAATTCGTGGTGCTCCAAGGCATCCAAGTAGAGTCAAGTTAGGAATGAGCTTTAGGGAAGGTATAGGCGATGTGATTAGGTTTAGAAGGATCTATCAATCCCTACATTTAGCCAAAAATGCTAGCAAGGAAGTAATCATTTTGCCCAACCCTTCAAAAGCATGCATCCCTAATTCATCTCATGGCATGGATAAGGGTAAAAGTGTTGTGTTAACCCCATATGATTTAGAACTGTATTTTTCAAAACTTCCCATAAACATGTCTCTTTTAGAGTTGATACAAACCTCACCTAAACATAGACAAGTCTTAGAGAGAATCCTAAAAAAAGCTAAGGTTATCACATTCATAACTCCCGAGTCCCTATCCTTCTTGGTCTCCCCAATCTTTGCCAAAGCCCCTATCGTGTTCACCGAGGATGAATTAGAGAGACCAAATGCAACCCATAATAAAGCCTTACACATAGAGGTGGTATTGAAACACTATACTCTAAACAAGTGTTTGGTTGATGGAGGAGGAGGTCTAAACATTCTTCCTCTTCACGTGGCCTTTCAAATAGGAGTCCCCATTTCTAGGCTAGAACTGTGACCCATTGTTATCATTGGATACGATGGCAATTCATCCCATCCATTAGGAGCCATCGAGTTACCCTTGGAGGTAGAAAATATCCAACACACAGAATTGTTTAATGTCTTAGACATAAACCCCTATTATAACTTGTTGTTAGGAAGGCCTTGGATTCATAGCCTTTGAGCCGTCCCTTCAACCTTTCATAAGTGTTTGAAAATTCTATGGGATAGCTAAGTGGTGGTAGTCCTTGGAGAAGACCATCCCCATCTTAAGGGAATCCAAAACTTCCCTTATCGATCGAGTCATCCATCAAGTGAGAAGGCTATGGAAATGCCTCACTCACCCCAAGTCATCCATCCCCTAGGAAGCCTTCAACCCCATAAAATCGTGCATCTCCTAGGGAAGCCTAAGTCATTTCCAACATTCCAAACATGTAGGGTTATGCTCCCCTAGGATCATGTGTCTCATAGGGAAGCTCAAATCCTCTCTAACCCATACCTCCCAACCATTAGCCAAACCAAATTGTGTGTATGATCATGCTATGGACGACACATCATTCCAAGGCCCTCCTCTTTACAAAATTTTTTCCAAACTCAAGAAGCCTTAGAATATGATGTTGAACATGGGATATACACCGTACCAAGGGCTATAAACCATGAACCAAGGTAGGTTAGAGCCCATTATACCTTTGTCTAACCCACGTCGACATGGATTGGGATACACCCCAACCATACCCTCTGAGCCACCACCTAAGACCAATTGGGTCAAGGGTGCCCTAGAACCCACTAACACCGAAACCTATGGCTTAGACCTCTTGTTTAGAGTCTAATTCATGGTGTTTTCTTTGTAGGTTTGATGGAAGACCCCTCTTTTGAAAAAAATCTAAAAAAATTATATATTTAGAAAAACCAAAAGAGTTTGGAAATCCTTCAAAACCCAAAAACATTTGAAAATTTTAAAAAATCCAAAAAGAAAGTCTTTAATGTTCATTCCCCTAACTTTTATTTGGAAAAAGCCAAAAAAATTGAAAAATCTGAAAATTTCAAAAAGAAAGTCTTTTACATTCATCATTCTAGTTTGTGTTTAGAAAAAGACAAAAAAATCGAAAAATTTGAAAACTCCAAAAATCATAGCCATGTACAAATCCCAATTTCGAGTTCTTCAAAACCCATGTATATTCCCAAACCAAAATCGTCCAAGTCCATTATGTACAACCCCACTCTCTTGCATGATACTTCCCTAGAAATTAAAGCACTTGAGAGTGATCAAAGAAAGGAGGAAGATCCCCTCATCCATGAGGAAGATCAAGCCTTCAAGCTTCACGAATTCTATAGAATCCTTTACTAAGAAAAACCTTTAAATTTTGTAGGAGGGGATTTTCTAGAAATCAATCTAAGGAGTGAGTCTAACCCAAAATGTATCAAAATAGGTACTTGTTTGCATGAGCATGAAAGAGCATCATTCATTGCATTTTTGAAATCCTATTTGGATGTATTTGCATGGACCTACAAAGACATGCCGGGTTTAGACCCTACGATCATAGAACATCATCTACCCTTAAAACCCAATGCAAAACCCATGAAACAAAAGCTTAGAAAGATCCATCCCGATGTTCACTCCCAAGTGAAGGAGGGTTTAGAAGATCTTTTCAAAGCCGGATTTATAAAACCCATTGCTTATTCCGAATGGCTTTCAAATATTGTTGTGGTTTGAAAATCCAATGAGAAAATTCGGATTTGCATTGATTTTAGAAATTTGAACAAAGTCACTCCAAAAGATAATTTTCCTCTTCCAAACATTGATTTGATAGTGGATAGCACTGCAAATAATGAAATGTTTTCTTTCATGGATAGCTATTCGGGTTACAACCAAATCAAGTTAGCAAAAAAAGATCAGGCAAAAACTGCCTTTAATATACCTTGGGGCACATACTGCTACACGGTTATGCCTTTTGGTTTGAAAAATGTCGGTGTCACATACCAAAGAGCCATGACTCCTATTTTCCATGATCAAATCCATGAGTTCTTGGAAGTATATGTGAATGATCTTTTGGTAAAATAAAAAACCTGATGCATGCACATAGGATCTTTGCAAAAAGTTTTGAAAGACTTAGGCTTTATAAAGTAACGCTAAATCCTCGAAAATGTGTTTTTGGAGTGGAATCAGGAAAGCTCTTAGGGTTCATGGTGAGCCAAAGGGGCATAGAAGTCGACCCCTCTAAGTGTCGAGCCATCATAGACATGCCTCCACCCTCCAACTTGACACAAATTCAAAGCCTCCAAGGTTGATTCCAAGCAATTAGAAGATTTATCTCCAACCTAGCAATAAGATGCGAACCTTTCAATAGGCTTTTGAGAAAAGGGGTTAAATTTGAATGGGATTTCGATTGCCAAAAAGCTTTTGAAAGATTGAAAACTTATTTGGTAAATCCTCCGATTTTATAACCTCCAAAGTAAAGAAAACCTTTATTGCTTTATATTTCCATTCATGCGAATGCATTGGGTGCTTTACTTGCTCAATATGAGGATGATAGTCTTAAGGAGTATGCTATTTACTACATTTTGAAAACTCTATTGGCATATGAAAGAAATTATCAAGCCATGGAGAAAACATGCTTGGCTTTGGTGTGGGCTTGCTAGAAGTTTAGACATTATTTCCTAGATCATGAAATTTGGATAGTGTCTAAACTTGATCCAATAAAGCACTTATTTGAAAAACCTATCCTAATGGGTAGGCTAGGTTAATGGCAACTCCTCTTAATGGAGTATGATATCAAATTTCATTATCAAAACTCCATTAAAGGACAAGCCCTAGCTGATCATGTGGCCAAGTTGCCTCTTGAAGAAACATATCCCATACTTGATGAAATGTCCGATGAAGGTATCTTTTCAAATGAATTTCAAAACCATGTTTTATCAAATTATTTTAATGAAGATCGAGAATGGAAGATGTAATTTGACAAGGCAAAGAACCAAAGGGGCAGGTGTGAGAATCATCCTCATATCTCCCGAGAAAGGAGAAATCCCAATTGTCATTTGACTAGACTTTTCATGCTCAAATAATATGGCTGAATATGAAGCACTCATACAAGGCCTAAAAATTTTGAAAAAGCTAGGGACATCATGTATTGAAGTCTTTGGAGATTCTATGCTTGTTATAAACCAAGTTTCGAAAATTTGGCAAGTCAAAAATGAAAAGCTCATTCCATACCACGAATTGGCCACCTAGTTGGTCGATTCTTTCAAATCATGCACACTCACACATAGGTAGAGAGGACAACACCATAGCCGATGCCCTCTCATCCCTAGGTTCATCTCTAAAAATTGACCCCACTATGGGAACTCAATCCTTAGAGATCCTACACCTACCCACTCCATCTATCCATGATTTGGAGATTTTCTGAAATGACTAAAATTCGATTGAAAAGCCTTGGTTTCAAGATATTAAAAACTTTTTAGAGAATGGAGGATTTCCCAAATTTGCTTCTTGTAAAGATAAAGCTTTTATTAAAAAAATTTCAACCAGATATTTGATTTTGGGAGGGGTTCTTTACAAAAAGAGTTTTACCGGTATCTTGTTGAGATGTGTAGACCTTGAT
This sequence comes from Brasenia schreberi, assembly GCA_036023115.1. NCBI lineage: Eukaryota > Viridiplantae > Streptophyta > Magnoliopsida > Nymphaeales > Cabombaceae > Brasenia > Brasenia schreberi. The sequence goes on from JAYKKT010000043.1 coordinate 6,041,472, forward strand.
GAGGCTAGGACTATAATGCATGAATTTCATGATGGGGAATTGTAAACACCCCGAAATCCAAAAATTTTGCAAAAACCAATGCTTGGTTCGAAAATCAGCTCAAAAGGCCAAGTTTGGAATTTTTGAAAACCCAGGAGACTCAAATACTTCAAACCTCTATTTTCCAACCCCGTTTAAAACATGAATTTCTCAAAAACGGACGAAAGTCCCATTTTTGCAAAAGCCTAGACGAACAGGTGAAGCTTGGCCCAAAACAGCTTCAAAGGAGGTTCAAAAAGCTCAAAAACCAAGCCCAGGCCACAAGCAGACTTCAAGCCCGAAGCATCGAAGGCCAAGCCAAAAGCACCCCTGAAATCACAAGCAATCCAAATCTAAAGTAGTGAAAATCAGTTGAAACGGAGTCCAGAAAGGTGAAAAGGAGCTCGAACGACGAAATTGGAAAAAACCCAAAATAAGACGGAGCGTTAATGAAGTTAGAGCCCGCACAAAATGTCCGGCTCGAAACGCCAGGAAGGACTGAAGAAGAGAAAAATTTGGTTTGGATTGGATCCAGATTTCAGAACCAACCTAAGATCCATATACAAACTCATGGTCTATAAAAGGACGTGAGGGGTCTCAAGTGAAGGGGCTGGATTTTTATTCTCACGCATTTTGCTTTTGAGGAGGGGAGAGAGAGAGAGAGATAAGAGAGAGGTCAACAAAAGGGGCTTGACCTCTCCCTTTTGTAAATGGTGGGCTGAATGTTGTGGGCCGAGTGTTCTTTCACGCATGGGAGCTGCAACAACTTGGAGATCCGGCAGCTTGGAAGGGTCACCTGATGCTTGAAGATTGGCTGCGTGGAATTTCATAGGAGCTGACTTGAATCGACACCAAGGTTAGTCCCTAGATCTTACCTAAAACCACCTCTTACCCTAACCCTCTAGCCTACCCAAAACCACTCTTAAAAACCTACCCAGAATTGAACCTTGCTGAAATCCAAGCCTAGTTTTATCCCAAAACCGCACCCATTCAAAACATTTCAAGCTCGGCCAAAGTGTTGGCCGAGCCTCACTTCCCCCCCCCCCCCCCCCCCCCCCCCCCATTTAGATCCTAAATCCTAACCATCTACCTTAGCTAGATCTTACCTCAAACTAACTCCTAAAACTACCCAGCTTGGCCACCATTTGGCCGAGCCTTTTCCTTAGGATCCCACCTTAGATCCTACCTCAAAACTAACTCCTAAAACTACCCAGCTCGGCCACCATCTGGCCGAGCCTTTTCCTTAAGATCCCACCTTAGATCCTACCTAAAACCATCCCCTAAAACCTACCCAGCTCGGCCACCATTTGGCCGAGCATTCCCTTTAGAACCTTCCTTTAGGATCTCGCCTAAAACTACCCACAAAACACCACCTAACTCGGCCATTAGCTGGCCGAGCATCCCCTTAGGAGCCACACTTGAACCTTACCTAAGACGATCCCTTTAGACCTGGCCTAGATCCCTTACATCTACCCTAGATTTGTCCGTGTCTTGCCCAAAACCATAAAATCTCCACATATCGACCTAGCCTAGATCTAAACTAGGGTCAACACCAAACGCAGCCGATCGATTCGCAGCGAGAGGCCCATCCAACAGCTGTACCCAAGGTTGGATCTCAGTGATAAAGAAATCCCAAACAGACAACGTGTAAGTGTTCGAATCTGATCTTTTACATTACTTCAAGTTCAATTAAATTCATATGGGGTTGTAATAACGGAGCTTGTCTCCCCCCGGATGTAATATTGTAAACACCCCGAAATCCCACGAATTTCTCAAATTCATCTGGTTTTGTAAAAGCAGCCCCAAAGGGCTATTTTGAGTCTGGAAACCCAGGAGCCTTCCAGACAACCCTGTACATATGTTTTAAACTATATCTTTGAAAAACATACGATATGGTTTTTGAAAACCCTTTTAAAACATGTTTTGAAACCCCGAAGTGGCTTGGCCCGATCAAGACAGGACTAGGAGAGCCAAGAAGAGCCCGGAACTAGAGCACACGTCGAGCCCGACGCAGCAACTCTTGTATCTGATTCACATCCCAGGATCCCGAACGTCCAAGACCCTGTTCTTATCAAAATAGCATTTGAAGTCATCTCCGGAAGCCAGAAACGGAGGCGGACGACTATGTTGGCGAAGACCCAACGCAGACGGAGTACTGATGCTGTCAGGCCCCGCACGAATCGTCCGTTTCGAACCCAGCTCGAAGGAGTCAGAGTTCAGTTTGGATTGGATCTGGACCATATATATCCAGATTCCAATCCAAACCCATATGTGGACTTGGATTTGGATTTGGATCCAGAGATCCAATCCAATATCCATATCCATGGCCCACATCACCTTCTCATAAATGGAGGTGGGGCCCACTTGAAATTCACGTGGGATATTGGGCATGAGAGAGAGTGGGGGGTGAAAAATATCAAGAGTGTTGTATTAAGCTTGACTTGTGTGTCAAGTTTGGGTTATCATGTGGGTTAGCCTAATTGAGTGGGTTTAAGCTTGTAATTAGCTAAAACCTAACCTAGGGCTGCACCAACATGGGGTGATCAAGGTCTATGGGCCATGCTAAGGGAGCTCCCTCACCTAAACCTAACCCAAAATGCCTAATCCTAGCCTAAACCCCTAATCCACCCCTAATCTGAACCTAATCACCTAACCCACTTCCCTAATCCCGGCCTAATCCCAACCTAATCACCTAACCCACTTCCCTAATCCTTCCCTAAACCTAGATTAATTTCCCTAATCCTAGCCTAAACCTAGCCTAATCACCTAACCTAGCTCACTAAACCTCACCCTAAAACCCAACCACCTAACCTAGCTCACTAAACCTCACCCTAAAACCCAACCACCTAACCTAGCCCTAAAACCCCTAAACCACCCTTAGCCCACGATTTACCCAAACCCCTAGTTTTAAAATATCTGGCCCAACCCTTTCCAGCCCACCTTATCTACATACCACCCTACCTAAACCACCTAACCACTACCCTCAGCCCAGCCCTAACCGACCTACCCATCCCCTATTTAAACCCCAATCCTTGGGGGCGGGTTTTAAAAAAAAAAGGGAGCCCTCACCTCAGCCCAGCCGACTCCACTCTCCAACCTGTCCGCCTGCTCCACTCCCCAACTGCTCCATCAGCTCCACCTGCACCGCCACCTTCCCTCTTCCATCCACCACCACCATCCCTTAGCCGGACGCCACCACCTCCACCCAACCGAACCAGCCAACAGTCCACCTGCCCGCCTGCTTCCCACTTCATCCGCCACCTCTCCCCATTTGGTAAGTACCCCAAACTCCCTCAAAGCCCCTCTCTTCCACCTCTCCACTCTTAGCCACCCATCCTATCTTCATCTCAGCCCCTTTGCCACCACCACTTTCACTTAGCCGAACCTAGCATAGCCCAAGCTGCCGGCCACTACCTAACCATCCTTTCCCATTCGGTTTTCCCCTAGGTGTCCCATTCGGCCTTCCCACCAGCTCACCTTTTAGGTCCAGTTTCCCTAAACTCTCAACTCCCCTAGTGACCCTAAGAACCCACTCATTCAGCCCCTTTAAACCCCCTACTTTGAGGCGCCATCTACTTGCCACCGGCCACCTTCGAGGCGCCTATCCCGCGCCCCACCTGCAGCCGGCCAGCACCTTTGATCACCTACCTTCGCGGAGCTCCCGTTTACAGCCCAAGGCCAAGCCCACGCTCAAGCAAGACCTCTACGGACCAGCTACTCGTAAGTGTCTAAACTCGGTCCTTAGTTGTATACTTGCTTGGGATTCATTTTGATACGGGGTTGTAATAACGGAGCATAGTCTCCCCCCGCTTGTAATAACGTGGCTTGGCACAACCACACACGTGCACTCTCTTAGTCGTGCACGATTTTTAACACACACGGGCCTAATCAGCCCCTAATATATATAAGTGTACATATATACTTTCATTTTCGAAGGGTTTTGTTTAAGTTGGGTGCGTTGTCTTTCAATTCAAGCACTCTCACACACATTGAGCTTTCGCTCTTAGTTGAAAGACCCAAGTAAGGGCCGACCTATACTATTTGGGTTTCATTTCTTGTCGTGTGAGTAAGTCTTTCAATTCAAGCACTCTCACACACATTGAGCTTTCGCTCTTATTTGAAAGACCCAAGTAAGGGCCGACCTATACTATTTGGGTTTCATTTCTTGTCGTGTGAGTAAGTCTTTCAATTCAAGCACTCTCACACACATTGAGCTTTCGCTCTTATTTGAAAGACCCAAGTAAGGGCCGACCTATACTATTTGGGTTTCATTTCATGTCGTGTGAGTAAGTCTTTCAATTCAAGCACTTTCACACACATTGAGCCTTCGCTCTTACTCCCAAGACCTTAGTAAAGGCCTTATTGCAGTTATATTTGGGTTTCATTTATGTCGTGTGGGTAGTCTTTCAATTCAAGCACTCTCACACACATTGAGCCTTCGCTCTTACTCCCAAGACCTTAGTCAAGGTCATACTGCAATTTATATTTGGGTTTAATTTCATGTCGTGTGTGTAAGTCTTTCAATTCAAGCACGCACCCACATTGAGCCTTCGCTCTTATTTGCAAGACCCGAGTAAGGGCTCATATACATAAGATATATACATATTTCCCTTCGGTTATTTCCCTTCGGTTATTTTCCTTCGGTTATTTCCCTTCTGTTATTTCCCTTCAGTATTGTCTTTACATTTCGGGTTTTCCCTTTGGAGTAGCGTGAGTTTGCATCGCATCTACGCCATACCACGAGGTAGGACGCATATTGCATCAAAGCAAGCCCCGCTCGAATTCGCCCATGTAGTGGAGTGTTCATAACACACAAACTAGGTGGCCCAAAAAGGGATAAAAGAAAAGACTTAGGCACGTGCAAATCCACGTGATCTAAAATATGCAAATTGCATCTTAAAGACCCGAAATAGACACCTCGAATCGCTTCATAGACTTTCTCCCCAAAACTCGATTTTTGCAAAGCGTACAGACTGACCCTTGCGCATCGATGCAAGAAGGTCTGCGACGACAAGAGCTTACTTGCTCACAGTCGCCACGTTTAGAAGTCAGTGTTAAAAAATATCTTCGCTAGCTTAAGTAAGCTAGCTGGCACGCCCTATTTGTATACATAGGCCTTAGACACGCGAGAAGATCCACTCCAAGCCCCCCGAAAGGGACGAAGAGGCGGGGATTTTTCGCGCGTCTACAGAGATTGGCACGCCCGGTGGGACGTGAGCCTTTTCAGAAATCGAGTTTACTTGTAGAAGTCTTGCGAAAATTTTGTAAAAAGGTGTCGTTTTAACTTGTTTTCTTTGCTTGTACTTAGGAAATTTTGAAAAAGCTTGAAAAGCATGTCAAAATCCAATCCAAGTGAAGTGTCGAGCCAAGGCTCATGCGCATCAAGTTCTCACTCTAGGAGGATTTTCAAAAACAAAATAAAACTAGATGAAATAGAGGACTTGAGAAGGGAGTTTGAGGCCAAAATCGATACTCTCAGCCAAGAGGCTGAAGTAGGCGATTCATGTTCATCGAACGGTGAACAAAGGCCTAAAATGAAATCTGAAAAACGTCGCAAGCAAAAAGAGGCCTCCGTAATGGAAGGCAACCAATACCATGAGTCCTTCACACAAAAGGACCGTAAAGCCCTACAGCAGTTGCTAAAAGGGCAGAATAAAGAGAAAAGAAGCTACGCCCTGTCTGATTTCCTTCTTATGGATTACGAAACAGACAGTGACGATGAAATACCGAACTTCCATCGGTATGATGGCATGGGAGACCCTAGGTCTCACTTGCAGCTTTTCTCGCGTCGAGCCCATAAGAAGAAAAAGGACTCGATGAAATGGGTGTATTGGTTCCCTCTATCCCTTAAAGGCACAGCTGCCAAATGGCTGGCTTCCTACGACTTAAGCCAGTTCGCTACTTTTGAAGAGTTAGCGAATTGCTTCATGCAAAGATTTGCACACAACGTGGAAGTCACGCCAACTCTGAATACCTTAAGGGATACAAAGCAAGGCATGAACAAAGACGTACATGCCTTCATTATAAGATGGAGGTCGCTTTTGGGCCAAGTGCGAGAGCCCATATCCGAAGGATGCGCAGTAATGCTCATCCTGGATAATTTTAAAAGCGAGTTAAAAACCCTTCTCTCGCTCCATGAGATTTCAACTTTCCATAAGTTGATAAAAAAGGCCTCCCTTTTCGAAACCAACTTATGAAAAGGGACATACGATCACTTATGGAAAGGAAGTGCCGTTCCAAAAACCCGTTTGGAAAAGCCCATCGCGTATGGGCTGCCCACGACGGACAAAGGGGCAAAGCCCCATAAAATCACCAATGTCCGGGTGGATCCAGGCATGGCAGGCACTTCTAAAAATTTTGAAAAAATAGAAAATAAGAGAGAACGTAATTTTCAAAAACCGGTTGAAAAACGGGAGTACACTCCGCTGGGGCAACCTGTGTCGGAGGTCCTAGACCTCTTACTTGCCCAGGGCATGATCGAACTCCCTGAAATCCCCGAAGGAGTCACGTCCAAAGGGGGGTATTTAAACCGATTTTGCAAGTATCATCGGCTCAAAGGCCATGATACCAAACGCTGCTTCTCTCTTTTAAATAAAATTGAGAATTTGATAGCAGAAGGCCGGCTCCAGGTCACTGCGGAACCTGAGCCACCTCAAGCTATCTTCAAGGAACCCTTTCCCAAACACGCCAGTGGCAGTGGGAAAGGAAAGGAGGTATGTACCCTCACCATTTCCAAGGAACTAGCGCAAAAACCAGAACCTGGTCGACCTGCTTGTGCGCCCATCCTTGTATTATACAAGAGGCCCGCCCAAGTCGTCATTCGGGGACCACCAAAAGTGGAAACCCCAGCAAAACCAGTTTTGAAAATCCAAGGTTCTCCTCAGCTCATCCTTAGAGCCAAGTTTAGCGCGAACCCTAGGCTGGTCGTGGGGGAAGTCACTAGATCCGGGAGGATCTACCAACCCCCGCACCTTCAAGGTGCTCAAAAGGTGGTCAGTGTGCCTGACCCCTCAAAAGCATGTATCCCTAGTGGTCTGCCAAAAGCAGATAAGGACAAAGTCATCCTAAATCCTTATGATTTCGAAAACCACCTTTCAAAGATTCCTATTCACATGTCTATCCTAGAGCTTATCAAAACCTCGCCTAGGCATAGACTTGTCTTAGAGAAAATTCTAGAAAGGGCCAAGGTTGATTCGAACATAAGTCCAGAATCCTTGTCTGCCCAAGTGGCTTTATTAGGAGCAAAATCACCCATCACCTTTTCAGAAGATGATGTAGATAGACCCTATGAAACCCATAACCAGGCCCTGCATATCGAGGTGGTTCTAAACAACCACTCTCTGGACAGGTGCCTAGTCGATAGTGGAGGAGGGCTCAACATCCTTCCACTTCATGTGGCGTACAAAATCGGAGTCACCTTGACTTCAGTGAACCCAAGCCCCATCGTTATCACTGGATACGATGGAAATGCGTCTAGGCCTTTAGGATCCATTGAACTCCCAATGGAAATGGGAGGGATCGAACACACGGGGGTGTTCCATGTCTTGGACATCCACCCCCATTATAACCTGTTGCTGGGAAGACCCTGGATACACAGTTTGTGCGCTGTGCTATCCACCTTCCACAGGTGTGTTAAGATCCCTTTTAGGGACCAGGTCGTAGTGATCCTAGGTGAGAGTCACCCACAGCTTCAGGGGATCATAAACTCCCCTTGTTTATCAAGCTCCCAGGCCCATGAGGCTAACCTGGGGCAAATTATGGTTGAGCCACCTCGGCTCATGTTGAACAACCCTAGGAAGGTTGTATGTGTGAAGGGGCCGCCCAAAGCAGGCCCCCTCCCGACTCTAATCCTCCTAGGAAAACCCAAACGTTCCCTATTTCCAAAACCCCTGGACAAAAGGCCATACGAGCCTAATATGGACGATAGCATGTTCCAGGACCACGACTTGTATCCCATCTTTTCAAAAAACAAAAGGTCATGGAACATGTTATTGAACATGGGCTACACGCCCTACAAGAGTCTAGGGGCACAAAACCAGGGTCTCCTAGAGCCCATCCTTCCTAGGGCCAACCCAAGCCGATATGGGATCGGCTATACTCCCCGAATACCGCCGGAGCCACCCCCTGTGACCACCTGGGTCAAGGGTGCCCCGGAGCCTGTCTTAGAAGAAACCTATGGTTTAGACCTCCTATTCCGAGTCTAACCCGTAGTGTTTTCCCTTTGAAGGTATGACGGAAGATCCCTTTTTCTAAAAATACCAAAAACATTTGAAAACTTAAAATCAGAAAAAATCGAAAAACCAGAAAACCAAAAACAATGGAAAAACAAAAACTCGAAAAAAGAGTGCTTTGTATAGTTCCCAAAGTTCTTGTTTTACAAAAACCCAAAAAAATCGAAAATTTGGAAAATACCAAAAAGATTTTGTACATAGTTGCTCCTGGTAGGACTTTGGCAAAAGAAAAGGATTTCGAAAGAAGCGTCGTCTGCATAGCCAGACCAAAAATTTCGAAATCACTTGAAAATCCAAGTACAAAACCAGGTTATTTTGAAAACCACGCATCAAGTTCCCTCGGGTCTATAGCCCACGAGAATGATCAAAGCCTAGAAGTGGATCCCCTTGAGGAAGATCCCACTTCTGAGCTCCCAGAATTTCATAGAATTCTCGATTTTGAAAGACCTTCCCAATCAGTAGGAGGAGATTTCGTAGAGGTGAACCTAGGGGATGATTCCAATCCCAAAACCATCAAAATAGGCGCATGCTTGCATGAAACTGAAAAGTTAGCATTCATTGCATTTCTACGAACCTATTTAGATGTGTTTGCATGGACGTATGAAGACATGCCGGGCATAGATCCCAGCATAGTCGAGCATCGTCTTCCCTTAGATGCAGGTGTAAAACCCATAAAGCAGAAGCTTAGGAAAATACACCCGAATGTACACACGCAAGTCAAAGAGGGTTTAGAAGATCTGCTAAAAGCCGGATTTATAAAACCCATTGCGTATTCTGATTGGTTGTCAAATATCGTTGTAGTTCGAAAAACCAATGGGAAAATTCGAATATGCATCGATTTCAGAAACCTGAATAAAGCCACTCCAAAGGATAATTATCCTTTACCAAACATAGATTTGATAGTCGATAGTACTGCAAATCATGAAATGTTTTCATTCATGGATGGCTATTCAGGCTATAATCAAATCAAACTAAGTCCACGAGATCAGGGCAAGACTGCCTTCACAACCCCATGGGGCACATACTGCTATACAGTCATGCCCTTTGGTTTGAAAAATGCCGGCGCAACATACCAACGAGCCATGAACACGATCTTCCATGATCAAATTCATGAGCTTGTAGAAGTGTATGTAGATGATCTCTTGGCGAAATCCAAAACCCGATGCACCCATATCGAATGTTTACAAAAGATTTTCGAAAGGCTTAGGCTTTACAAAGTAAAGCTAAACCCTCAAAAATGTGTGTTCGGGGTAGAATCAGGGAAGCTTCTAGGCTTTATGGTGAGCCAAAGGGGAATAGAAGTCGACCCCTCTAAGTGTCGAGCCATCATAGATATGGCTCCACCCTCCAATCTCACCCAAATCCGTAGCCTCCAGGGTCGATTACAATCTGTGCGCCGATTCATATCGAATCTGGCAACTAGATGCGAACCCTTCAACAAACTGTTGAGGAAGGGTACGAAATTCTTATGGGATGACGAATGCCAAAAGTCCTTTGAGAGACTGAAGGCATACTTGGTTAATCCCCCCGTTTTGAATCCTCCAAAACAAGGAAAACCGCTTTTATTATACATCTCCGTGCATGTAAACGCTTTAGGAGCCCTGTTGGCTCAATACGAGGATGACACCCATAAGGAGTATGCCATCTACTACATTTCGAAAACTCTCTTGGCTTATGAACGAAATTATCAAGCCATGGAGAAGACGTGCTTGGCCCTAGTCTGGGCCTGCCAGAAATTCAGACACTATTTCCTAGATCATGAGATCTGGATAGTGTCCAAGCTTGATCCAATCAAGCACTTGTTCGAAAAACCCATTCTCACGGGTAGATTGGGCAAATGGCAACTCCTTCTAATGGAGTATGATTTGAAATACCATCACCAAATCTCCGTTAAGGGGCAAGCCCTAGTAGATTACGTGGCTGACTTCCCCTTAGAGGACGCATATCCCACTCTTGTCGAAATGCCTGATGAAGGCATATTGCAAAACCATTTTCAAAACCACATTTTGGCAAATTCTTTCGAAAACCAAGTGTGGAAGATGCACTTCGACGGGGCACGAAACCAACGAGGGGCTGGTGCCGGGATCATCCTAATCTCCCCTGAAAAGGGCGAGATTCCCATAGCAGTCCGCTTAGATTTCGAATGTTCCAACAACGTAGCTGAGTATGAAGCACTCATACAAGGCTTAAGGATTTCGAAAACTCTAGGGGCATCATGCATCGAGGTCTTTGGAGATTCGCTCCTTGTCATAAACCAGGTTTTAAAAATTTGGCAAGTACGTAATGAGAAACTACTTCCATATCACGAGTTGGCCACTCGATTGGTCCAATCCTTCCAGTCGTGTAAGCTCACACACGTGGGAAGAGAAGACAATGGCATCGCCGATGCCCTCTCCTCCTTGGGCTTAGCCCTGAAGGTCGATCCCATATCAGGGACCAGATCTTTGGAAATATGGCATGCACCCCATCCATCCACACACGACTTGGATATTTGCCAAAACAACCCAGAGTCTATTGAAAAACCCTGGTTCTATGACATAAAACAATTTTTAGAAAATGGGGGATTCACCGAGGATGCCACATCCAAAGATAAGGCATTCATTCGTAAGATTTCGACCCGATACACCATTCTGGGAGGGGTCTTATACAAAAAGAGTTTTACCGGCATTCTGCTTAGGTGTATCGACCTAGAGGAGGCTAGGATAGTAATGCATGAGTTCCACAATGGAGAATGTGGAGGTCATGTTAATGCCAACATGATGGCAATGAAAATACTTAGAGGGGGCTATTTTTGGTCCACCCTGAAAAAGGATTGTCACGATCATGTTAGGAAGTGTCATCCATGTCAAGTGCATGGGCACGCCATTCATATCCCTTCATCTGCATTGCATTCCGTGGTCAGCCCCTGGCCATTTACAATGTGGGCGTTTGACATTGTAGGCCCAATATTTCCAAAGGCCTCGAATGGGCATCGTTTTATTTTAGCAGCCACGGAGTATTTCTCCAACTGGGTGGAAGCCATTTCCCTAACGAATGTAATGGGGCAACATGTGGTGGCTTTCATCCGGAGGAATATCTTGGCTCGATTTGGGGTTCCACGAGACCTAGTGTCTGATAATGGTACCCCATTCAAGAATGAGCGGATGGTTAAGTTGTGCAACACGTATGGCATAACTCACCACTTCTCCTCGCCCTACTACCCTCAAGGCAACGGCCAAGCCGAAGCCACAAACAAGACTCTCATTGGTATCATTGAGAAAACCTTAGAGAAGGGTAGGATGTGGCACGAGAAGCTGGATGAAGCCTTATGGGCTTATAGGACTTCCATTCGGACTCCCACGAATGCCACACCATTCGAGTTGGTCTATGGCACAAACGCCATTCTTCCCATTCATACCCAACTGCATTCATTCCATACATCCATTGCACTCGACCTCCCCCTAGAGACGCTTCAGCATGCTAGGATGGCCGAACTAGATTTGCTAGATGAGAGGCGACTCCTTGCCATGGATCATGCTCGCGCATACCGGCAAAGGATAGCCCGACATTATAGCAAACACATGAGACCTCGCCACTTTGAAGTGGGAGATCTGGTCTTGAAAACCATCCACCATCGTGGCCCACACCCCCTAGGCAAGTGGCGCCCCAACTGGGATGGACCCTATGTTGTACGAGCAACCACTACGAACAATTCGTATTGGTTAATCGATGTAGAAGGTAGGAATTTAGCAGATCCTATCAATATTCAATACTTAAAGAAGTATCATGTGTAAGATCTGGATTAAATTCCAGTTTTTCGAAAATTCTAAAGGGATAGTTGCCCTGAGACATGTGAATAAGGTGCAAAGGCAACTCGTGTGACCCTAAGTAAGAGAATTCGCACTTGTGAAAGAGTGGAGTTTTCAAAATCGTGGTTACGTTTCAAAATCCTTCATCTTACAAAGAAAGGCCTAGTTCAACATAGCAAGATACTTGCAAGTAGTACGTGCTATTTCTAAATAGGTTGATCTGGAATGGATCGAGTGTAGGCTTGGGATAAGTCCTCCCCTCTTCTCTCCTATTTCCAAAAGGAAAACAAAGGCCCAAATCAAAAGGGAATTTCCCATTTAAAGTCTCTTTCCAAAAGAAAGAAACCAGACTTCAAAAAGAAAAATCGATTCTCTTATGAAAAAGAGGGATTAAAGAAAAAATACTCCCAAAAGGGAGACCCTCTATGAAAAAAAGGAAAAAGAGGCCAAAAAGCTCAAAAAGAGCAGTTTTCCGCCTTCTATGCCTTAAGCCACGGGACGCTTCAGAAGGGACCGTGGTATCTCTTTCCCATCCCTGACTTATCCCAAGCTAAAGCATGGTTCATTTCAAGGAATCCTAAAGTAAAAATAGGATTTACTTACTTGAATTTCGTCTTGTTTGAGAATTCGACGTTTCGAGTAAGGCGTAGGAATTTGAAATGAAGCTTGTTTTCTTATAAAACCTCCGCTAAATAAGCGAGTGTTAAGACTCAAACAAGGGCAAGCACGAAGTGCTCGAGATCCTTAGGATCGAGACTCAAGACAGTTGTCCCTTTTGTAAATAGCTTTTGTAAATAAGTTTTGAAAACCGAACATCGAACAGCATAGGATTTGCTCACTTGGAGCAACAGGCCTTGTAAGTCTCTAGAGTTCGACTACATCTGGTCTCTGGGAGGTCGCCACTCTTGGCACCACACCCATGTCATTTGCATTCCACGCATGGTACTTGCATGAACATGATCCCATTTAGGACCAGATTCCATGTAGAAACCCTTTGGCGTGATATCTCCTCCTACCAGAGTTTGTAAATTGAGATTTTGCTAAAAATGGGACGATCCCGTATTCTTCGTGGCTAGATCTAGGGAGACATTAAAAGGGGTGTTTGTCATCTTTGCCCTTATCCAAATCTATTTGGACAAGGCCAAAGAGGGGCATCTGTAAACACCCCGAAATCCCACGAATTTCTCAAATTCATCTGGTTTTGTAAAAGCAGCCCCAAAGGGCTATTTTGAGTCTGGAAACCCAGGAGCCTTCCAAACAACCCTGTACATATGTTTTAAACTATATCTTTGAAAAACATACGATATGGTTTTTGAAAACCCTTTTAAAACATGTTTTGAAACCCCGAAGTGGCTTGGCCCGATCAAGACAGGACCAGGAGAGCCAAGAAGAGCCCGGAACCGGAGCACACGTCGAGCCCGGCGCAGCAACTCTTGTATCTGATTCACATCCCAGGATCCCGAACGTCCAAGACCCTGTTCTTATCAAAATAGCATTTGAAGTCATCTCCGGAAGGCAGAAACGGAGGCGGACGACTATGTTGGCGAAGACCCAACGCAGACGGAGTACTGATGCTGTCAGGCCCCGCACGAATCGTCCGTTTTGAACCCAGCTCGAAGGAGTCAGAGTTCAGTTTGGATTGGATCTGGACCATATATATCCAGATTCCAATCCAAACCCATATGTGGACTTGGATTTGGATTTGGATCCAGAGATCCAATCCAATATCCATATCCATGGCCCACATCACCTTCTCATAAATGGAGGTGGGGCCCACTTGAAATTCACGTGGGATATTGGGCATGAGAGAGAGTGGGGGGTGAAAAATATCAAGAGTGTTGTATTAAGCTTGACTTGTGTGTCAAGTTTGGGTTATCATGTGGGTTAGCCTAATTGAGTGGGTTTAAGCTTGTAATTAGCTAAAACCTAACCTAGGGCTGCACCAACATGGGGTGATCAAGGTCTATGGGCCATGCTAAGGGAGCTCCCTCACCTAAACCTAACCCAAAATGCCTAATCCTAGCCTAAACCCCTAATCCACCCCTAATCTGAACCTAATCACCTAACCCACTTCCCTAATCCCGGCCTAATCCCAACCTAATCACCTAACCCACTTCCCTAATCCTTCCCTAAACCTAGATTAATTTCCCTAATCCTAGCCTAAACCTAGCCTAATCACCTAACCTAGCTCACTAAACCTCACCCTAAAACCCAACCACCTAACCTAGCTCACTAAACCTCACCCTAAAACCCAACCACCTAACCTAGCCCTAAACCCCTAAACCACCCTTAGCCCACGATTTACCCAAACCCCTAGTTTTAAAATATCTGGCCCAACCCTTTCCAGCCCACCTTATCTACATACCACCCTACCTAAACCACCTAACCACTACCCTCAGCCCAGCCCTAACCGACCTACCCATCCCCTATTTAAACCCCCCTCCTTGGGGGCGGGTTTTAAAAAAAAAAGGGAGCCCTCACCTCAGCCCAGCCGACTCCACTCTCCAACCTGTCCGCCTGCTCCACTCCCCAACTGCTCCATCAGCTCCACCTGCACCGCCACCTTCCCTCTTCCATCCACCACCACCATCTCTTAGCCGGACGCCACCACCTCCACCCAACCGAACCAGCCAACAGTCCACCTGCCCGCCTGCTTCCCACTTCATCCGCCACCTCTCCCCATTTGGTAAGTACCCCAAACTCCCTCAAAGCCCCTCTCTTCCACCTCTCCACTCTTAGCCACCCATCCTATCTTCATCTCAGCCCCTTTGCCACCACCACTTTCACTTAGCCGAACCTAGCATAGCCCAAGCTGCCGGCCACTACCTAACCATCCTTTCCCATTCGGTTTTCCCCTAGGTGTCCCATTCGGCCTTCCCACCAGCTCACCTTTTAGGTCCAGTTTCCCTAAACTCTCAACTCCCCTAGTGACCCTAAGAACCCACTCATTCAGCCCCTTTAAACCCCCTACTTTGAGGCGCCATCTACTTGCCACCGGCCACCTTCGAGGCGCCTATCCCGCGCCCCACCTGCAGCCGGCTAGCACCTTTGATCACCTACCTTCGCGGAGCTCCCGTTTACAGCCCAAGGCCAAGCCCACGCTCAAGCAAGACCTCTACGGACCAGCTACTCGTAAGTGTCTAAACTCGGTCCTTAGTTGTATACTTGCTTGGGATTCAATTTGATACGGGGTTGTAATAACGGAGCATAGTCTCCCCCCGCTTGTAATAACGTGGCTTGGCACAACCACACACATGCACTCTCTTAGTCGTGCATGATTTTTAACACACACGGGCCTAATCAGCCCCTAATATATATAAGTGTACATATATACTTTCATTTTCGAAGGGTTTTGTTTAAGTTGGGTGCGTTGTCTTTCAATTCAAGCACTCTCACACACATTGAGCTTTCGCTCTTAGTTGAAAGACCCAAGTAAGGGCCGACCTATACTATTTGGGTTTCATTTCTTGTCGTGTGAGTAAGTCTTTCAATTCAAGCACTCTCACACACATTGAGCTTTCGCTCTTATTTGAAAGACCCAAGTAAGGGCCGACCTATACTATTTGGGTTTCATTTCATGTCGTGTGAGTAAGTCTTTCAATTCAAGCACTCTCACACACATTGAGCTTTCGCTCTTATTTGAAAGACCCAAGTAAGGGCCGACCTATACTATTTGGGTTTCATTTCATGTCGTGTGAGTAAGTCTTTCAATTCAAGCACTTTCACACACATTGAGCCTTCGCTCTTACTCCCAAGACCTTAGTAAAGGCCTTATTGCAGTTATATTTGGGTTTCATTTATGTCGTGTGGGTAGTCTTTCAATTCAAGCACTCTCACACACATTGAGCCTTCGCTCTTACTCCCAAGACCTTAGTCAAGGTCATACTGCAATTTATATTTGGGTTTAATTTCATGTCGTGTGTGTAAGTCTTTCAATTCAAGCACGCACCCACATTGAGCCTTCGCTCTTATTTGCAAGACCCGAGTAAGGGCTCATATACATAAGATATATACATATTTCCCTTCGGTTATTTCCCTTCGGTTATTTCCCTTCTGTTATTTCCCTTCAGTATTGTCTTTACATTTCGGGTTTTCCCTTTGGAGTAGCGTGAGTTTGCATCGCATCTACGCCATACCACGAGGTAGGACGCATATTGCATCAAAGCAAGCCCCGCTCGAATTCGCCCATGTAGTGGAGTGTTCATAACACACAAACTAGGTGGCCCAAAAAGGGATAAAAGAAAAGACTTAGGCACGTGTAAATCCACGTGATCTAAAATATGCAAATCGCATCTTAAAGACCCGAAATAGACACCTCGAATCGCTTCGTAGACTTTCTCCCCAAAACTCGATTTTTGCAAAGCGTACAGACTGACCCTTGTGCATCGGTGCAAGAAGGTCTGCGACGACAAGAGCTTACTTGCTCACAGTCGCCACGTTTAGAAGTCAGTGTTAAAAAATATCTTCGCTAGCTTAAGTAAGCTAGCTGGCACGCCCTATTTGTATACATAGGCCTTAGACACGCGAGAAGATCCACTCCAAGCCCCCCGAAAGGGACGAAGAGGCGGGGATTTTTCGCGCGTCTACAAATATATGTGCTTGATACATGAACACACACGTGCACTTGAGCCTTTCCGCTCTTAGCTGCACACTTTTGCACACAAACGGGCCTTGACAACCCCTAAGATATAGCTCTATTTATATAAATTCAGCTTTGTGGGTTCACATTAAAGTTGCGTGAGTTGTCTTTCATTTTACACACTCCAAGCACTCACTCACATTGAGCCTTTCCGCTCTTACGTATATATATATATATATATATATATATATATATATATATATATATATATATATATATATATATATATATAAAATTTCTCTTTCAGCTGGGTTTTAAATTCAAGTTGCATGAGTTGCCTTTCAATTCATACACTCAAAGCACTCACTCACATTGAGCCTTTCCGCTCTTAAGATATAGCTATATATTTTCTTTCCGCACCTAAGATGTAGCCATATTTTCCCTTCTGCAATTTCCCTTCTGCTATGTCTTTAATTTTCGAGTTTTTCCTTCAAGTTGTGTGAGTTGTATTGCATATACACCACACTCGAGATAGGGAGCATACTTGCATCAAACCATCCTGAGCAAAATCGTGCAGAACTTGCCAAAATCAAGCATTTGATGTACACAACTACACGCCTAAATTGGTTAAAACCCAAAGACATAGGAATGTGTAAATCCCATGAATAAAATCTGCAATTTGACGAAAACCAATTGATCAAACACTTTCATACTTTTCAAAAAGGTCGTATTTGTTCAAAATCGAGTTTTTCCTAAGCGTACAGACTGACCCTTGAGCATCGGTTCAAGAAGGTCTGCGACGAAAAGATCCCACTTATCCACAGTCGCCCCATAAGTTAAATGTTTTTCAAAACTTACTTCGCTAGTTTGAGAAAGCTAGCTGGCACGCCCTTAAAAAGCGACGTAAGCACGAAAAGATTCACTCTAGGCCTAAGAACCCGGAGTCGAAGATTTTCCGTGTCTACAGGAATGTGGAGGCCATGTCAATGCAAATATGATGGCCATTGTAGACATGGAAATTTCACTCCAAATCTATGTAGAGACTTGAAGAAAACTTTTTGACGCTACTTCGTTGCGCGAGCATGCCAACTAGTTTCCAAAAACTACAAAGTTTTAGAAATTTGACTTGTTTGGCGATTGCGGCTAAGCGAGATCTTTTCGCTCTAGGCCTTCTTGAACCGATACTCAAGGGTCGACCTAAGCGCTTTGAAGATTTCAAATGTATAGGTGAAGTTCCAAATCCACGTTAAAATGAGGTGTTGGTTAAAAGCAAATTCGTGCACTTTGGTTTCAAGTTTGAAAATCAACAAGTTATGAAAAACAAAAATTGGTTATGTTTTCAGAGCTTGTTCCTAGAATTTTTTGGGTGACCTAGGGATCTCCAAAATTCTTAAAAAGTTTAAAGGACATAGCCTGGAATGTGAAGATCCTAAATGTTTTTTGTTTTGAAATTTGGGATGGTTGGTCTACAGATTTAAATTTGGGATTGGACCTAACTTAGCAGTTTCAAGACAGAAAATCAAAGTCTCCAAGAATCCCCTGTATCTCAGTATATCGAATTCCAAATGTTATGATTTTAGTCTTTTCTAAAATCTATGGATGTCATCTTTCAGATGAGACCAAGTTTATTAAATTTGGTTTATTACAGATAGAGATATATGAGACTTTTACCCAACCCCTATCACAGAAAAACCGATCATGTAGAAATCAAAACTGAGTTTGTTCGATCTTTGTCAATTTTATTCCCATAGCTATACGACCCTAAAATTCTTGTCAAATTTATTTATAATGTTTTTGTGTGTGTGCATGTTGTGCCTAAAATTTCAGAGCATTCGGACCACGGGTTTGGAAATGAAAATTACAACAATCAAGATATGCGGATATTAGAAAACCAGAAATTCGTTTTTAGAACATACATGATGCAAAACTCACCCGAATTTAAATTGCAACAACACAACATCTCAAAGTAAATTGATGAAGGGAAATGAATGGAAATATATATCTTATCTTAAGCATAGAGGAGATTAGAAGATATAGAATGTTTATAACGTATAGAGAGGTAGAATCAATAATGCAAACAGTTAGAGTGCATAAGCAAGAATTAAAAATTTGCAGCACATCTACTTCTTATTACATCATGGGGGGAGACAAAGCTCCATTAATAAAATCCCTTTTAACTGAAATAACAAGAAGAGAAGGGAGAGAAACGATGGGGGAGGATAACTAAAGTGAAATCCTCCAAAAATAAGCTCAACTTGGAGACCCTCACCTTCCCCTCTTTTCTTCTCACTTTCACACTCCAACTTATAGCACTTGGCCTCTTTTCTACACTCTCTTCCTCTCTCTCCACTCTTCCCTAGAGGAAGCCCATGAAAATCCTTGGGATGTAGCTGTTCTCCAACACCCCAAGCTCCAATGCCATCCCCCCCCCCCCCCCCCTTGGCCTCTATTTATAGGCCAAGGGGGGGGGGGGGCATTTGGGCCCTTCTTTGGGGTGGGTTCTCCTTGGTCCAGCTCCAGCCCCTTGTTTTGGGTCTTCACGTGGACATGTTGTCCCATTTAGTCAAACATTGACCAGCCCCATGTGGGCTGGTTGTTGGTCCAAACCATGTGCACCTAGCCATGGTCGGCTAGGCCATGGATGTCTTCAAGTGCAACAGGCTAGACTTGTTCTTCAAGTTGACATGGCTTTCCTTGTTGGCTTGTCCCATTAATCAAGGCTAGGTAGGGGTGTCATTTGATGATTAGCCTAAGGATGTAGGGTGGACAAGGCTAGGAAAATTTGGTTTGGTCAAGTTATGGTCATGCTTCATGTTTACCTCAAGTGACTCAAGCTTAGGACTTAGTCAAGTTCAGCTAGGTTTAGTTTTGGTGAGGCTATCCACTTGATTTAATCTTGAATGAAGACGTGTCTTAATTCAACATGATCTAGTCCCTTGCTCCATGGCTTGACCTTCGCAAACTCGATCTTGGCCTAAAGTGAGCTCGATCCTAGCTTGAAGCAAGCTCCTACCATTGCCTTAATCTTCGCCTGACTTAACCAAATCTTCTGGGCCTTATCCTTTTAGCTTTAATTTGAACATCTTTATCTTTAAAATCTTTATTCAAAAGATTTAAAATTTTCATTTCAAAGCAAAGGTTTTAAAACAAGCCGACTTTTAAAATTGAGAGTGTTTTTAACAAAAAATATTTACGGTGTTTGGAGCCATGAAAATACTTAGGGCCAGTTATTTTTGGTCCACCCTAAAGCAAGATTGTCCTGATCATGTTAGGAAATGTCATCAATGTCAAGTGCATGGACATGTCATTCATATCCCATCGTCCACCTTGCATTCCATTGTGAGCCCATGGCCCTTCACCATGTGGGCATTTGACATCATAGAACCAATCTCCCCAACTGCATCAAATGGACATAGGTTCATCTTAGGAGCCACCGAATATTTTTCTAAATGGGTTGAAGCTACTTCCTTGGCTAACGTCCAAAGGCAACATGTAGTGGCATTCATTAAGAAAAATATCTTGGACCGATTTGGAGTTCCAAGAGACCTAGTGTCGGATAATGGCATAACTTTCAAGAATGAGAAGATGAAAAAGTTATGTAATACCTATGGCATGACTCAATACTTCTCATCACCCTACTACCCTCAAGGCAATGGCCAAGCTGAACCCACAAACAAAACTCTCATAAACTTTAGAGAAGGGTAGGACATGACATGAGAAGTTAGATGAAGCCTTATGAGCTTATAGAACTTCCATCCGCACACCCACAAATGCCACACCATTCGAGTTGGTCTATGGTACAAATGTCATACTCCCCATTCATACAAAATTGCATTCATTTCATACATCACTTGCACTCGATCTACCATAGAGACTTTACAACAAGTTAGGATGGCTGAGCTTGACCTACTAGATGAGAAGAGACTCCTTGCCATGGATCATGCACACGCATACTGGCAAAGGATAGCCCGATATTATGAAAAGCATATGAAGGCTCGCCACTTCAAAGTGGGAGACCTTGTATTGAAAATCATCCACCATCGTGACCCTTATCCACTTGACAAGTGGCGGCCCAAGTGGGATTGTCCCTATGTTGTAAGGGGAACAACCACAAACAATGCATATTGGTTGATTGATGTTGAGGGCAGAAATTTAGTAGACCCTATAAATGCCCAATACTTGAAAAAATATTATGTATAGGGTCTATGTTAAATTCTTTCGAAAATATTTTTAAATTGGTCTCCTTTGAACTTCTTGAAAGAAGGATCAGGATGGAATGTACGAGCGAGGACCTCGCCTTGCTGGGGTCTCATCCCATTTACTTTGATTGGCTCACTCCCATCTTGATTTGTTTCTATCCTCTAGGCTTCATCTCTTTAGCTTTAATTTGAATATCTTCAACTTTGAAATCTTTATTTTAAAGATTTTAAAATTCCCAATTTAAAGTAGAGGTTTTAAAACAAGCTGGTTTTCGAAATGGGGAGTGAGCCTGTTTTTCAAAATTCATTTAGGATGTTCACAAATGCCCCTCTTTGGCATTAATCCAAATTCATTTGGATCATGGCAAAGAAGAAAATACCCCTTTTGATTTTACTTTCCAAATTAACTTTAGAATATAAACTTTCCTTTATTTCATAGTCCCTTTCCTTGGATTATGGAGGAGGGGATTTTAGCCAAAGGAAACTTGAATTACACTGAGTGCTAGTCCTAAACATGATCATGCATGGCTAACGTTTTGATGCATGCATGGTGTGTGATGCAAATGAAGTGATGCTTAGAGACTTATCAATGAGATATATGAGCTCGAGGAGAAACCTATGAAGGCCGGCTACCCCAAGTAAGACAATCCCACATTGTATGTTTTGACATTTCGGGTTTTCAAAATTCTTTTTCAAAAAGGGAAGTCCTTTTAGTTTCTATCAAAAGGATTTCCAACTTTTCATATTGCCGCTCATTTGGGTTTTAATATCTACTACTTTAGCAGAGGTTATGTAGGAAATTTTGAAAGACATTTCAAAATTCTATTTCCCACATAACAAAGTCTAATTCTCAAACAAAATGAAATCCAAAGATTATATTCCTACTTTAGGATTTTCATGGATAAACCTTTCTCCATTGGGATAAGTTGTAGGGATTTGGGAAAGAGTTACGATGGTCCCTTCTGAAATGTCACGTGGTTTAAGGCAAAGAGATGGAAAATTGCTCTTTTTAAGCTTTAGCTTTTTTTTCTTTTTCTTTCAAAGGGGAAGACCTCTTTTTCTTTTAAAGGAGTTTTTGTATTCCCTCTTTCTTTTTTCTTTCAAAGAGAATACCTCTTTTTGGAGGAGTTTTTGTATTCTCCTTTTTCTTTCTGATTTTTCCCAATTATCCTTTTTGGAAGAGAAGTAAAATGGGGGAAACACTTATCCCTTTGGATACTCAATCCAGCCAATATTATCCTATTTCCTAATAGCATCTATCATTTGAAAATATTTTGCTATTTTGAACTAGGCTTCATTTTGTAAGCCAAAGATTTTTGAAATGTTACCACATAATTTTGAAAACTCTACTTTTCATACAACATCGATTCCCTCATTTACGGTCATATAATCCATCTTGATCCTTCTTTCAAGAAGTTCAAAGGAGACCCATTTAAAACTCTTTTCGAAAGAAATTTGCATAGACCATATACACAATATTTTTTCAAGTATTGGGCATTTATAGGGTCTACTAAATTTCTGCCCTCAATATCAATCAACCAATATGCATTGTTTGTGGTTGTTCCCCTTACAACATAGGGACCATCCCACTTAGGCCCCCGACTTTCTAAGTGGATGTGGGCCACAATGGTGGATGATTTTCAAGACAAGGTCTTCTGCTTTGAAGTTGCAAGCCTTGATATGCTTTTCATAATGTCGGGCTATCCTTTGCCGGTGTCCTTTTCCCATTTAGAAAAATATTCGGTGGCTCCTAAGATGAACCTATGTCCATTTGATGCAATTGGGGAGATTGGTCCTATGATGTCAAATGCCTACATGGTGAAGGTCCATGGGCTTACAATGGAATGCAAGGTGGACGATGGGATATGAATGGCATGTCCATGCACTTGACATTCATGACATTTCCTAACATGATCATGACAATCTTGCTTTAAGGTGGACCAAAAATACTCGGCCCTAACTATTTTCATGGCCATCATGTTTGCATTGACATGGCCTCCATATTCTCCATTGTGGAACTCATGCATTATAGTCCTAGTCTCATCAAGGTCTACACATCTCAACAAGATGCTAGTAAAACTCTTTTTGTAAAGAACCCCTCCCAAAATCACATATCGGGTTGAAAATTTTTGAATAAAAGCTTTATCTTTAGGATAAGAAAATTCGTGAAATCCTCTATTTTCTAAAAAGTTTTTAATGTCTTAAAACCAAGGCTTTTCAATTGAATTTTGGTTATTTTGGCAAATCTCCAAATTATGGGTAGATGGAGTGGGTAAGTGCAAGATCTCTAAGGATCGAGTTTCCATAGTGGGGTCAATTCTTAGAGATGACCCTAGGGATGAGAGGGCATCTGCTATGGTGTTGTCCTCTCTATCTATGTGGGTGAGGGTGCATGATTTGAAAGAATCGACCGATTGAGTGGCCAATTCGTGGTATGGGACGAGTTTTTCATTCTTGACTTGCCAAATTTTTAAAACTTGGTTTATAACAAGCATAGAATCTCCAAAGATTTCAATACATGATGCCCCTAGATTTTTCAAAGTTTTTAGGCCTTGTATGAGTGCTTCATATTCAGCCATATTATTTGAGAATAAAAAATCTAATCAAATTGCAATTGGGATGTCTCCTTTCTCGGGGGATATGAGGATGATTCCCACACCTGCCCCTTGTTGATTCTTTGCCCCATCAAAATACATCTTCCATACTCGACCTTCATTAGAATACTTTGATAAAACATGGTTTTGAAATTCATTTAAAAAGATGCCTTCATAGGGCATTTCATCAAGTATGGGATACGTATCTTCAAGAGGCAATTTGGCCACATGATCGGCTAGGGCTTGTCCCTTAATGGTGCTTTGATGATGAAATTTTAAATCATACTCCATTAAGAGGAGCTACCATTTACCTAGCCCACCTGTTAGGATAGGTTTTTCAAATAAGTGCTTTATTGGATCAAGTTTAGACACTCTCCAAATTTCATGATCTAGGAAATAATGTCTAAACTTCTAGCACGCCCACACCAAAGCCACGCACATTTTCTCCATGGCTTGATAATTTCTTTCATATGCCAATAGAGTTTTCAAAATGTAGTAAATAGCATACTCCTTAAGACTATCATATCCTCATATTGAGCAAGTAAAGCACCCAATGCATTCGCATGAATGGAAATATAAAGCAATAAAGGTTTCTCTTGCTTTGGAGGTTTTAAAATCTGAGGATTTACCAAATAAGTTTTCAATCTTTCAAAAGCTTTTTGGCAATTGGAATCCCATTCAAATTTAACCCCTTTTCTCAAAAGCCTATTAAAAGGTTTGCATCTTGTTGCTAGGTTAGAGATAAATCTCCTAATTGCTTGAAATCGATCTTGGAGGCTTCGGATTTGGGTCAAGTTGGAGGGTGGAGGCATGTCTATGATGGCTCGACACTTAGAGAGGTTGACTTCTATGCCCCTTTGGCTGACCATGAACCCTAAGTGCTTCCTCGATTCCACTCCAAAAGCATATTTTTGAGGGTTTAGCTTTACTTTATAAAGCCTAAGTCTTTCAAAAACTTTTTACAAAGATCCTACGTGCATGCATTGGGTTTTTGATTTTATCAAAAGATCATCCACATATACTTCCAAGAGCTCATGGATTCGATCATGGAAAATAGAAGTCATGGCTCTTTGGTATGTGACACCAGCATTTTTCAAACCAAAAGACATAACTGTGTAGCAATATGTGCCCCAAGGTGTAGTAAAGGCAGTTTTTGTCTGATCTTTTGGTGCTAACTTGATTTGGTTGTAATCCGAATAGCCATCCATGAAAGAAAACATTTCATTATTTGCAGTGCTATCCACTATCAAATCAATGTTTGGAAGAGAAAAATTATCTTTTGGAGTGGCTTTGTTCAAATTTCTAAAATCAATACAAATTCAAATTTTTCCATTGGATTTTTGAACCACAACAATATTTGAAAGCCATTCGGAATAAGCAATGGGTTTTATAAATCTGGCTTTTAAAAGATCTTCTAAACCCTCTTTCACTTGGGAGTGAACATCGGATGGATTTTACTAAGCTTTTGTTTCACAGGTTTTGCATTGGGTTCTAAGGGAAGATGATGTTCCACGATTCTAGGATCTAGACCCGGCATGTCTTTATAGGTCCATGCAAATACATCCACATAGGATTTGAAGAATATAATGAATGATGCTTTTTCATGCTCATGGAAACATGCACCTATTTTAACACACTTTGGGTTAGACTCACTCCCTAGGTTGATTTCTAGAAAATCCCCTCCTACGGAATTTGAAGGTTTTTCCAAGTCAAGGATTCTATGAAATTCGGGAAGCTCGAAAGCTTGATCTTCCTCATGGATGAGGGAATCTTCCTCCTTGCTTTGATCACTCTCAAGTCCTTTAATTTCTAGGGAAGTGTCATGCAAGAGAGTGGGGTTGTGAATAATGGGTTTGGACGATTTTGGTTTGGATATATACATGGGTTTCGAAAATGGGATTTGTACATGGCCAATATTTTT
Organism: Brasenia schreberi; assembly: GCA_036023115.1. Classification (NCBI taxonomy): domain Eukaryota; kingdom Viridiplantae; phylum Streptophyta; class Magnoliopsida; order Nymphaeales; family Cabombaceae; genus Brasenia; species Brasenia schreberi. Next base: position 6,066,802 of record JAYKKT010000043.1, read on the forward strand.
GGAATTTTTAAATTTTTAAATTTTTTTGTCTTTTTCAAAACAAATGTTAGAAGGATGAATGTAAAAGTCTTTCTTTTTGAGATTTTCAGATTTTTCATTTTTTTTGGCTTTTTCCAAACAAAGACTAGGAGAATGAACACAAACAACTTTCTTTTTGGAATTTTCAGGTTTTTCAAATATTTTTGGATTTTGAAAGTTTTCTAAATTTTTTTGGTTTTTCCAAATATATAATTTTTCTGGATTTTTTTCAAAACAAGGTTTTTCCATCAAACCTACAAAGAAAACACTATGAATTAGACTCTAAACAAAAGGTCTAAGTCATAGGTTTCAGTGTTAGTGGGTTCTAGGGTACCCTTGACCCAATTGGTCTTGGGTGGTGGCTCAAGGGGTATGGATGGGGTGTAGCCCAATCCATGTTGACCCGGGTTAGGCAAGGGTATGATGGACTCTAACCTACCTTGGCTTTGGGCTTCTAGACCTTGATATGGTGTATACCCCATATTCAACAACATATTCCAAGGATTCTTAAGTTTGGAAATTTTTTTGTAAAGTTGCCTTTTAGTGCCATCAATATCATGGATATATACACGATTTGGTTTGGGTAGGAGTTGGGAAGTATGGGTTAGAGATGACCTAGGTTTCCCTAGGATATACACAACCCTAGGGGAAGGTGGTTCTACACGTTTGGGAGTTGGGGATGGCTTGGGCTTTCCTAGGAGATGGATGACTCTAGGGGAGGATGACTCCACACATTTGGGGGTTCCTAGGAGGTGGATGACTCTATGGTGAGTGTCTCCTAGGGGGTGGTCGACTTGAGGTGGGTGAGGCATCTCCATAGCCTCCTCATTTGATGGATGACTTGATAGACAAGAGAAGTTTCGAATTCCCTTAAGGTGAGGGTGGTCTTCTCCAAGGACTACCACCACTTGGTTGTCCCATTGGATTTTCACACTTATGAAAGGTTGAAGGTACGACTCAGAGACTATGGATCGAAGGCCTACCTAACAACAAGTTATAATGGGGGTTTATGTCTAAGATATGAAACAACCCCATGTGTTGAATATTTCCTACCTCCATGGGCAACTCAATGGCTCCTCATAGGCAACTCGATGGCTACTAATGGATGGGATGAATTGCCATCGTATCCAGTGATAACGATGGGGGTTGGTTTTAGCCTAGACATGAAAACTCCTATTTGAAAGGCTACGTGAAGAGGAAGAATGTTTAGACCTCCTCCCCCGTCGACCAAACATTTGTTTAGAGAGTATTGATTCAAAACCACCTCTATATGCAAGGCTTGATTATGGGCTATATTTGGTCTCTCTAATTCATCCTTCGTGAACACGATAGGGGCCTTGACACATATTGGGGAAACCAAGAAGGATAGAGACTCAGGAGTTATGGATGGGTTAATCTTGGCTCTTTCTATGATTCCCTCTAAAACTTGTCTATGTTTAGGTGAGGTTTGAATCAACTCTAAGATAGACATATTTATGGGAAGTTTTGAAAGATGAAATTCCAAATCGTATGGGGTTAACACAACACTTTTACCTTTGTCCATGCCATGAGATGCATTAGGGATGCATGCTTTTGAAGGGCCGGGTAAGATGACCGCTTCCTTGCTAGCATTTTTAGCTAAGTGTGGGGGTTGATAGATACTAGTCACCTCTCCTACACCTTCCCTAAGTCTTGTTCCTATCTTTGCTCTAATTGGATGCCTCAAAGCACCACGGATCTCTATTAAGGCTGTAGCTAGGGGCGGGACTGTAAGCGCTCCCCGAATCACTACTTGCTTGGCTTTTTTTATTAGGATAGAAAGTGGTGTGTGGCAAGTAGTGTGTACCGTATGCAATGCTTGTTCCATCCCATGAGTTTTGAGTGGAAGAAGACATACCTCTTTTCCTTTCCCACTTGTGTTTGCATGGTTGGGGAAAGGTTTCTTTAGAATGGCTGGGGAGGGCTGCAATTCCTCCGAGGCATGGAGCCTTCCTTGCTCTATCAAGTCCTCAATTTTGTGTAGGAGGGTAAAACATTTATTTGTATCATGGCCCTTGAGCCTATGATACTTGCAAAACTCATTCAAAAACTTTCCCTTAGGGGGTGCCCCTTCGGGAATATCGGGGAGAGTGATCAAACCCTGGGTTAAGAGAATGTCTAGGACTTCCATTAGTGGTTGTCCTAGTTGGGTAAACTCCCTCTTTTGAAACTTTTTTTTATATTTTTTAGCATGTTTTTGCTCAGAGGTTCCTGAGGGTCTGATTGAGCTGCACTCTACTCGGATATTTGCAACTTTTTGGGGTTTTTCCCCACTGTTAGACACGTGTGGCCCATTGTAAACACCCAAAATAAAAATGTTTTTGAAATATTTCAAGAAAAGGTTTTAGAAAAATTCGTCAAGTTTTAAGTTCAATTCATGAAGATCTTTTTCAAAAAGTTCAAAACTTGGAATTCAACTTATTTAGAAAAGTTTTCAAATTTTACAAGTTTAAATCAATTCAAATCCTATGTTTTAAACAAAGACCCATACATTTTCAAGGCCGAATCAACCAAGCCTAAATTCCATCACATGAAGGAGTTCAAGGCAAATACAACAAGTGCCAAGACCCACTCAACTTGGAACAAGTCCACCATGCAATCCAAGTCCCAGCTGTGATGAAGCACACATCAACTCTAGCTCAAGACATGAATTTCAAGCCCCGCATGGCAGCATGAAGCCTAATTTCATTAAGGGATATGATGTTCAATTAACCAAGTTGTATGAAGAATGCATCAAACACAAGCCCAAAGTAAGGATCAATCGATTGATCCAAGCCCCAAGTGGACAAGCTCAAATCGAGTGGGAGTTGAGACCATGAGGAATGAAACTGAATCAAGAAGAGAATCAAAACCAAACCTGCCCATATGAAATTAAATAGGGAGCTGAATGAATCAAGAAATAAAGGCAAGACATAAGACACAGCTGGTTTGCATCGAATCCTAGCCAAAGTTGAAGACCGGCCTTATGATCCTAGGCCACAATCAAGTCAAATCTGCTACAACCATGACCAGCCCACATGGGTTAGCCTAGGAGGACTCAAGGGGAGACCATTGGGAGCTGGACATTGGGCCAAGATCCATCAACAATCAGCTCCAACCCATGGAACTCCCTAGAAACCAGCCCCCTTGGCCTATAAAAAGGGCCAAGGGGTGGGGCGTGGGATTCATTCATAAAGAGAGAGAGGAAAGGCTGCTCAAAGGGGTTTGGATGTGATAGTTAGGTGCAGGAAACTCCAGCCAAGGGACATCCAAGTGGGGAAGAAAGGTGAGTGCTAGATAGATAAGAGGTGAGATAGAAGGTTGAAGAAGAAAGAGCTTTGATAGGTCGAATTCATTCTTGAATTTCGGCCCTCTTGTAATCCAAACACAGGTAAGTAATGCTTTGTTTCATTCAATTCTCATCTTCTTCCTTTCAATTTGATTAAATTGAGGTTGTAATAATGGAGCTCAGCCTCCCCCCACGTTGTAATAGTGATTAGATTTAATTACTTTACATTTTAATTGATGGATGATCACTATTACACCCACATGCACTCTACATGTTTGTTCTTCTTCCCCAATATATTCTATAATCATCCTATACTTCTAATCCCCTCTATGCTTAAGCTAATATATACATCTCAATTCGCATGAGTTTTAATTCGGGACGTAGAGTAGCTGCAATTTCAATTCGCGTGAGTTTTAATTTGTGATGTAGAGTGGGTGCCATTTAAATTCGTGTGAGTTTGCATCATTACATTCATAAAAGCAGAAACAGGATTTTAGCATTTCTGCATATATTCCTTTCTGCAATTTTAATTTCTTGATGTTTGCTCCGATTAGACTGAAACTTGGCACACATATTCCACACACATTAAGCTACTCTAAATAAAATTTACAAGATCTTTAGGGTTGTCCAACCCTTTGATAAAACTGGAAAAAGACCAAAGCACTTTCTGAACACTTGTTGCACAATCGGATTTCCTGAAATAGAGGTTGGATAAAAGTCTCATATCTTTGTCCATAGGAATCTAATTCATATGGTTTTTGGTGCATTGGAAAGCTGACATCTATAGATTTCCAAAAATCATTAAATTCGGAATTTAGATCACCGACATATAGGCTCATCTGTGAGCCTCTGTATTTCTGGGATAGAGTAATTCCAGTTCAGTGAGTTAGGACTATTCAAACATTTAATTTTGATTTAATATGTCTTCGAATTGAGATCTGCAAAAGGACAAGGTTCTTCGCACTACCATCTTTGCCTAGTAAAAGTTTGAGAATTTTTGGAGACCTGTAGTGCATCCAGATCGACTTTAGAAACAGGCCCTAAAAACAGAAAACTCTGTTTTGAGGACGTGTTCATTTCAAAACATTGAATCAAAAGTGTACAAACCAAATTCTTTCAAAGCACTATTTGTTCACGTGATTTGAAGTAAAACCTGTTTCAAATTGAAGTTTTCTAAGCACTTAAACTGACCCTTGAGCATCGATTTAAGCGAAAAGAGTCAGCTTGCCTACAATCGCTAAAAGTCAGAAAATTGTTTAAGTCCTTGCTAGTTTGTGTAAACTAGCTGGCATGCTCGCGCAAGCGTAGATACGAAAATGTTCACTTCGAGTTTGCATAGCTTGGGAGTGAAAATTTTCATGTCTATAGATTTGGCATGCCCGGTGGGACTCGGGTCTTAAGAAAACTTCAATTCAAACAAGTTGGACTTCAAAAATTTTCAAGAAAACATGTTTAACTTTGCTTGTGCACTTGTAGGATTTTTCCCAAAACCTCTGAATCATGTCAAGTTCAGATTCCCATGAAGTGTCTAGCCGAGCCTCGTGCTCATCAAGTTCATTTTCTAAAAAGTTTTCGAAAACCAATTTCAAAAGCAAAAAAGAAAAGCTTGAAGACTTGTGAAAGGAATTCGAGGCAAGGATCACCGCCCTTAGATAAGAGACCAAGGTGGTCGAGTCTTGCTCATCCCATGGCAAACAAGCCAAGGCTAAGAAAAAGCCAAGCAAGTCGAGAAAGCCCAAGGAAACCTCCATCGTGGAGGGGGACAAAGAATACGAATCTTTCACACTAAAAGATCGAAAAGCCCTCCAACAACTATTGAGAGACCAAACAAAAGAGAAAAGATCATACGCACTATCCGATTTTCTCCCTTCGGATTATCAAACGGATAGTGACGATGACATACCGAACTTCCATCGGTATGATGGCATGGGGGATCCTAGATCCCACCTTCAGCTCTTTTCTCGCAGAGCCTATAAGAAAAAGAAGGACTCTGCCAAGTGAATATATTGGTTTCCCCTCTCCCTTAAGGGAATCGCTTCAAAGTGGCTCGCTTCCTACAACTTGAGTCAATTCGCAACCTTCGAAGAGTTAGCGAATTGCTTCATGCAAAGGTTTTCCTATAATGTGGAAGTGACCTCCACTTTGAACACCTTAAGGAACACAAAACAAGCACCGAACAAGGATGCTCACATATTCATCGTTCGATGGAGGTCTTTACTTGGGCAAGTTAGAGAGCCCATTTCCGAGGGATGTGCAGTCATGCTCATCCTCAAAAATTTTAAAACAGAGTTAAAAGCACTTCTTTCACTTGACAAAATTTCCACCTTTCACAAGTTAATCAAGAAGGCCTCCCTCTTCGAAGCCAACATGAAAAAGGGGGTCTATGATGAACTGTGGAAAGGAAAAATCTCAAAAACATGCTTTGAAAAACCTGAGACTTACGGGCCCACCACTACGGACAATGGGGCAAAACCCTAAAAAGTTACAAATGTCTGAGTGGAATCGAGCTCGGCCGGCACTTCAAAAAAATCTGAACCCAAAAATGATAAAAGGGTTCAAAAGTCTTTCGAAAAAGGGAGTACACATCGCTTGGGCAACCCATCTCAGAGGTCCTCAACCTCCTGCTTGGCCAAGGAATGATCACACTCCCTGATATTCCTGAGGAGACACCCCAAAAGAAAAATTTTTGAATAAATTTTGCAAGTATCATAGGCTCAAGGGCCATGATACAAATAAGTGTTACACTCTTTTAAATAAAATTGAGGACTTGATAGAGTACGGTCGTCTCCAGGTCACCGAGGAATCGGAGCCTGCCCAAGCCATCCTTAAGGAGCCCTTCCCCAACCATGCAAGCACTAGTGGGAAGGACAAAGAGGTATGTGGTTTCTCAACTTCCTTGAATGGTTTGGAGCATGCATTACATACGGACTTCACTACTTGTCACACACCACTTCTCATAATAAAAAAAGCCAAACAAGTAGTGATCCGGAGAGCGCTTAGAGTCCTGCCCCTAGCTAGAGCCTTATTAGAAATTCAGGGTGCTCCGAAGCACCAAGCTAGAGCTCACCTAGGAATGAGCCATAGGGAGGCTGTGGATGAGGTGACTAGGTTTGGAAGGATCTACCAACCCCCACACTTAGCAAAAGATGCTAGCAAAAAAGTGGTCGTTGTCTCTGACCCTTCAAAATCATGCATTCCCAAAGCATCGCATCTCATGGGTAAAAGCAATGTGTTAACCCCATATGATTTCGAAAATCACCTTCCTAAGATTCCCATAAACATGTCTATCCTAGAACTCATCCAAACATCCCCTAGGTATAGACAAGTCTTAAAAAAAATCTTAGAAAAGGCCAAGGTTAACTCAACCATAACCCCTGAGTCCCTATCCTTCCTAGTCTCACCCATCAGCGCTAAGGCCCCCATCATGTTCTCGGAAGAAGAGCTAGAACGTGTAAACACCCCAAAAATCCCACGACTTTCTAAAACCAATACCTGGTTTGCAAATCAGCCCCAAAGAGCCATTTTGAGTTCTGAAAACCCAGGAGCCTTCAGAACCTTGTACATATTGTTTTAAACCCTATACATATTATTTTAAAACCTGTAAATATTGCTTTAAGCCTGTTGTAGACGTAGAAAATTCCCGCTCCTGGTTCTTGGGCCTGAAGCGAACCTTTTCGTGTGCCTAAGTCCTAATTAAGCAAAAGGGCGTGCCAGCTAGCTTACTTAAGCTAGCGAAGAGATATTTTAAACCTGACTCCTAACGTGGCGACTGTGAGCAAGCAAGCTCTTGCCGTCGCAGACCTTCTTGCACCGATGCGCAAGGGTCAGTCTGTACGCTTTTAAAATCGAGTTTTGGGATATAAGAACCTACGAAAACGGTTTGAGGTGTTTGATTGATTCGGGTTGTTTTTGTATGATTTTCAGATTTTAGTTCACGTGGATTTGCACGTGCCTAAGTCTTTCTTTTTATCCCTTTTTGGGCCAACCAGGTGTGTGTTATGAACACTCAGCCTAAGTGGGGCGACTTTGAGCGGGAGTATGAGGTTTGCTTTGATGCAATATGCGTCCTAACTCGTGGTATGGCGTATATGCAATGCAAACTCATGCAACTCCAAAGGGAAAACTCGAATTTAAAAGACAATACCGAAGGGAAATGACTTGTAATGGAAATTGCCGAAGGGAAATGACTTGTAATGTAAATTGCCGAAGGGAAATTGCAAAAGGGAAATATGGCTATATCTTAAGAGCGGAAAGGCTCAATAGTGCAAGTGTGTGCCGTGTATATATGAAAAGACTACGCACACTGCTGAACCTTAAAACCCAAATCTTAAAGACATAGCCAAAAGGGAAATACGTATATAATATATATGGGCCCTTACTTGGGTCTTGCAAATAAGAGCGAAGGCTCAATGTGGGTGCATGTGAAAATGTAAAGACAACACACACGACTTCAAATGAAACCCAAGTATAAATTGCAATATGTCCTTAACTAAGGTCTTGGGAGTAAGAGCGAAAGCTCAATGTGTGTGAGTGCTAGAATTGAAGTACTACGCACACAACATGAAATTAAACCCAAATATAAATTGCAATATGGCCTTAACTAAGGTCTTGGGAGTAAGAGCGAAAGCTCAATGTGTGTGAGTGCTAGAATTAAAGTACTATGCACACAACATGGAATTAAACCCAAGGAGAGTATAACATGGCCCTTACTTGGGTCTTGCAAATAAGAGCGAAAGCTCAATGTGTGTGAGTGCGAGAATTTAAAGACAACACACACAACTTAAGCAAAACCCCACGCAACTTAAAGTATATAAATAAACTTATATCTTAAGGGCTGATTAGGCCCGTGTGTGTTCAAAATCGTGCACAACTAAGAGCGAGGTAGGCTCAAGTGCACGTGTGTGTGGGTGTGCCAAGCCACGTTATTACAAGCGGGGGGAGACAATGCTCCGTTATTACAACCCCGTATCAAATTTAATTTAACTTAAGCAAGTCTACAAATAAGGACCGAGTTTGGCACTTACTTATAGCTAGTTCGGAGGTGACTTGCTTGAGCTTGGGCTTGGGCGTCGCCTTGGGCTGCAAGAGGGAGCTACTCGGAATGGCACGGCAAAGGGGTGTGTGGCCGGGTGACAAAGGAGCACGGGTGTGGCGCCTTAGGCTGAGGTGTTTAGGGAGGGTCACTAAGGCGTAGGGAAGGCTCTATGGAAGGTGGAGCTAAGGGGTGACTAGGGGGTGGTGCCTAAGGAGAGGGTGTGGCTGACCGGGTGACCTGGGTGCAGTCGGCTGTGACTGGCCGACTAGGGGTGGTTTAAGTGGTGGCCGGCTGGGGTAGCTAGGGGATGTCACGGATGGGAAGGTAGGGAGCTATGGAAGGTGGAGCCAAGGGTTGGTTGAAAGTGAAAGGGGCAGGTCCTAGGGAGCAAGGTAGGGTGGCTAGGGTGTCACTAAGGAGGAAGGTAGGGAAGCGGGTGGTGTATGGTTGTGGTGTCTGGCCGAATGGGGAAGGATGGCGGGAAGGCTGTGATGGAGCTATGTGGTGGTGGTATGGGTGGCTGAGAGTGGAGGGGGAGAGAAGATAGGGTGGAGTTGGGTTGAGGTACTAACCGGATGGGTGAGGGAAGTTGGTGTCCAAGGAGGGCAGCCGGGTGATGAAGGTGGATGGAGCTGGTCGGGCAGCTGGTGGCGACATGGAGTGGAGCAGGCTGGGAGGTAGTGGTGGCGTGAGGTGGTGCTGGCCAAGAAGTGGTGGTGGTGCAGGTGGGAGAAGAGAGCAAGATGAGAGAGGGCTCGGCTGGCCCAAGTGGAGGCTGGAAGAAGTTGAAAAACCCGCCCACTAGGGGGGGGGTTTATAGTTTTTCAAAGGGTCGGTTGGGGGTGGTTTTGAGAAGGTGGTAAGGTGGTTAGGTGCTGGTGGTGTGGTGTGGTGATAAGGTGGGCTGGTTTTGAGGGGGGGCTAGATATTTTGTTTTAAGTGGTTTTAGGGATATGGTGTGCTAGGTTTAGGTGGGGTGGTTTAGGGGTTTAGGGCTTAGCTAGGTGGGTTGGTTTTGGGGTGAGGTTTAGTGAGGTGGGTTAGGTGTTTAGGCTAGGATTAGGCTAGGTTTAGGAAAGGATTAGGGAGGTGGGTTAGGTGATTAGGTTGGGATTAGGCCAGGATTACGGAAGTGGGTTAGGTGATTAGGCTAGGTTTAGGATAGGATTAGGGTAAAAGGCTAGGATTAGGGCTTTTTGATTAGGGTTGGTTTAAGGAGCTCCCTTTGCATGACCCATAGACCTTGTTGCATCATGTTGGTGTAGCCCTAGGTTAGGTTTTGGCTAATTACAAGCTTAAACCCATACTAATTAGGCTAACCCACATGATTAACCCCAAACTTGACACACAAGTCAAGCTTAATACAATTCCCCTCATGCTTATCCTTCCCATTCTCTCTCATGCCCATAATCTCACGTGAATTTCAAGTGGGCCCCACCTCCATTTATGAGAAGGTGATGTGGGCCATGGATGTGGATATTGGATTGGATCTTTGGATCCAAATCCAAATCCACATATACGTTTGGATTGGGATCTGGATATATATGGTCCAGATCCAATCCAAACTGAATTATGACTCCTTCAGGGTATGTTCGAAACGAACGGTTTGTGTGGGGTCTGACAGCATCAGTACTCCGTCTGCGTTGGGTCTTCGCCAACATGGTCGTCCGCTTCTGTTTTCACCTTTCGGAGATGATTTCAAAGGATTTTTTATGATAACAGGGACTTGGACGTTCGAGATCCTAGGGGTGGATCTAACACTAGAGTTGCTGTGCCGGGCTCGACAAGTGCTCCGGTTCTGGGCTCTCTTTGGCTCTTCTGGTCCTGCTTTCATCAGGCCAAGTCGCTTCGTGGGGTTTCAAAATGTGTTTTAAAAGGTTTTAAAACTATATTATACATATTTTAAAACATGTAAGGTTTAAACATATGTACAGGCTGGAAGGCTCCTGGGTTTCCAAACTCAAAATAGCCCTTTGGGGCTGCTTTCATAAAAACCAAGTTCATTTGAGAAGTTCGTGGGATTTCGGGGTCTTTACAGATGCCCCTCTTTGGCATTGTCCAAATCGATTTGGATAATGGCAAAGATGACAAACACCCCTTTCAATGTCTCCCTAGATCTAACCACGAAAATATGGGATCGTCCCAATCTTTAGCAAAATCTCAGTTTTAAAACCTTGGTAGGAGGAGATATCACGCCAAAGGGATATGTATGGAATCTGGTCCTAAAATGGGATCATGTTTATGCAAGTGCCATGCGTGGAAATGTAGATGCATGACATGGGTGTGGTGCCAAGAGTGGCGACCTCCCAGAGACCAGATATGGTCGAACTCTTGAGACTTACAAGGCCTGTTGCTCCAAGTGAGCAGATCCTATGCTGTTCGATGTTCAATTTTTCAAAAATCTATTTACAAAAGCTATTTACAAAAGGGACAACTGTCTTGAGTCTCAATCCTAAGGATCTCGAGCTCTTCGTGATTGCCCGTATGTGTTCAAAATCTTGCACGACTAAGAGAGTGCACGTGTGTGTGGATGTGCCAAGCCACGTTATTACAAGCGGGGGGAGACTATGCTCCGTTATTACAACCCCGTATCAAATTTAATTTAAGCAAGTATACAACTAAGGACCGAGTTAGGCACTTACTTATAGCTGGTCCGAAGATGCCTTGCTTGAGCGTGGGCTTGGCCTTCGCCTTGGGCTACAAGAGGGAGCTCCTCAGAGTTGAACGGCAAAGGGGGCTGCTGGCCGGATGCCTTAGGTGCGCGGGAGGGGCGCCTTGAAGGTGGCCGGTTGCTAGCAAGGTGCCAAACTTGGTGTGTTGGGTTAAGGTGACTAAGTAGGGTCACTAGGGAGGGTGTAGTATTAGGAAAGATGGCACTAAGTGGGAGCCTAAGGGAGTGTCTAAGGCTAGCGGGTGGCTGGCCGAGTGGATGTGTACAGTCGGTTGGAGTGGCCGACTAAGGGAGACTTGGTGGTGGCCGGCTGCTAGGGTGGCTAGGGAATGGCGAGGATGGGAAGGAAGCTAGCTAGGGTATGTGGTAAGATGGAGTTAGGGGCTGGTGGGAAGTGATGGGGGCTGGTCTTAGGGAGCTAAGTGGAGTGGCCGGGTGTTGCTAGGGGAGATGGTTCAAGGCGGGTGTTTGAAGTGGCTAAGGTCTGGCGGAATGGGTAGGATGGCGGGCAGGTGGTGTTGGGGTGATGTGGTGGTGGTGTAGGTGCTTGAGAGTGGAGGGGGAGTGAAGAAGAGATAGAATTAGGTTGAGACACTAACCGGGTGATGATGGGAGGCGGCGGATGGAAGAGGAGCAGCCGGGTGGTTGAAGTGGATGGTTCGGCCGGATGGGAATGGTGGCGACGGGTGGTTGGCCGGTTGGGGTGTGGTGGTGCAGGTGGAGCAAGGTGGTGGCTGGTTGTGGTGCAGGTGGAAGACTCAGCTGGGAGGGATGGTTGAGGTCGGCTGGGATCGGCTGGCTGGAAGAAGATGGAAAACCCGCCCCTTGGGGGGGGGGGTTATATAGGGCTGAAGAGGGCGGTTGGGGCTGGTATTAGGAGGGTGGTAAGGTGGTCTAGGGGTGGTGGTGTGGTGATAAGGTGGGCTGGTTTTGGGGAGGGGCCAGATATTTTGATACAAGGGGTTTTGGGTAGATGGTGTGCTAGGTTTAGGTGGGGTGGTTTAGGGGTTTAGGGTTTAGCTAGGTGGGTTGGTTTTGGGGTGAGGTTTAGTGAGGTGGGTTAGGTGATTAGGCTAGGATTAGGTTAGGTTTAGAGAAATTAACCTAGGTTTAGGGAAGGATTAGGGAAGTGGGTTAGGTGATTAGGTTGGGATTAGGCCGGGATTGGGGAAGTGGGTTAGGTGATTAAGCTAGGTTTAGGATAGGATTAGGGTAAAAGGCTAGGATTAGGGCTTTTTGATTAGGGTTGGTTTAAGGAGCTCCCTTTGCATGACCCATAGACCTTGTTGCATCATGTTGGTGCAGCCCTAGGTTAGGTTTTAGCTAATTACAAGCTTAAACCCAGTTTAATTAGGCTAACCCACATGATTAACCCCAAACTTGACACACAAGTCAAGCTTAATTACAAACACACTCTAATCTTATCCTCCCCCACTCTCTCTCATGCCCATAATCCCACGTGAAATTCAAGTGGGCCCCACCTTCATTTATGAGAAGATGATGTGGGCCATGGATATGGATATTGGATTGGATCTCTAGATCCAAATCCAAGTCCACACATGGGTTTGGATTGGGATCTGGATATATATGGTCCAGATCCAATCCAAACTGTATTCTGACTCCTTCAGGCTGTGTTCGAGACGAACGGTTTATGCGGGGTCTGACAGCATCAGTACTCCGTCTACGTTGGGTCTTCGCCAACATGATCGTCCACTTCTGTTTTCGCCTTCCGAAGCTGATTTCAAGTAATGTTTTGATGATAACAGGGTCTTGGACGTTCGAGATCCTGGGGGTGGATTCAATATGAGAGTTGTTGTGTCGGGCTCGACTTCTGCTCCGGTTCCGGGCTCTCTTTAGCTTTTCTGGTCCTGTCTTGATTAGGCCAAGCTGCTTCGGGGTTTCAAAATGTGATTTAAAAGGTTTTTATACATATTTAAAACATATAAAGTTTAAAAGATATATATAGGGTTGCCTGGAAGGCTCCTGCGTTTCCAGACTCAAAATACCCCTTTGGGGCTGCTTTTACAAAACCAGGTTGATTTGAGAAATTCGTGGGATTTCGGGGTGTTTACAGATGCCCCTCTTTGGCCTTGTCCAAATTGATTTGGATAAGGGCAAAGATGACAAACACCCTTTTCAATGTCTCCCTAGATCTAACTACGAAGAACATGGGATCGTCCCAATCTTTAGCAAAAACTCAGTTTTAAAACCCTGGTAGGAGGAGATATCACGCTAAAGGGATATGTATGGAAACTGGTCATAAATGGGATCATGTTTATGCAAGTACCATGCGTGGAATGCAGATGCATGACATGGGTGTGGTGCCAAGAGTGGCGACCTCCCAGAGATCAGATGTGGTCGAACTCTAGAGACTTACAAGGCCTACTGCTCCAAGTGAGCAAATCCTATGTTGTTCGATGTTCGATTTTTCAAAACTTATTTACAAAAGCTATTTACAAAAGGGACAACTGTCTTGAGTCTCGATCCTAAGGATCTCGAGCTCTTCGTGTTTGCCCTTGTTTGAGTCTTAACACTCGCTTATCTAGCGGAGGTTTTATAAGAAAACAAGCTATATTTCAAATTCCTACGCCTTACTCGAAACGTCGAATTCTCAAACAAGATGAAATTCAAGTAAATCCTATTTTTACTTTAGGATTCCTCGAAATTAACCACTTTTTAGCTTGGGATAAGCCAAGGATGGGAAAGAGATACCACGGTCCCTTCTGAAGCGTCTCGTGGTTTAAGGCATAGAAGGCGGAAAACTGTTCTTTTTGATCTTTTGGCCTCTTTTCCTTTTTTTCATAGAGGGTCTCCCTTTGGGAGTATTTTTTCTTTAATCCCTCTTTTTCACAAGAGAATCGATTTTTCTTTTGAATTCTGGTTTCTTTCTTTTGGAAAGATACTTTGAATGGGAAATTCCCTTCGTTTGGGCCTTTGTTTTCTTTTTGGAAGGAGAAGAGAAGAGGGGAGGACTTATCCCAAGCCTACACTCGATCCATCCCAGATCTGCCTATTTAGAAATAGCACGTACTACTTGCAGGTATCTTGCTATGTTGAACTAGGCCTTTCTTTGTAAGAAGAAGGATTTTGAAGACTCCACTCTTTCACAAGTGTGAATTCTTTCACTCAGGGTCACACGACTTTGCCTTTACACCTTATTTTCATGTCTCAGGGCAACTATCCGTAAATTTTTTGAAAACTGGAATTTAATCCAAATCCTACACATGATACTTCTTTAAGTAATGGATATTTATAGGATCTGTTAAATTCCTACCTTCTACATCGATCAACCAATACGAGTTGTTCGTGGTGGTTTCTCGTACAACATAGGGTCCATCCCACTTGGGGCGCCACTTTTCGAGTGGATGTGGGCCACGATAGTGGATGATTTTCAAAACTAGATCCCCCACTTCAAAGTGGCGAGGTCTTATGCGTTTGCCATAGTGTCGGGCTATCCTTTGCCGGTATGCACGAGCATGATCCATGGCAAAGAGTCGCCTCTCATCTAGCAAATCTAGTTCGGCCATCCTAGCATGCTGAAGCGTCTCTATGGGGAGGTCGAGTGCAATGGATGTATGGAATGAATGCAGTTGAGTATGAATGGGAAGAATGGCGTTTGTGCCATAGACCAATTCGAATGGTGTGGCATTCATGGGAGTCCGGATGGAAGTTCTATAAGCCCATAAGGCTTCATCCAGCTTCTGGTGCCACGTCCTACCCTTCTCTAAGGTTTTCTCAATTATACTAATGAGAGTCTTGTTTGTGGCTTCGGCTTGGTCGTTGCCTTGAGGGTAGTAGGGCGAAGAGAAGTGGTGAGTTATGCCATATGTGTTGCACAACTTAATCATCCGCTCATTCTTGAATGGGGTGCCATTATCAGACACAAGGTCTCGTGGAACCCCAAATCGAGCCAAGATATTCCTCCGGATGAAAGCCACCACATGTTGCCCCAACACGTTGGTTAGGGAAATGGCTTCCACCCACTTGGAGAAATACTCCGTAGCTGCTAAAATAAATCGATGCCCATTCGAGGCTTTTGGAAATATTGGGCCTACAATGTCAAACGCCCACATGGTAAATGGTCAGGGGTTGACCACAGAATGCAATGCAGATGATGGGATATGAATGGCGTGCCCATGCACTTGACAGGGATGACACTTCCTAACATGATCGTGACAATCCCTTTTCAAGGTGGACCAAAAATAGCCCCCTCTAAGTATTTTCATTGCCATCATATTGGCATTAACATGACCTCCACATTCTCCGTCGTGGAATTCATGCATCATTATCCTAGCCTCCTCTAGATCGATACACCTAAGCAGAATGCCGGTAAAGCTCTTTTTGTATAGAACCCACCTAGAATGGTGTATCGGGTCGAAATTTTACGGATGAATGCCTTATCTTTGGATGTGGCATCCTCGGCGAATCCCCCATTTTCTAGAAATTGTTTTATGTCGTAAAACCAGGGTTTTTCAATAGACTCTGGGTTATTTTAGCAAATATCCAAGTCGTGTGTGGATGGGTTGGGTGCATGTCATATTTTTAAAGATCGGGTCCCTGAAATGGGATCAACCTTTAGGGCTGAACCCAAGGAGGAGAGGGCATCGGTGATGCCATTGTCCTCTCTTCCTACGTGTGTGAGTTTGCACGATTGGAAGGACTGGACCAATCGAGTGGCCAACTCGTGATAGGGAAGTAGTTTTTCATTACGTACTTGCCAAATTTTCAAAACCTGGTTTATAATGAGGAGTGAATCTCCAAAGACCTCGATGCATGATGCCCCTAGAGTTTTCGAAATCCTTAAGCCTTGTATGAGTGCTTCATATTCAGCTACGTTGTTGGAACATTCGAAATCTAGGTGGGCTGCTATAGGAATCTCGCCCTTTTCAGGGGAGATGAGGATGACCCCAGCACCAGCCCCTCGTTGGTTTCATGCCCCGTCGAAGTGCATCTTCCACACTTGGTTTTCGAAAGAATTTGCCAAAATGTGGTTTTGAAAATGGTTTTGCAATATGCCTTCATCAGGCATTTCAACAAGTGTGGGATATACGTCCTCCAAGGGGAACTCAGCCACGTAATTTGCTAGGGCTTGCCCCTTAATGGAGATCTGGTGATGGTATTTCAGGTCATACTCCATTAGAAGGAGTTGCCATTTGCCCAATCTACCCGTGAGAATGGGTTTTTCGAACAAGTGCTTGATTGGATCAAGCTTGGACACTATCCAGATCTCGTGATCTAGGAAATAGTGTCTGAATTTCTGGCAGGCCCAGACTAGGGCTAAGCACGTCTTCTCCATGGCTTGATAATTTCATTCATAAGCCAAGAGAGTTTTCGAAATATAGTAGATGGCATACTCCTTATGGGTGTCATCCTCGTATTGAGCCAACAGGGCTCCTAAAGCATTCGCATGCACGGAGATGTAGAGTAAAAGCGGTTTTCCTTGCTTTGGAGGATTCAAAACGGGGGGATTAACCAGGTATGCCTTTAGTCTTTCGAAGGACCTTTGGCATTCGTCATCCCATAAGAATTTTGTGCCCTTCCTCAACAACTTGTTGAAGGGTTCGCATCTAGTCGCCAGATTCGATATGAATCGGCGAACGGATTGTAAACGACCTTGGAGGCTACGGATTTGAGTGAGATTGGAGGGTGGAGCCATGTCTATGATGGCTCGACACTTAGAGGGGTCGACTTCTATACCCCTTTGGCTCACCATAAAGCCCAGAAGCTTCCCTGATTCTACCCTGAATACACATTTTTGAGGGTTTAGCTTTACTTTGTAAAGCCTAAGCCTTTCGAAAATCTTTTGCAAACATTCGATATGAGTGCATCGGGTTTTGGATTTCGCCAAGAGATCATCTACATACACTTCTACGAGCTCATGAATTTGATCATGGAAGATCGTGGTCATGGCTCGTTGGTATGTTGCACCGGCATTTTTCAAACCAAAGGGTATGACTGTATAGCAGTACGTGCCCCATGGGGTTGTCAAGGCGTTCTTACCCTGATCTCGTGGACTTAGTTTAATTTGATTATAGCCTGAATAGCCATCCATAAACGAAAACATTTCATGATTTGCAGTACTATCGACTATCAAATCTATGTTTGGTAAAGGATAATTATCCTTTGGAGTGGCTTTATTCAGGTTTCTGAAATCGATGCATATTCGAATTTTCCCATTGGTTTTTCGAACTACAACGATGTTTGACAACCAATCAGAATATGCAATGGGTTTTATAAATCCAGCTTTTAACAGATCTTCTAAACCCTCTTTGACTTGCGTGTGTACATTCGGGTGTATTTTCCTAAGCTTCTGCTTTATGGGTTTTACATCCGCATCTAAGGGAAGACGATGCTCGACAATGCTGGGGTTTATGCCCGGCATGTCTTCATACGTCAAACACATCTAAATAGGTTCGTAGAAATGCAATAAATGTTGATCTTTCATGTTCATGCAAGCATGTGCCTATTTTGATGGTTTTGGGATTGGAATCATCCTCTAGGTTCACTTCTATGAAATCTCCTCCTACTGAGTTGGAAAGTCTTTCAAAATCGAGAATTTTATGAAATTCTGGGAGCTCAGAAGTGGGATCTTCCTCAAGGGGATCCACTTCTGGGCTTCGATCATTCTCGTGGGCTATAGACCAGAGGGAATTTGATTCATGGTTTTCAAAAAGACCTGGTTTTGTACTCGGATTTTTAAGTGATTTCGAAATTTTTGGTCTGGCTATGCAAACAAGATTTGTAAATTTTTGGTTCTTTTGCCAAAGTCTTACCAGGAGTAGCTATATATAAAATCTTTTTGGTATTTTCCACATTTTCGATTTTTTTGGGTTTTTGTAAAACAAGAACTTTAAGAACTATACAAAGCACTCTATTTTCGAGTTTTTGTTTTTCCATTGTTTTTGGCTTTTCTTCTTTTTCAATTTTTTTTATTTTAAGTTTTCCAAATGCTTTTGTATTTTTATAAAAGGGATCTTCCGTCATACCTACAAAGGGAAAATACTATGGATTAGACTCGGAATAGGAGGTCTAAATCGTAGGTCTCTTCTAAGGCAGGTTCCAAGGCACCCTTGACCCAGGTGGTCATAGGGGGTGGCTCTAGCGGTATTTTGGGAGTATAGCCAATCCCATATCGGCTTGGATTGGCCCTAGGAAGGATGGGCTCTAGGAGACCCTGGTTTTGTGCCCCTAGACTTTTGTAGGGCGTGTAGCCCATATTCAACAACATGTTCCATGATTTTTTGTTTTTTGAAAAGGTGTGATATAAATCGTAGTCCTGGAACATGCTGTCGTCTATATTGTACTCATATGGCCTCTTGTCTAGGGGCTTTGGAAATAGGGAACGCTTGGATCGTCCTAGAAGGGTTAAGATCGGGAGGGGGCCTGCTTTGGGCGGCCCCTTCACACAAACAACCTTCCTAGGGTTGTTTAACACGAACCTTGGCGGCTCAATCACAATCTGCCCCAGGTTAGCCTCATGGGCCTAGGAGCTCGATAAACAAGGGGAGTTTATGATCCCCTGAAGCTGTGGGTGACTCTCACCTAGGATCACTACGACCTGGTCCCTGAAAGGGATCTTGACACACCTGTGGAAGGTGGATGGCACAGTGCACAAGCTGTGAATCCAGGGTCTTCCGAGCAACAGGTTATAATGGGGGTGGATGTCCAAGACATGGAACACCCCCATGTGTGCGATCCCTCCCGTTTCCATTGGGATTTCGATGGATCCTAAAGGCCTAGACGCATTCCCATCGTATCCAGTGATAACGATGGGGCTTGGGTTCACAGAAGTCAAGGTGACTCCAATTTCGTACGCCACATGAAGTGGAAGGATGTTGAGCCCTCCTCCCCCATCGACTAGGCACCTGTCTAGAGAGTGGTTATTTAGAACCACCTCGATATACAGGGCCTGGTTGTGGGACTCATAGGGTCTATCTACATCATCTTTCGAGAAAGTGATGGGCGATTTTGCTCCTAATAAAGCCACTTGGGCAGACAGGGATTCCGGACTTATGTTCGAATCAACCTTGGCCCTTTTTAGAATTTTCTCTAGCACGAGTCTATGCCTAGGCGAGGTTTGTATAAGCTCTAGGATAGACATGTGGATAGGAATCTTTGAAAGGTGGTTTTTAAAGTCATAAGGATTTAGGATGACTTTATCCTTGTCTGCTTTTGGCAGAACACGAGGGATACATGCTTTTGAGGGGCCAGGCACACTGACCACCTTTTGAGCACTTTGTAGTTGCAGGGTTGATAGATCCTCCCGGATCTAGTCACCTCCCCTACGACCAACTTAGGGTTCGCGCTAAATTTGGCTCTAAGTACGAGTTGAGGAGAACCTTGAAGTTTTAAAACTGGTTTTGCCGGGGATTCAACTTTTGATGGTCCCCGGATGACGACTTGGGCGGGCTTCTTGGATAGTACAAGAGTAGGTGCATAAGTGGGTCGACCAGACTCTGGTTTTTGCGCTAGTTCCTTAGAAATGGTGAGGGTACATACCTCCTTTCCTTTCCCACTGCCACTGGCGTGTTTGGGAAAGGGTTCTTTGAAGATAGCTTGAGGTGGCTCAGGTTCCGCAGTGACCTAGAGCCGGCCCTTCGCTATCAAGTTCTCAATTTTATTTAAAAGGGAGAAACAACGTTTGGTATCATGGCCTTTTAGCCGATGATACTTACAAAATCGATTTAAATACCCCCCTTTGGAAGTGACTCCTTCGGGGATTTCGGGAAGTTCTATCATGCCTTGGGCAAGTAGGAGGTCTAGGACCTCCGACACAGGTTGCCCCAGCGGTGTATATTCCCATTTTTCAACCGGTTTTTGAAAGATTCGCTCCCTTTTATTTTCTAGTTTTTCAAAATTTTTGGAAGTGCCTGTCACGCCTGGATCCACCCGGACATTGGCGATTTTATGGGGCTTTGCCCCTTTGTCCATCGTGGGTAGCCCATAAGTGATGGGTTTTTCCAAGCGGGTTTTAGAAATGGCACTTCCTTTCCATAAGTGATCGTATGTCCCTTTTCTCAAATTCGTTTCGAAAAGGGATGCCTTTTTTATCAACTTATGGAAAGTTGAGATCTCATGGAGCGAGAGAAGGGTTTTTAACTCGCTTTTAAAGTTATCCAGGATGAGCATGACTGCGCATCCTTCGGATATGGGCTCTCGCACTTGGCCCAAAAGTGACCTCTAACGTATAATGAAGGCATGTACGTCTTCGTTCATGCCTTGCTTTGTATCTCTTAAGGTATTCAGAGTCGGCGTGACTTCTACGTTGTGTGCAAATCTTTGCATGAAGCAGTTCGCTAACTCTTCAAAAGTAGCGAACTGGCTTAAGTCATAGGAAGCCAGCCATTTGGCAGCTGTGCCTTTAAGGGATAAAGGGAACCAATACACCCATTTCATCGAGTCCTTTTTCTTCTTATGGGCTCGACGCGAGAAAAGCTGCAAGTGAGACCTAGGGTCTCACATGCCATCATACCGATGGAAGTTCGGTATTTCATCGTCACTGTCTATTTTGTAATCCATAGAAAGGAAATCAGACAGGGCGTAGCTTCTTTTCTCTTTATTCTGCCCTTTCAGCAACTGTTGTAGGGCTTTACGGTCCTTTTGTGTGAAGGACTCGTGGTAGTGGTTGCCTTCTATTACGGAGGCCTCTTTGTGCTTGCGAGGTTTTTTAGACTTTCTTTTGGGCCTTTGTTCACTGTTTGATGAACACGAATCGCCTACTTCAACCTCTTGGCTGAGAGCATCGATTTTGGCCTCAAATTCCCTTCTCAGGTCCTCAATCTCGTCTAGTTTGATTTTATTTTTGAAAATCCTCCTAGATTGAGAACTTGATGCGCATGAGCCTTGGCTCGACACTTCACTTGGATTGGATTTTGACATGCTTTTCAAGCTTTTTCAAAATTTCCTAAGTACAAGCAAAGAAAACAAAGTTAAAAACGACACCTCTTTGAAAATTTTTCGCAAGTTTCTAGACTAACTCGACTTTTGAAAGACTCACGTCCCACCGGGCATGCCAAAGTCTGTAGACACGGAAAACCTCTGCCTCCCTGGTTTCTTAGGCCTGGAGCGGATCCTTTTGTGTGTCTAAGTCCTATTTGAATAAACAGGGCGTGCCAGCTAGCTTACCTAAGCTAGTGAAGATATATTTTAACCTGACTTCTAACGTGGCGACTGTGAGCAAGCAAGCTCTTGTGGTCGCAGACCTTCTTGCACCGATGCGTAAGGGTCAATCTGTACGCTTTAAAAATCGAGTTTTGGGGTAGAAAAAGCCTACGAAAGCAGTTCGAGGTGTTTGATTCGGGTCTTTTTAGTGCGATTGCAGATTTTAGATCACGTGGATTTGCACGTGACTAAGTCTTTCTTTTTATCCCTTTATGGGCCACCTAGGTGTGTGTTATGAACACTCCACTACATGGGGCGAATTTGAGCGGGAGTATGGGGTTTGCTTTGATGCAATATGCGTCCTAACTCGTGGTATAGCGTAGATGCAATGCAAACTCACACTACTCCAAAGGGAAAACCCGAATGTAAAGACAATGCCGAAGGAAAATAACCGAAGGGAAATAACCGAAGGGAAATGACTTGTAATGTAAATGCCGAAGGGAGATATGTATATAAGGTATATATGGGCCCTTACTCGGGTTTTGCAAATAAGAGCGAAAGCTCAATGTGGGTGCGTGCTTGAATTGAAAGACTACACACATGACATGAAATGAAACCCAAATATAACTTGCAATATGGCCTTAACTAAGGTCTTGGGAATAAGAGCGAAAGCTCAATGTGTGTGAGTGCTTGAATTGAAGTACTACTTACACAACGTGAAATTAAACCCAAATATAAATTACAGTATGGCCTTAATTAAGGTCTTGGGAATAAAAGCGAAGGCTCAATGTGTTTGAGTGCTTGAATTGAAGTACTACGCACACAACATGAAATGAAACCCAAATAGTATAACACGGCCCTTACTTGGGTCTTACAAATAAGAGCGAAGGCTCAATGTGTGTGAGTGCTTGAATTGAAGTACTACGCACACAACATGAAATGAAACCCAAATAGTATAACACGGCCCTTACTTGGGAGCGAAGGCTCAATGTGTGTGCGTGCTTGAATTGAAAGACAACACACCCAACTTAAGCAAAACCCTACGTAAGTTAAAGTATATATATATATATATATATATATATATATATATATATATATATATATATATATATATATATATATATATATATCTTAGGGGCTGATTAGGCCCGTGTGTGTTCAAAATCGTGCACGACTAAGAGAGTGCACGTGTGTGTGGATGTGCCAAGCCATGTTATTACAAGCGGGGGGAGACTATGCTCCATTATTACAACCCCGTATCGAATTTAATTTAAGCAAGTATACAACTAAGGACCGAGTTAGGCACTTACTTATAGCTGGTCCGAAGATGCCTTGCTTGAGCGTGGGCTTGGCCTTCGCCTTGGGCTGCAAGAGGGAGCTCCTCGGAGTTGAACGGCAAAGGGGGCTGCTGGCCGGATGCCTTAGGTGCGCGGGAGGGGCGCCTTGAAGGTGGCCGGTTGCTAGCAAGGTGCCGAACTTGGTGTGTTGGGTTAAGGTGACTAAGTAGGGTCACTAGGGAGGGTGTAGTATTAGGAAAGATGGCACTAAGTGGGAGCCTAAGGGAGTGTCTAAGGGAGTGCCTAAGGCTGGCAGGTGGCTGGCCGAGTGGATGTGTACAGTCGGTTGGAGTGGCCGACTAAGGGAGACTTGGTGGTGGCCGGCTGCTAGGGTGGCTAGGGAATGGCGAGGATGGGAAGGAAGCTAGCTAGGGTATGTGGTAAGATGGAGTTAGGGGTTGGTGGGAAGTGATGGGGGCAGGTCTTAGGGAGCTAAGTGGAGTGGCCGGGTGTTGCTAGGGGAGATGGTTCAAGGCGGGTGTTTGAAGTGGCTAAGGTCTGGCCGAATGGGTAGGATGGCGGGCAGGTAGTGTTGGGGTGATGTGGTGGTGGTGTAGGTGGTTGAGAGTGGAGGGGGAGTGAAGAAGAGATAGAATTAGGTTGAGACACTAACCGGGTGATGATGGGAGGCGGCGAATGGAAGAGGAGCAGTCGGGTGGTTGAAGTGGATGGTTCGGTCGGATGGGAATGGTGGCGACGGGTGGTTGGCCGGCTGGGGTGTGGTGGAGCGGGTGGAGCAAGGTGCTGGCTGGCTGTGGTGCAGGTGGAAGACTCGGCTGGGAGGGATGGCTGAGGTCGGTTGGGATCGGCTGGCTGGAAGAAGATGGAAAACCCGCCCCTTGGGGGGGGGGTTTATATAGGGCTGAAGAGGGCAGTTGGGGCTGGTATTAGGAGGGTGGTAAGGTGGTCTAGGGGTGGTGGTGTGGTGATAAGGTGGGCTGGTTTTGCTGAGGGGCCAGATATTTTGATACAAGGGGTTTTGGGTAGATGGTGTGCTAGGTTTAGGTGGGGTGGTTTAGGGTTTAGCTAGGTGGGTTGGTTTTGGGGTGAGGTTTAGTGAGGTGGGTTAGGTGATTAGGCTAGGATTAGGATAGGTTTAGGGAAATTAACCTAGTTTTAGGGAAGGATTAGGGAAGTGGGTTAGGTGATTAGATTGGGATTAGGCTGGGATTAGGGAAGTGGGTTAGGTGATTAGGCTAGGTTTAGGACAGGATTAGGGTAAAAGGCTAGGATTAGGGCTTTTTGATTAGGATTGGTTTAAGGAGCTCCCTTTCCATGACCCATAGACCTTGTTGCATCATGTTGGTGCAGCCCTAGGTTAGGTTTTGGCTAATTACAAGCTTAAACCCACTTTAATTAGGCTAACCCACATGATTAACCCCAAACTTGACACACAAGTCAAGCTTAATTACAAACACACTCTAATCTTATCCTCTCCCACTCTCTCTCATGCTCATAATCCCACGTGAAATTCAAGTGGGCCCCACCTTCATTTATGAGAAGATGATGTGGGCCATGGATATGGATATTGGATTGGATCTCTAGATCCAAATCCAAGTCCACACATGGGTTTGGATTGGGATCTGGATATATATGGTCCAGATCCAATCCAAACTGAATTCTGACTCCTTCAGGCTGTGTTCGAAACAAACGGTTTGTGCGGGGTCTGACAGCATCAGTACTCCGTCTGTGTTGGGTTTTCGCCAACATGATCGTCCGCTTCTGTTTTCGCCTTCCGAAGCTGATTTCAAGTAATGTTTTGATGATAACAGGGTCTTGGACGTTCGAGATCCTGGGGGTGGATTCAATATGAGAGTTGTTGTGCCGGTCTCAACTTGTGCTCCGGTTGTGGGCTCTCTTTAGCTTTTCTGGTCCTGTCTTGATTAGGCCAAGCTGCTTCGGGGTTTCAAAATGTGATTTAAAAGGTTTTTACACATATTTAAAACATATAAAGTTTAAAAGATATGTACAGGGTTGCCTGGAAGGCTCCTGGGTTTCCAAACTCAAAATAGCCCTTTGGGGCTGCTTTTACAAAACCAGGTTGATTTGAGAAATTCGTGGGATTTCGGGGTGTTTACAGAGTCTTGACACTCGCTTATCTAGCGGAGGTTTTATAAGAAAACAAGGCATATTTCAAATTCCTACGCCTTACTCGAAACGTCGAATTCTCAAACAAAATGAAATTCAAGTAAGTAAATCCTATTTTTTACTTTAGGATTCTTCGAAATGAACCATGTTTTAGCTTGGGATACGCCAAGGATGGGAAAGAGATACCACGGTCCCTTCTGAAGCGTCTCGTGGTTTAAGGCATAGAAGGCAGAAAACTGCTCTTTTTGAGCTTTTGGGCCTCTTTTTTCCTTTTTTTCGTAGAGGGTCTCCCTTTGGGAGTATTTTTTCTGTAATCCCTCTTTTTTACAAGAGAATTGATTTTTCTTTTGAATTCCGGTTTCTTTCTTTTGGAAAGAGACTTTGGATGGGAAATTCCCTTTATTTGGCCACGTTTTCCTTTTGAAAGGAGAAGAAAAGAGGGGAGGACTTATCCCAAGCTCACACTCGATCCATTCCAGATCAGCCTATTTAGAAATAGCACGTACTACTTGCAAGTATCTTGCTATATTGAACTAGGCCTTTTTTTGTAAGAAGAAGGATTTTGAAATGTAACCACGATTTTGAAGACTCCGCTCTTTCACAAGTGCAAATTCTCTCACTCAGGGTCACACGATTTTGCCTTTGCACCTTATTTTTAGGTCTCAAGGCAGCTATCCCTAAGGTTTTTCGAAAACTGGAATTAACCCAAATCCTACACATAATACTTCTTTAAGTATTGAACATTGATAGGATCTACTAAATTCCTACCTTCTACATCGATCAACCAATACGAGTTGTTCGTGGTGGTTGCTCGTACAACATAGGGTCCATCCCACTTGGGGCGCCACTTTCCGAGTGGATGTGGGCCACGATAGTGGATGATTTTCAAAACTAGATTCCCCACTTCAAAGTGGCGAGGTCTTATGTGTGCCATAGTGTCGGGCTATCCTTTGCCGGTATGCACGAGCATGATCCATGGCAAGGAGTCGCCTCTCATCTAGCAAATCTAGTTCGGCCATCCTAGCATGCTGAAGCGTCTCTAGGGGGAGGCCGAGTGCAATGGATGTATGGAATGAATGCAGTTGAGTATGAATGGGAAGAATGGCGTTTGTGCCATAGACCAATTCGAATGGTATGGCATTCGTGGGAGTCCGAATGGAAGTCCTATAAGCCCATAAGGCTTCATCCAGCTTCTCGTGCCACGTCCTACCCTTCTCTAAGGTTTTCTCAATTATACTAATGAGAGTCTTATTTGTGGCTTCGGCTTGGCCGTTGCCTTGAGGGTAGTAGGGCGAAGAGAAGTGGTGAGTTATGCCATACGTGTTGCACAACTTAACCATCCGCTCGTTCTTGAATGGGGTTCCATTATTAGACACAAGGTCTCGTGGAACCCCAAATCGAGCCAAGATATTCCTCCTAATGAAAGCCACCACATGTTGCCCCAACACGTTGGTTAGGGAAATGGCTTCCACCCAATTTGAGAAATACTCAGTGGCTGCTAAAATGAATCGATGCCCATTCGAGGCTTTTGGAAATATAGGGCCTACGATGTCAAATGCCCACATGGTGAAGGGCCAGGGGCTGACCACGGAATGCAATGCAGATGAGGGGATACGAATGGCGTGCCCATGCACTTGACATGGATGACACTTCCTAACATGATCGTGACAATCCTTTTTCAGGGTGGACCAAAAATAGCCCGCTCTAAGTATTTTCATTGCCATCATGTTGGCATTAACGTGACCTCCACATTCTCCATCGTGGAACTCATGCATCACTATCCTAGCCTCCTCTAGATCGATACACCTAAGTAGGATGCTGGTAAAACTTTTTTTATATAGAACCCCACCCAGAATGGTGTATCGGGTTGAAATTTTACAGATGAATGCCTTATCTTTGGATGTGGCATCCTCGGTGAATCCCCCATTTTCTAGAAAATGTTTGATGTCGTAAAACCAGGGTTTTTTAATAGAGTATGGGTTATTTTGGCAAATATCCAAATCGTGTGTGGATGGGTTGGGCGCATGCCATATTTCTAAAGATCGGGTCCCTGAAATGGGATCGACCTTTAGGGCTGAACCCAAGGAGGAGAGGGCATCGGCAATGCCATTGTCCTCTCTTCCCACTGTAAACACCCCGAAATCCCACGAATTCCTTAAACAAACCTGGTTTTGTAAAAGCAGCCCCAAAGGGCCATTTTTGAGTCTGGAAACCCAAGAGCCTTCCAGACAACCCTGTACATATGTTTTAAACTTCATATTTCAAAAACATATATAATATGGCTTTTGAAAACCTTTTAAAACATGTTTTGAAACCCCGAAGTGGCTTGGCCCGATCAGGACAGGATCAGGAGAGCTAAGAAGAGCCCGGAACCGGAGCACATGTCAAGCCCGGCACAGCAGCTCTTGTATCACATCCACACCCCCAGGATCTCGAACGTCAAAGACCCTGTTCCTATCAAAATGACATTTGAAGTCATCTCCGGAAGGCAGAAACGGAGGCGGACGACCATGTTGGCGAAGACCCAACGCAAACGGAGTACTGATGCTGTCAGACCCCGCACAAATCGTCCGTTTCGAACCCAGCTCGAAGGAGTCAAAGTTCAATTTGGATTGGATCTGGACCATATATATCCAGATCCCAATCCAAACCCATGTGTGGACTTGGATTTGGATTTGGATTCAAAAATCCAATCCAATATCCATATCCATGGCCCACATCACCTTCTCATAAATGGAGGTGGGGCCCACTTGAAATTCACGTGGGATATTGGGCATGAGAGAGAGTGGGGATGGAAAATATCAAGAGTGTTGTAATTAAGCTTGACTTGTGTGTCAAGTTTGGGGTTAATCATGTGGGTTAGCCTAATTGAGTGGGTTTGAGCTTGTAATTAGCTAAGACCTAACCTAGGGCTGCACCAACATGAGGTGGTTAAGGTCTACGGGCCAAGCAAAGGGAGCTCCTTCACCTAAACCTAACCCAAAACGCCTAATCCTAGCCTAAACCCCTAATCCACCCCTAATCTAAACCTAATCACCTAACCCACTTCCCTAATCTCGGCCTAATCCCAACCTAATCACCTAACCCACTTCCCTAATCCTTCCCTAAACCTAGGTTAATTTCCCTAAACCTAGCCTAATCACCTAACCTAGCTCACTAAACCTCACCCTAAAACCCAACCACCTAACCTAGCCCTAAACCCCTAAACCACCCCTAGCCCACAATCTACCCAAACCCCTAGTTTTCAAAATATCTGGCCCAACCCTTTCCAGCCCACCTTATCTACATACCACCCTACCTAAACCACCTAACCACTACCCCAAGCCCAGCCCTAACCGACCTACCCATCCCTATTTAAACCCCCCCCCCCCTTGGGGGCGGGTTTTCCAAGCTGGAAGGATCCTCACCAACCTCAGTCGGGCCCTCTCTCCCCATTTCCTCACCCAGCCGAACCTGCCCACCTGCTCCACGTGCGCCGCCTGCACCTCCACCATCCCTCCACCCTACCCCAGCTCACACCACCATCTCCCAGCCGGACGCCACCTCTTGCTCTCCATCCCAACCACCCGGCTTCTCTCTTCCATCCATCGCCTCTCCCCATTCGGTAAGCATTCCCCAACTCTACCTAAATCCTTCTCTACTCCCTCTCCACTCCTAGCCACCCACCATATCATCATCTCATCTACACCTCAGCCCTTTGTTGCCACCATTTTCACTTAGTCGAACCTAGCACAACCTAAACTACCGGCCACTACCTAACCATCCTATCTACATCCAGACTTCCCCTAGGACTCCCATTCGGCCTTCCCTTAAACTCCCCTTAGGTCCACATTCCCTAAAGACTCGAACCTCCTAGTGACCCTAAACACTCACTTGGTCCAGCCCCTTTAATCCCCCACATCGAGGCGACACCCATTTGCAGCCGACCACCTTCGAGGCGCCTATCCTGCGCCCCACTTGCAGCCGGCCAGCACCCTTGGTCACCCATCCTCGCGGAGCTCCCGTTTGCAGCCCAAAGCGAAGGCCAAGCCCACGCTCAAGCAAGGCCTCTACGGACCAGCTACTCGTAAGTGCCTAAACTCGGTCTTTAGTTGTATACTTGCTTGAGATTCAATTTGATACGGGGTTGTAATAATGGAGCATAGTCTCCCCCCGCTTGTAATAACGTGGCTTGGCACAACCACACACGTGCACTCTCTTAGTCGTGCACGATTTTGAACACACACGGGCCTAATTAGCCCCTAACACATAAGTGTATATATATACTTTCATTTTCGAAGGGTTTTGTTTAAGTTGGATGCGTTGTCTTTCAATTCAAGCACTCACACACATTGAGCTTTCGCTCTTATTTGAAAGACCCAAGTAAGGGCCGACCTATACTATTTGGGTTTTCATTTCATGTCGTGTGGGTAAGTCTTTCAATTCAAACACTTTCACACACATTAAGCTTTCGCTCTTATTTGAAAGACCCAAGTAAGGGCCGACCTATACTATTTGGGTTTTCATTTCATGTCGTGTGGGTAAGTCTTTCAATTCAAGCACTTTCACACACATTGAGCTTTCGCTCTTTTTTGAAAGACCCAAGTAAGGGCCGACCTATACTATTTGGGTTTCATTTCATGTCGTGTGAGTAAGTCTTTCAATTCAAACACTTTCACACACATTGAGCCTTCGCTCTTACTCCCAAGACCTTAGTCAAGGCCATACTGCAATTTCTATTTGGGTTTAAGTTCAGGTCGTGTGTGTAAGTCTTTCAATTCCAGCACGCACCCACATTGAGCCTTCGCTCTTATTTGCAAGACCCGAGTAAGGGCTCATATACATAATCTATATACATATCTCCCTTCGGTTATTTCCCTTCGGTTATTTCCCTTCGGTTATTTCCCTTCAGTTATTTCCCTTCAGTATTGTCTTTACGTTTCGGGTTTTCCCTTTGGAGTAGCGTGAGTTTGCATTGCATCTACGCCATACCACGAGGTAGGATGCATATTGCATCAAAGCAAGCCCCGCTCGAATTCGCCCACGTAGTGGAGTGTTCATAACACACAAACTAGGTGGCCCGAAAAGGGATAAAAGAAAAGACTTAGGCACGTGCAAATCCACGTGATCTAAAAAATGCAATCGCATTCTAAAGACCCGAAATAGACACCTCGAACCGCTTCGTAGACTTTCTCTCCAAAAACTCGATTTTTGCAAAGCGTACAGACTGACCCTTGCGCATCAGTGCAAGAAGGTCTGCGACGACAAGAGCTTACTTGCTCACAGTCGCCACGTTTAGAAGTCAGTGTTAAAAATATCTTCGCTAGCTTAGGTAAGCTAGCTGGCACACCCTGTTTGCATACATAGGCCTTAGACACACGAGAGGATCTGCTCCAAGCCCTGAAAAAGGCAAAGAGGCGGGGATTTTCGCGCGTCTACAGAGATTGGCACGCCCGGTAGGACGTAAGCCTTTCAAAAATCGAGTTTGTAAGTAGAAGTCTTGCGAAAATTTTAAAAAGGTGTCGTTTTAACTTATTTTCTTTTGCTTGTACTTAGGATATTTTGAAAAAGCTTGAAAAGCATGTCAAAAATCCAATCCAAGTGAAGTGTCGAGCCAAGGCTCATGCGCATCAAGTTCTCACTCTAGGAGGATTTTCAAAAACAAAATAAAACTAGATGAAATCGAGGATTTGAGAAGGGAGTTTGAGGCCAAAATCGATGCTCTCAGCCAAGAGGCTGAAGTAGGCGATTCATATTCATCGAACTGTGAACAAAGGCCTAAAAAGAAATCTTAAAAACCTCGCAAGCAAAAAGAGGCCTCCGTAATGGAAGGCAACCAATACCACGAGTCCTTCACACAAAAGGACCGTAAAGCCCTACAATAGTTGCTAAAAGGGCAGAATAAAGAGAAAAGAAGCTACGCCCTGTCTGATTTCCTTCCTATGGACTACGAAACAGACAGTGACAATGAAATACCGAACTTCCATCGGTATGATGGCATGGGAGACCCTAGGTCTCACTTGCAGCTTTTCTCACGTCGAGCCCGTAAGAAGAAAAAGGACTCGATGAAATGGGTGTATTGGTTCCCTTTATCCCTTAAAGGCACAGTTGCCAAATGGCTGGCTTCCTACGACTTAAGCCAGTTTGCTACTTTTGAAGAGTTAGCGAACTGCTTCATGCAAAGATTTGCACACAACGTAGAAGTCACGCCAACCCTGAATACCTTAAGGGATACAAAGCAAGGCATGAACGAAGACGTGCATGCCTTCATTATAAGATGGAGGTCACTTTTGGGCCAAGTGCGAGAGCCCATATCCGAAGGATGCGCAGTAATGCTCATCCTGGATAATTTCAAAAACGAGTTAAAAACCCTTCTCTCGCTCCATGAGATTTCAACTTTCCATAAGTTGATCAAAAAGGCCTCCCTTTTCGAAACCAACTTGCGAAAAGGGACATACGACCACTTATGGAAAGGAAGTGTCATTCCAAAAACCCGTTTGGAAAAGCCCATCACATACGGGCTACCCACGATGGACAAAGGGGCAAAGCCCCATAAAATTGCCAATGTCCGGGTGGATCCAGACATGGCTGACACTTCCAAAAATTTTGAAAAATTAGAAAATAAGAGGGAACGCAATTTTCAAAAACCGGTTGAAAAACGGGAGTATACTCCGCTGGGGCAACCTGTGTTAGAGGTCCTAGACCTCTTACTTGCCCAGGGCATGATAGAACTCCTTGAAATCCCCGAAGGAGTCACTTCCAAAGGGGGGTATTTAAACCGATTTTGTAAGTATCATCGGCTCAAAGGCCATGATACCAAACGCTGCTTCTCTCTTTTAAATAAATTGAGAACTTGATAGCAGAAGGCCGGCTCCAGGTCATTGCGGAACCTGAGCCACCTCAAGCTATCTTCAAGGAACCCTTTCCCAAACACGCTAGTGGCAGTGGGAAAGGAAAGGAGGTATGTACCCTCACCATTTCCAAGGAACTAGCGCAAAAGCCAGAACCTGGTCGACCTACTTGTGCACCCATCCTTGTACTATACAAGAGGCCCGCCCAAGTCGTCATTCGGGGACCACCAAAAGTGGAAACCCCGGTAAAACCAGTTTTGAAAATCCAAGGTTCTCCTCAGCTCATCCTTAGAGCCAAGTTTAGCGCGAACCCTAGGCTGGTCGTGGGGGAAGTCACTAGATCCGGGAGGATCTATCAACCCCCGCACCTTCAAGGTGCTCAAAAGGTGGTCAGTGTGCCTGGCCCCTCAAAAGCATGTATCCCTAGTGGTCTGCCAAAAGCAGATAAGGACAAAGTCATCCTAAATCCTTATGATTTTGAAAACCACCTTTCAAAGATTCCTATTCACATGTCTATCCTAGAGCTTATAAGAACCTCGCCTAGGCATAGACTTGTATTAGAGAAAATTCTAGAAAGGGCCAAGGTTGATTCGAACATAAGTCCGGAATCCTTGTCTGCCCAAATGGCTTTATTAGGAGCAAAACCGCCCATCACTTTTTCGGAAGATGATGTAGGTAGACCCTACGAAACCCATAACCAGGCCCTGCATATCGAGGTGGTTCTAAACAACCACTCTCTGGACAGGTGCCTAGTCGATGGTGGAGGAGGGCTCAACATCCTTCCACTTCATGTGGCGTACAAAATCGGAGTCACCTTGACTTCAGTGAACCCAAGCCCCATCGTTATCATTGGATACGATGGGAATGCATGTAGACCTTTAGGATCCATCGAACTCCCAATGGAAACGGGAGGGATCGAACACACGGGGGTGTTCCATGTCTTGGACATCCACCCCCATTATAACCTGTTGCTGGGAAGGCCCTGGATACACAGTTTGTGCACTGTGCCATCCACCTTCCACAGGTGTGTCAAGATCCCTTTTAGGGACCAGGTCGTAGTGATCCTAGGTGAGAGTCACCCATAGCTTCAGGGGATCATAAACTCCCCTTGTTTATCCAGCTCCCAGGCCCATGAGGCTAACCTGGGGCAAATTATGGTTGAGCCACCTCGGCTTGTATTGAACAACCCTAGGAAGGTTGTATGTGTGAAGGGGCTGCCCAAAGCGGGCCCCCTCCCGACTTTAATCCTCTTAGGAAAACCCAAGCGTTCCCTATTTCCAAAGCCCCTGGACAAGAGGCCATACGAGCCTAATATGGACGATAGCATGTTCCAGGACCACGACTTGTATCCCACCTTTTCAAAAAACAAAAAGTAGTGGAACATGTTATTAAATATGGGCTACACGCCCTACAAGAGTCTAGGGGCGCAGAACCAGGGTCTCCTAGAGCCCATCCTGCCTAGGGCCAACCCAAGCCGATATGGGATCGGCTATACTCCCCGAATACCGCCGGAGCCACCCCCTGTGACCACCTGGGTCAAGGGTGCCCCGGAGCCTGTCTTAGAAGAGACCTACGATTTAGACCTCCTATTCCGAGTCTAACCCGTAGTATTTTCCCTTTGTAGGTATGACGGAAGATCCCTTTTCTAAAAATACAAAAACATTTGAAAAACTTAAAATCAAAAAAATCGAAAAACAAGAAAAACCAAAAACAATGGAAAAACAAAAACTCGAAAAAAGAGTGCTTTGTATAGTTCCCAAAGTTCTTGTTTTACAAAAACCCAAAAAAATCGAAAATTTGGAAAATACCAAAAAGATTTTGTACAAAGCTGCTCCTGGTAGGACTTTGGCAAAAGAAAAGGATTTCGAAAGAAACGTCGTCTGCATAGCCAGACCAAAAATTTTGAAATCACTTGAAAATCCAAGTACAAAACCAGGTCATTTTGAAAACCATGCATCAAATTCCCTCGGGTCTATAGCCCACGAGAATGATCAAAGCCCAGAAGTGGATCCCCTTGAGGAAGATCCCACTTCTGAGCTCCCAGAATTTCATAGAATTCTCGATTTTGAAAGACCTTCCCAATCAGTAGGAGGAGATTTCATAGAGGTGAACCTAGGGGATGATTCCAATCCCAAAACCATCAAAATAGGCGCATGTTTGCATGAAACTGAAAAGTTAGCATTCATTGCATTTCTACGAACCTATTTAGATGTGTTTGCATGGACATATGAAGACATGCCGGGCATAGATCCCAGCATAGTCGAGCATCGTCTTCCCTTAGATACAAGTGTAAAACCCATAAAGCAGAAGCTTAGGAAAATACACCCGAATGTACACACGCAAGTCAAAGAGGGTTTAGAAGATCTGCTAAAAGCCAGATTTATAAAACCCATTGCGTATTCTGATTGGTTGTCAAATATCGTTGTGGTTCGAAAAACCAATGGGAAAATTCGAATATGCATCGATTTCAGAAACCTAAATAAAGCCACTCCAAAGGATAATTATCCTCTAGCCAACATAGATTTGATAGTCGATAGTACTGCAAATCATTAAATGTTTTCATTCATGGATGGCTACTCAGGCTATAATCAAATCAAACTAAGTCCACGAGATCAGGGTAAGACCGCCTTCACAACCACATGGGGCACGTACTGCTATACAGTCATGCCCTTTGGTTTGAAAAATGCCGGCGCAACATACCAACGAGCCATGAACACGATCTTCCATGATCAAATTCATGAGCTTGTAGAAGTGTATATAGATGATCTCTTGGCGAAATCCAAAACCCGATGCACCCATATCGAATGTTTACAAAAGATTTTCGAAAGGCTTAGGCTTTACAAAGTAAAGCTAAACCCTCAAAAATGTGTGTTCGGGGTAGAATCAGGGAAGCTTCTAGGCTTTATGGTGAGCCAAAGGGGAATAGAAGTCGACCCCTCTAAGTGTCGAGCCATCATAGACATGGCTCCACCCTCCAATCTCACCCAAATCCGTAGCCTCCAGGGTCGATTACAATCCGTGCGCCGATTCATATCGAATCTGGCAACTAGATGTGAACCCTTCAACAAACTGTTGAGGAAGGGTACGAAATTCTTATGGGATGATGAATGCCAAAAGTCCTTCGAGAGACTGAAGGCATACTTGGTTAATCCCCCCGTTTTGAATCCTCCAAAACAAGGAAAACCGCTTTTATTATACATCTCCGTGCATGTAAATGCTTTAGGAGCCCTGTTGGCTCAATATGAGGATGACACCCATAAGGAGTATGCCATCTACTATATTTCGAAAACTCTCTTGGCTTATGAACGAAATTATCAAGCCATGGAGAAGACATGCTTGGCCCTAGTCTGGGCCTGCCAGAAGTTCAAACACTATTTCCTAGATCATGAGATCTGGATAGTGTCCAAGCTTGATCCAATCAAGCACTTGTTCGAAAAACCCATTCTCACGAGTAGATTGGGCAAATGGCAGCTCCTTCTAATGGAGTATGATCTGAAATACCATCACCAGATCTCCATTAAGGGGCAAGCCCTAGCAGATTACAAGGCTGAATTCCCTTTAGAGGACGCATATCCCACTCTTGTCGAAATGCCTGATGAAGGCATATTGCAAAACTATGTTCAAAACCACATTTTGGCAAACTCTTTCGAAAACCAAGTGTGGAAGATGCACTTCGATGGGGCACGAAACCAACGAGGGGCTGGTGCCGGGATCATCCTAATCTCTCCTGAAAAGGGCAAGATTCCCAAAGCAGTCCGCTTAGATTTCGAATGTTCCAACAACATAGCTGAGTATGAAGCACTCATACAAGGCTTAAGGATTTCGAAAACTCTAGGGGCATCGTGCATTGAGGTCTTTGGAGATTCTTTCCTTGTCATAAACCAGGTTTTAAAAATTTGGCAAGTACGTAATGAGAAACTACTTCCATATCATGAGTTGGCCACTCGATTGGTCCAATCCTTCCAATCATGTAAGCTCACACACGTAGGAAGAGAGGACAATGGCATCGCCGATGCCCTCTCCTCCTTGGGTTCAGCCCTGAAGGTCGATCCCATTTCAGGGACCAGATCTTTGGAAATATGGCATGCGCCCCATCCATCCACACACGACTTGGATATTTGCCAAAACAACCCAGAGTCTATTGAAAAACCCTGGTTCTATGACATAAAACAATTTTTAGAAAATGGGGGATTTATCGAGGATGCCACATCCAAAGATAAGGCATTCATTCGTAAGATTTCGACCCGATACACCATTCTGGGTGGGGTCTTATACAAAAAAAGTTTTACCGGCATTCTGCTTAGGTGTATCGACCTAGAGGAGGCTAGGATAGTAATGCATGAGTTCCACGATGGAGAATGTGGAGGTCATGTTAATGCCAACATGATGGCAATGAAAATACTTAGAGGGGGCTATTTTTGGTCCACCCTGAAAAAGGATTGTCACGATCATGTTAGGAAGTGTCATCCGTGTCAAGTGCATGGGCACGCCATTCATATCCCTTCATCTGCATTGCATTCCGTGGTCAGCCCCTGGCCATTTACCATGTGGGCGTTTGACATCGTAGGCCCAATATTTCCAAAGGCCTCGAATGGGCATCGATTTATTTTAGCAGCCACGGAGTATTTCTCCAAGTGGGTGGAAGCCATTTCCCTAACCAATGTAATGGGGCAACATGTGGTGGCTTTCATCGGGAGGAATATCTTGGCTCGATTTGGGGTTCCACGAGACCTTGTGTCTGATAATGGTACCCCATTCAAGAATGAGCGGATGGTTAAGTTGTGCAACACGTATGGCATAACTCACCACTTCTCCTCGCCCTACTACCCTCAAGGCAACGGCCAAGCCGAAGCCACAAACAAGACTCTCATTAGTATTATTGAGAAAACCTTAGAGAAGGGTAGGACGTGGCACGAGAAGCTGGATGAAGCCTTATGGGCTTATAGGACTTCCATCCGGACTCCCACGAATGCCACACCATTCGAGTTGGTCTATGGCACAAACGCCATTCTTCCCATTCATACCCAACTGCATTCATTCCATACATCCCTAGCACTCGACCTCCCCCTAGAGATGCTTCAGCATGCTAGGATGGCCGAACTAGATTTGCTAGATGAGAGGCGACTCCTTGCCATGGATCATGCTCGTGCATACCGGCAAAGGATAGCCCGACATTATAGCAAACACATGAGACCTCGCCACTTTGAAGTGGGAGATCTGGTCTTAAAAACCATCCACCATCGTGGCCCACACCCCTTAGGTAAGTGGCGCCCCAATTGGGATGGACCCTATGTTGTACGAGCAACCACTACGAACAATTCGTATTGGTTGATCGATGTAGAAGGTAGGAATTTAGCAGATCCTATCAATATTCAATACTTAAAGAAGTATCATGTGTAGGATCTGGGTTAAGTTCCAGTTTTCGAAAATTTTATAGGGATAGCTGCCCTGAGACATGTGAATAAGGTGCAAAGGCAAACTCGTGTGACCCTAAGTGAAGAGAATTCGCTCTTGTGAAAGTGTGGAGTTTTCAAAATCGTGGTTACATTTCAAAATCCTCTTCTTACAAAGAAAGGCCTAGTTCAACATAGCAAGATACTTGCAAGTAGTACGTGCTATTTCTAAATAGGCTGATCTAGAATGGATCGAGTGTAGGCTTGGGATAAGTCCTCCCCTCTTCTCTTCTCCTTCCAAAAGGAAAACAAAGGCCCAAAACAAAAGGGAATTTCCCATTCAAAGTCTCTTTCCAAAAGAAAGAAACCAGACTTCAAAAAGAAAAATTGATTCTCTTATGAAAAAGAGGGATTAAAGAAAAAATACTCCCAAAGGGAGACCCTCTATGAAAAAAAGGAAAAAGAGGCCAAAAAGCTCAAAAAGAGCAGTTTTCCGCCTTCTATGCCTTAAACCACGGGACGCTTCAGAAGGGACCGTGGTATCTCTTTCCCATCCCTGGCTTATCCCAAGCTAAAGCATGGTTCATTTCGAGGAATCCTAAAGTAAAAATAGGATTTACTTACTTGAATTTCATCTTGTTTGAGAATTCAACGTTTCGAGTAAGGCGTAGGAATTTGAAATGAAGCTTGTCTTCTTATAAAACCTCCGCTAGATAAGCGAGTGTTAAGACTCAAACAAGGGCAAGCACGAAGAGCTCGAGATCCTTAGGATCGAGGCTCAAGACAGTTGTCCCTTTTGTAAATAGCTTTTGTAAATAGGTTTTGAAAACCGAACATCGAACAGCATAGGATTTGCTCACTTGGAGCAACAGGCCTTGTAAGTCTCTAGAGTTCGACTACATCTGGTCTCTGGGAGGTCGCCACTTTTTGGCACCACACCCATGTCATTTGCATTCCACGCATGGTACTTGCATGAACATAATCCCATTTAGGACCAGATTCCATAGTAAAACCCTTTGGCGTGATATCTCCTCCTACCAGAGTTTGTAAATTGAGATTTTGCTAAAATTGAGACGATCCCATATTCTTCGTGGGTAGATCTAGGGAGACATTAAAAGGGGTGTTTGTCATCTTTGCCCTTATCCAAATCGATTTGGACAAGGCCAAAGAGGGGCATCTGTAAACACCCCGAAATCCCACGAATTCCTTAAACAAACCTGGTTTTGTAAAAGCAGCCCCAAAGGGCCATTTTTGAGTCTGGAAACCCAAGAGCCTTCCAGACAACCCTGTACATATGTTTTAAACTTCATATTTCAAAAACATATATAATATGGCTTTTGAAAACCTTTTAAAACATGTTTTGAAACCCCGAAGTGGCTTGGCCCGATCAGGACAGGATCAGGAGAGCTAAGAAGAGCCCGGAACCGGAGCACATGTCAAGCCCGGCACAGCAGCTCTTGTATCACATCCACACCCCCAGGATCTCGAACGTCCAAGACCCTGTTCCTATCAAAATGACATTTGAAGTCATCTCCGAAAGGCAGAAACGGAGGCGAACGACCATGTTGGCGAAGACCCAACGCAAACGGAGTACTGATGCTGTCAGACCCCGCACAAATCGTCCGTTTCGAACCCAGCTCGAAGGAGTCAAAGTTCAATTTGGATTGGATCTGGACCATATATATCCAGATCCCAATCCAAACCCATGTGTGGACTTGGATTTGGATTTGGATTCAAAAATCCAATCCAATATCCATATCCATGGCCCACATCACCTTCTCATAAATGGAGGTGGGGCCCACTTGAAATTCACGTGGGATATTGGGCATGAGAGAGAGTGGAGATGGAAAATATCAAGAGTGTTGTAATTAAGCTTGACTTGTGTGTCAAGTTTGGGGTTAATCATGTGGGTTAGCCTAATTGAGTGGGTTTGAGCTTGTAATTAGCTAAGACCTAACCTAGGGCTGCACCAACATGAGGTGGTTAAGGTCTATGGGCCATGCAAAGGGAGCTCCTTCACCTAAACCTAACCCAAAACGCCTAATCCTAGCCTAAACCCCTAATCCACCCCTAATCTAAACCTAATCACCTAACCCACTTCCCTAATCTCGGCCTAATCCCAACCTAATCACCTAACCCACTTCCCTAATCCTTCCCTAAACCTAGGTTAATTTCCCTAAACCTAGCCTAATCACCTAACCTAGCTCACTAAACCTCACCCTAAAACCCAACCACCTAACCTAGCCCTAAACCCCTAAACCACCCCTAGCCCACAATCTACCCAAACCCCTAGTTTTCAAAATATTTGGCCCAACCCTTTCCAGCCCACCTTATCTACATACCACCCTACCTAAACCACCTAACCACTACCCCAAGCCCAGCCCTAACCGACCTACCCATCCCTATTTAAACCCCCCCCCCTTGGGGGCGGGTTTTCCAAGCTGGAAGGATCCTCACCAACCTCAGCCGGGCCCTCTCTTTCCCCCATTTCCTCACCCAGCCGAACCTGCCCGCCTGCTCCACCTGCGCCGCCTGCACCTCCACCATCCCTCCACCCTACCCCAGCTCACACCACCATCTCCCAGCCGGACGCCACCGCTTGCTCTCCATCCCAACCACCCGGCTTCTCTCTTCCATCCACCGCCTCTCCCCATTCGGTAAGCATTCCCCAACTCTACCTAAATCCTTCTCTACTCCCTCTCCACTCCTAGCCACCCACCATATCATCATCTCATCTACACCTCAGCCCTTTGTTGCCACCATTTTCACTTAGCCGAACCTAGCACAACCTAAACTACTGGCCACTACCTAACCATCCTATCTACATCCAGACTTCCCCTAGGACTCCCATTCGGCCTTCCCTTAAACTCCCCTTAGGTCCACATTCCCTAAAGACTCGAACCTCCTAGTGACCCTAAACACTCACTTGGTCCAGCCCCTTTAATCCCCCACATCGAGGCGACACCCATTTGCAGCCGGCCACCTTCGAGGTGCCTATCCCGCGCCCCACTTGCAGCCGGCCAGCACCCTTGGTCA
Source organism: Brasenia schreberi (assembly GCA_036023115.1). NCBI lineage: Eukaryota > Viridiplantae > Streptophyta > Magnoliopsida > Nymphaeales > Cabombaceae > Brasenia > Brasenia schreberi. The sequence goes on from JAYKKT010000043.1 coordinate 6,106,597, forward strand.
CCCATCCTCGCGGAGCTCCCGTTTGCAGCCCAAAGCGAAGGCCAAGCCCACGCTCAAGCAAGGCCTCTACGGACCAGCTACTCGTAAGTGCCTAAACTCGGTCTTTAGTTGTATACTTGCTTGAGATTCAATTTGATACGGGGTTGTAATAACGGAGCATAGTCTCCCCCCGCTTGTAATAACGTGGCTTGGCACAACCACACACGTGCACTCTCTTAGTCGTGCACGATTTTGAACACACACGGGCCTAATCAGCCCCTAACACATAAGTGTATATATATACTTTCATTTTCGAAGTTTGTTTAAGTTGGATGCGTTGTCTTTCAATTCAAGCACTCACACACATTGAGCTTTCGCTCTTATTTGAAAGACCCAAGTAAGGGCCGACCTATACTATTTGGGTTTTCATTTCATGTCGTGTGGGTAAGTCTTTCAATTCAAACACTTTCACACACATTGAGCTTTCGCTCTTATTTGAAAGACCCAAGTAAGGGCCGACCTATACTATTTGGGTTTTCATTTCATGTCGTGTGGGTAAGTCTTTCAATTCAAGCACTTTCACACACATTGAGCTTTCGCTCTTATTTGAAAGACCCAAGTAAGGGCCGACCTATACTATTTGGGTTTCATTTCATGTCGTGTGAGTAAGTCTTTCAATTCAAACACTTTCACACACATTGAGCCTTCGCTCTTACTCCCAAGACCTTAGTCAAGGCCATACTGCAATTTCTATTTGGGTTTAAGTTCATGTCGTGTGTGTAAGTCTTTCAATTCCAGCACGCACCCACATTGAGCCTTCGCTCTTATTTGCAAGACCCGAGTAAGGGCTCATATACATAATCTATATACATATCTCCCTTCGGTTATTTCCCTTCGGTTATTTCCCTTCGGTTATTTCCCTTCAGTTATTTTCCTTCAGTATTGTCTTTACGTTTCGGGTTTTCCCTTTGGAGTAGCGTGAGTTTGCATTGCATCTACGCCATACCACGAGGTAGGACGCATATTGCATCAAAGCAAGCCCCGCTCGAATTCGCCCACGTAGTGGAGTGTTCATAACACACAAACTAGGTGGCCCGAAAAGGGATAAAAGAAAAGACTTAGGCACGTGCAAATCTACGTGATCTAAAAAATGCAATCGCATTCTAAAGACCCGAAATAGACACCTCGAACCGCTTCGTAGACTTTCTCTCCAAAAACTCGATTTTTGCAAAGCGTACAGACTGACCCTTGCGCATCGGTGCAAGAAGGTCTGCGACGACAAGAGCTTACTTGCTCACAGTCGCCACGTTTAGAAGTCAGTGTTAAAAATATCTTCGCTAGCTTAGGTAAGCTAGCTGGCACGCCCTGTTTGCATACATAGGCCTTAGACACACAAGAGGATCCGCTCCAAGCCCTGAAAAAGGCAAAGAGGCGGGGATTTTCGCGCGTCTACGCCCACGTGTGTGAGTTTACACGATTGGAATGACTCAACCAATCGAGTGGCCAACTCGTGATATGGAAGTAGTTTTTCGTTACGTACTTGTCAAATTTTCAAAACCTGGTTTATAACAAGGAGCGAATCTCCAAAGACCTCGATGCATGATGCCCCTAGAGTTTTCGAAATCCTTAAGCCTTGTATGAGTGCTTCATACTCAGCTATGTTGTTGGAACATTCAAAATCTAAGCAGATTGCTATGGGAATCTCGCCCTTTTAAGGGGAGATGAGGATGACCCCAGCACCAGCCCCTCGTTGGTTTCGTGTCCCATCGAAGTGTATCTTCCATACTTGGTTTTCGAAAGTGTTTGCCAAAATGTGGTTTTGGAAATGGTTTTGCAATATGCCTTTGTCGGGCATTTCATCAAGTGTGGGATATGCATCTTCCAGGAGGAACTCAGCCACGTAGTCTGCTAGGGCTTGCCCCTTAATGGAGATTTGGTGATGGTATTTCAGGTCATACTCCATTAGAAGGAGTTGCCATTTGCCCAATCTACCCGTGAGAATGGGTTTTTCGAACAAGTGCTTGATTGGATCAAGCTTGGACACTATCCAGATCTCGTGATCTAGGAAATAGTGTCTGAATTTCTAGCAGGCCCAAACTAGGGCTAAGCACGTCTTCTCCATGGCTTGATAATTTCATTCATAAGCCAAGAGAGTTTTCGATATATAGTAGATGGCATATTCCTTATGGGTGTCATCCTCGTATTGAGCCAACAGGGCTCCTAAAGCATTCGCATGCACGGAGATGTAGAGTAAAAGCGGTTTTCCTTTTTTGATTTTAAGTTTTCCAAATGTTTTTGTATTTTTATGAAAGGGATCTTCCATCATACCTACAAAGGGAAAACACTACGGGTTAGACTCGGAATAGGAGGTCTAAATCGTAGGTTTCTTCTAGGGTAGGCTCTAGGGCACCCTTGACCCAGGTGGTCACAGGGGGTGGCTCTGGCGGTATTTTGGGAGTATAGCCAATCCCATATCGGCTTGGGTTGGCCCTAGGAAGGATGGGCTCTAGGAGACCCTGGTTTTGTGCCCCTAGACTTTTATTGGGCGTATAGCCCATATTCAACAGCATGTTCCACGATTTTTTATTTTTTGAAAAATTATAGTATGAATCGTGGTCCTGGAACTTGCTGTCGTCCATATCGTGCTTGTATGGCTTCTTGTCCAGGGGTTTTGGAAATAAGGGATTTTTGGGTCTTCCTAGAAGAGTGAGGGTTGGAAGGGAGCCTGCTTTGGGCGGCCCCTTCACATACACAACCTTCCTAGGGTTGTTTAACACGAGCCTTGGTGGCTCGACCATGGTCTGCCCCAGGTTAGCCTCATGGGCCTGGGAACTCGACAAACAAGGGGAGTTTATGATCCCCTGAAGCTGAGGGTGACTCTTACCTAGGATCACCACGACTTGGTCCCTGAAAGAGATCTTGACACACCTGTGGAAGGTGGATGGCACAGCGCACAAGCTGTGTATCCAGGGCCTTCCCAGCAACAGGTTATAATGGGGGTGGATGTCCAAAACATGGAACACCCCCATGTGTGTGATCCCTCCCATTTCCATCGGGAGTTCGATCGATCCTAACGGTCTAGATGCATTCCCATCGTATCCAGTGATAATGATGGGGCTTGGGTTCACAGAAGTCAAGGTGACTCCAATTTTATACGCCACATGAAGTGGAAGGATGTTCTGCCCTCCTCCCCCATCGACTAGGCACCTGTCCAGAGAGTGGTTATTCAGAACCACCTCGATATGCAGGGCCTGGTTATGGGACTCGTAGGGTCTATCTACATCATCTTTCGAGAAAGTGATGGGCGATTTTGCTCCTATTAATGCCACTTGGTCAGACAGGGATTCCGGACTTATGTTCGAACTAACCTTGGCTCTTTCTAGAATTTTCTCTAGCACGAGTCTATGCGTAGGAGAAGTTTGTATAAGCTCTAGGATGGACATGTGGATAGGAATCTTTGAAAGATGGTTTTCGAAATCATAAGGGTTTAGGACGACTTTCCCATTGTCTGCTTTTGGCAGAACTCTAGGAATACATGCTTTTGAGGGGCCAGGCACACTGACCACCTTTTTAGCACTTTGTAGGTGTCGGGGTTGATAGATCCTCTCGGATCTAGTCACTTCCCCCACGACCAACCTAGGGTTCGCACTTAAACTGGCTCTAATTACGAGTTGAGGAGCACCTTGAAGTTTTAAAACTGGTTTAGCGGGGGATTCACCTCTTGGTGGTCCCCGAATGACGACTTGGGCGGGCTTCTTGTAAAGTACAAGAGTGGACGCACAAGTGGGTCGCCCAGACTCAGATGAATGCGCTAGTTCTTTTGAAAAGGTGAGGGTACATACCTCCTTTCCTTTCCCACTGCTACTGGCGTGCTTGGGAAAGGGTTCTTTAAAGATAGCTTGAGTTGGCTCAGGTTCCGCAGTGACCTGGAGCCAGCCCTCCGCTATCAAGTTCTCGATTTTGTTTAAAAGGGAGAAACAACGCTTTGTATCATGGCCTTTGAGCCGATGATACTTGCAAAAATGATTTAAATATCCCCCTTTGGAAGTGACTCCCTCGGGGATTTTGGGAAGTTCAATCATGCCTTGGGCAAGTAGGAGGTCTAGGACCTCCGACACAGGTTGCCCCAGCAGTGTGTACTCCCGTTTTTCAATCTTTTTTGAAAATTTCTCTCCCTTTTGTTTTTTAATTTTTCAAAATTTTTGGAAGTGCCCGCCGAACCTGGATCTACTCGGACATTGGCGATTTTATGGGGCTTTGTCCCTTTGTCCATCGTGGCTAACCCATAAGTGATGGGCTTTTCCAAGCGGGTTTTGGAAACGGCACTTCCTTTCCATAGGTGATCGTATATCCCCTTTTTCAAGTTTGTTTTGAAAAGGGATGCTTTTTTGATCAACTTATGGAAAGTTGAGATCTCATGGAGCGAGAGAAGGATCTTTAGATCGCTTTTAAAATTATCCAGGATTAGCATGACTGCGCATCCTTCGGATATGGGCTCTCGCACTTGGCCCAAAAGGGACCTCCATCTAATAATGAAGGCATGTACGTCTTCGTTCATGCCTTGCTTTGTATCCCTTAAAGTGTTTAAAGTCGGTGTGACTTCTACATTATGTGCAAATCTTTGCATGAAGCAGTTCGCTAACTCTTCAAAAGTAGCGAACTGGCTTAAATCGTAGGAAGCCAGCCATTTGGCAGCTGTGCCTTTAAGGGATAAAGGGAACCAATACACCCATTTCATCGAGTCCTTTTTCTTCTTATGGGCTCGACGTGAGAAAAGTTGCAAGTGAGACCTAGGGTCTCCCATGCCATCATATCGATGGAAGTTCAGTATTTCATCGTCACTGTCTGTTTCGTAATCCATAGGAAGGAAATCAGACAGGGCGTAACTCCTTTTCTCTTTATTTTGCCCTTTCAGCAGCTGCTGTAGGGCTTTACGGTCCTTTTGTGTGAAGGACTCGTGGTATTGGTTGCCTTCCATTACGGAGGCCTCTTTGTGCTTGCGAGGTTTTTCAGTTTTTTTCTTGGCCCTTTGTTCACCATTTGATGAACATGAATCGCCTACTTCAGCCTCTTGGCTGAGAGCATCGATTTTGACCTCGAATTCCCTTCTCAAGTCCTCTATCTCGTCTAGTTTGATCTTATTTTTCAAAACCCTCCTAGAGTGAGAACTTGATGCGCATGAGCCTTGGCTCGACACTTCACTTGGGTTGGATTTTGACATGCTTTCAAGCTTTTTCAAAATTCCTAAGTACAAGTAAAGGAGTTTAAAACAATACCTTTTGAAAATATTTTCGCAAGTTTCCTAGAGTGACTCGATTTTAAAAGACTCACGTCCCACCGGGCGTGCCAAATAACTCTAGACGCAAAAAATTCCCGCTCCTGGTTCTTGGGCCAGGCAGTTAGTGGCGACGTGGAGTTGGGTTGAGGTACTAACCGGATGGGTGAGGGAAGTTGGTGTCCAAGGAGGGCAGCCGGGTGATGAAGGTGGATGGAGCTGGCCGGGCAGTTGGTGGCGACGTGGAGTGGAGCAGGCCGGGAGGTAGTGGTGGCATGAGGTGGTGCTGGCCAAGAAGTGGTGGTGGTGCAGGTGGGAGAAGAGAGCAAGATGAGAGAGGGCTCGGCTGGCCCAAGTGGAGGCTGGAAGAAGTTGAAAAACCCGCCCACTAGGGGGGGTTTTATAGTTTTTCAAAGGGTCGGTTGGGGGTGGTTTTGAGAAGGTGGTAAGGTGGTTAGGTGGTGGTGGTGTGGTGATAAGGTGGGTTGGTTTTGAGGGGGGGGCAGATATTTTATTTTAAGTTGTTTTAGGGATATGGTGTGCTAGGTTTAGGTGGGGTGGTTTAGGGGTTTAGGGCTTAGCTAGGTGGGTTGGTTTTGGGGTGAGGTTTAGTGAGGTGGGTTAGGTGTTTAGGCTAGGATTAGGTTAGGATTAAGGGAATTAGGCTAGGTTTAGGGAAGGATTAGGGAGGTGGGTTAGGTGATTAGGTTGGGATTAGGCCGAGATTAGGGAAGTGGGTTAGGTGATTAAGCTAGGATTAGGCCGGGATTAGGGTAAAGGGCTAGGATTAGGGGTTTTGGCTTAGGATTGGGTTAGGGAGCTCCCTTTGCATAACCCATAGACTTCATTGCATCATGTTGGTGCAGCCCTAGGTTAGGTTTTGGCTAATACAAGCTTAAACCCATACTAATTAGGCTAACCCACATGATTAACCCTAAACTTGACACACAAGTCAAGCTTAATACAATTCCCCTCATGCTTATCCTCCCCATTCTCTCTCATGCCCATAATCCCACATGAATTTCAAGTGGGCCCCACCTCCATTTATGAGAAGGTGATGTGGGCCATGGATGTGGATATTGGATTGGATCTTTGGATCCAAATCCAAATCTAAATCTGCATATACGTTTGGATTGGGATCTGGATATATATGGTCCAGATCCAATCCAAACTGAATTTTGACTCCTTCAGGGTATGTTCGAAACGAACGGTTTATGCGGGGTCTGACAGCATCAGTACTCCGTTTGTGTTGGGTCTTCACCAACATGGTCGTCCGCTTCTGTTTTCACCTTTCGGAGATGATTTCAAGGGATTTTTTATGATAACAGGGACTTGGACGTTCGAGATCCTGGGGGTGGATCTAACACGAGAGTTGCTGTGCCGGGCTCGACATGTGCTCCAGTTCCGGGCTCTCTTTGGCTCTTTTGGTCCTGCTTTCATCAGGCCAAGCCGCTTCGTGGGGTTTCAAAATATGTTTTAAAAGGTTTTAAAACTATATTATACATATTTTAAAACATGTAAGGTTTAAACATATGTACAGGGTTGCCTAGAAGGCTCCTGGGTTTCCAGACTCAAAATAGCCCTTTGGGGCTGCTTTTATAAAAACCAGGTTCATTTGAGAAGTTCGTGAGATTTCGGGGTGTTTACACCTATAAATAGTGTTTTGAAGCCCCGTATCCAAATACGAGTTTTTAAACCCGAGCTAAGCCCTATTTTCCAAAAAGCCAAAGACGAACAGGTGGAGCATGCGAAGACAACACCTGATCCAGAAGCAGTCCAACAAGCCGCTCACAAAGGCCAAATTCCAAAAGCAGCTTCAGAAGTGTATTTTGAAGCCTAGAAGAGCACCCTGGCCTGATAAAAGCCAAGTTCAAAAGGCGAAAGAAAGGCCCAGACATGAAGCAGATGGCAAGCCAAGAGCACCAGAAAGCCAGATCAACCATCCTCATTCAAGCATCCCAAATCTGAATCGGAAAAGACATAAATGAGCAGAAACGGAGTCTGAAAAGGCAAAAAGGAGTCCGGACGACAAAGATTGGGGAATACCAACACCAGACAGAGCGCTCATGAAGCCAAGGCCTGCACAGATCTTCCGCCTTGAGAATCCAAGAAGGACCATCTAGAGAAAATTTGGATTGGATCTGGACCATAAATATCAAGATCCAAATAGTGAATAGTGTTTGGATTTGGGCCGATCCAAATAGTGTTTGGATTTGGATTGGATCCAAATAGTGTTTGGATTGGATCAGATCTAGACCAAAATATCCAGATTCATATTCATAAAAATGTTGGATTTAGATCGGATACGGATCTCAAAATATCCAAGATCCAAGATCCAGATCCAAATAGTGTTTGGATTTGGATTTGGATCCAGATCTCAAACCTAAATCCAAGACCCACCTCAAATGCCTATAAATAGAGGTGAGGAGGTCCCAAACAAGGGGTGGGTTCACGTGAATTTGAAGGGAGGACTTGGAAGAGAGAGAAGGTGCTTAGGTGAGTGCTTAGTGCTTTCATTTGTTTAGTGGGTTAATTGTGGGATTAGTGAGGGGATTAGTGGGGGTTGCCCCACCTTGATTAAAGGACGACTTTGCTTGAACAAAGAGGCTTAAGGTGGCTGATTGGAGCTTAAGCACACCCTAAACCGGCATTAAGAGGTAAGCCCCCTAATACACCCTAAACCCTTCTTCTTAACCCCTCTAAACCATCCTAAACCCCCTCAACCGACCTCACCTAATCCTAATTAAACCCACCTAAACCCCAACCGACTCCACCTAAGACCCTAACCGACTCCCCCCTAAACCTCCCAGCCACCCTAACCTCACCCATTAACTTGTCGTGCGCCCTGCACACGCCCCGCACCCTACGCGCGCCCTGCACGCGCCCGGTCGCCCTGCCACCCGCCTGGCACCTAGCGCCTGGCATCCACCCTTAGCCGACCTACTCCCTGCTACTACCACCGACCTATTCCTGGCCACTACCACCACATCTCTGCCACTCCACCAACCCCAGCCACCACCTACCACCACCACTACCTATCCTAACCGACCTACCCCCTGTCCTAACCGAACCCATCCTAGCTAGACACTCCCCTACCTGCAGCCATCATTTCATCACCCCACCTACCTAGTGCCGTGACCTTAGCTCCCACACCATCACCTACCCGACTCTCATCACCCCGCCGTATCCCGTGCCCCATTCGTGACCCCTAGCTCCCTTACTCACCCCAACCACCTAACACCTACCCGACTCTCATCCACCGCCTTAGACATCCCATGCCCCATCCGTGACCCTTAGCTCCCATACACCTCATACCCTTCCACCTATCTAGTGCCGTGACCACTTGTTTAGAACCCCCAACCGAACCCATCCTAGTCTAGTATCCCATATACCAGCCGTGATCTTACCCTATACCCTTCCATTACCCTACATAACACACTAAAGCCCCTAGTATCCCATACCATCCCGAGTCTCACACAAGACCCGTGAACCTCACCTCTCAAGCATAAACCCGCAACCTTAGCGTAGTGAACCTAAAAACCTCAAGCTCAAAGGCTCCGTTCAACCATCTTTCGCTTCAAGCTTCAAGGAAGACTCATCCGTGGGTGCGAAGCCAAGCAAGTCCGTGTAGATTGGAGTGGACAAACATCTGAATCAAGTAAGTGTTTCAAATTCGGTATTTTATATCTCCTTCTACGCTTAATTCAATTTGATATGGGGTTGTATTAACGGAGCATTGTCTCCCCCCGATTGTAATAACTTGGTTTGCTACACGAAGCACACACGAGCACTTGAGCTCTAGCTCTTACTCATACATAAACACCCACGAGCACCATTGAGCCTTCGCTCTTACTCCTAAGACTCTAGTAAGAGCTGCATGAGTAGTCTTTAATTTTATACACTCACACATGCGTGCATTGAGCTTTCTCTCTTATTTTATATAAGTATTTCAATTCAGCTGGGTTGTTACATTAAGTCGTGTGAGTTTGTCTTTCATTTACACACTCGCACACAAAGAACACCCGAGCGCTTGCTCATGCACCTCACGCACCATTTTGGCCTTGGCTGCCGCTAAGATATAGTCATATTTCTATACTTTCCGCTACGTTTTCCCGGTTCAGTTGCGTGTGTTGCCTTTAAATTTACACACCAACACAACACGTGCACGTTGGTGACCTTCGGGCCCATATATATATAGTTGTATTTCCCTTCCGCTATGTCTTTAAATTTCGGGTTTTAAGGTTCAACTATGTGAGTTGCATTTCAATTTATACACGGCATACACTTACACAATTGAGCCTTTCCTCTCTTAAGATATAGCTATATTTCCCTTTCACAATTTTCCTTCGGCTATGTCTTTCAATTCTGGGTTTTCCCGTTCAGTTGTGTGAGTTTGCATTGCATATTCGCCATACCACGAGATAGGGTGCATATTGCATCAAAGTAACCTCGAACTACCCGTGCAAAACTCGCCAAATCGAGCATTGGATGCACACAACTACATGCCTAAATTGGCTAAAACCCAAGACATAGGAAACGTGCAAAATCCCACGTTGATAAAATCTGCAACAAGACAAACTAAACCAAATCAAATACTTTGCATATTTTCAAAAAGGTCATGTTTGTTCAAAATCGAGTTTTTTAAGCGTACAGACTGACCCTTGAGCATCGGTTCAAGAAGGTCTGCGATGAAAAGAGCCCACTTGTCCACAGTCGCCCCATAAGTCAGATATTTTTCAAAACTAGCTGGCACGCTCTTTAAGTGACTTAGACATACGAAAAGGTTCACTTCAGGCCTAAAAACCCGGAGTGGAAATTTCTGCGTGTCTACAGGATTGGCACGCCCGGTGGGAGGTGGGTCTTATGAGAAATCGATTCATACAAACATGAAAAAATTTCAAGAAAAGTGTTTTAACTCTTTTATTTGTTGCATTTTTCATAGTTGGATTTTAAAAGCATCGGAGCCATGTCAAGTCCAGGTTCCCAAGAAGTGTCTAGCCATGCCTCATGCATGTCAAGTTCTCATTCTAGGAAGTTTTTGAAAACTCGCGATCAAAGAGAAGAGATTGAGGAGTTAAGAAGGGACCTTGAGGCCAAGATCACTGCTCTTAGCCAAGAGGCTGAAGCAGCTGATTCGTGTTCGTCACATGGTGAACCAAAGGCCAACCAATACTTCTTGGGAGACATAAGGAGACCTCCGCAATGGAAGGCAACCAACAACACGAATCCCTCACTCACAAGGATCATAAAGCCCTACAGCAACTGTTGAAAGGGCAAAACAAAGAGAAGAAACTACGCCCTATCCGATTTAGCGAGCGTGCTTGGGCGAGAGTAGTACTAGGATGGGTGACCTCCGCGGGAAGTCCTCGTGTTGCACCTCACTTTTGCACGCGTGCGGGCTGGCCTGCAACTTTATCTGGCGGATGGTCGAAACCCCGCCGTCAACAAGAAGGGCAGACATGCACACGCCGATCGCGGCCCTGCCGTGTTGCACCCTCTTTTTTCACTTTCGGCCCGGCCCCCAGCATCGGGTTTATCTCCGGCCGGATGGAAATAAAAACAAGCCTGAAAACCGCAACCCGCAGGAAATAAAAACGAGGAGAAAACATGTTGCATGGGTATAACGGTGCGATCATATCCTCGCCAAGTTGCAGGAATGCTTGCACGCCCGCGCGTCCACGCAACTTTCGGCCCTACCCGTTGAACTTTATCGTCGGCCGGATGGTCGGGAAACCCACTTCATCGCACGTACATACACGTTGATCGCGCTCCCATTGACAGTGCGATCATACTCAAAGCACTAATGCACCGGGATCCCATCGAACTGCCAGCTAAGCGTGCTTGCGGAGAGTACTAGGATGGGTGACCTCCGGGAAGTCCTCGTGTGCACCCTCTTTTGCACGAAGGGCGTCGGCCCTCATAACTTTATCGGCGGATGGTGGAAACCCCCGCCAACGCGCGTGACAGGCATACACATCGGCACGCATCGCGGCTCCTCGTGTTGCACCTCCTCGGCCCGCCCGTAACTTTTCGGCCGGATGGTCAGAAGTCTCGCACTGCAGGCAGAAAACTAACTCCATCGATCCTGGCACCCTCTTTTGTACGGCCTACCGCCCCCGCACGCCCAACTACCAACAAGACGTAGTGACATACACGCTTGATCGCGTCCTATTGAAGCGTGCTTGGGCGAGAGTAGTACTAGGATGGGTGACCTCTACGGGAAGTCCTCGTGTTGCACCTCTTTTTGCACACGCGGGCGGCCCCGCAACTTTATCGGCCGGATGGTCGAAACCCCCCGCCGGCGCGCGTACATACACACGTCGATCGCGCTCCTCGTGTTGCACCTCCTTTTTGCACTTTCGGCCCCGGCCCCCGTGACTTTATCGGCCGGATGGTCGAAGCCCTGCACCGGAGGAAATAAAAACAAGGAGAAAACATGTTAGGGGTATAACAGGTGCGATCATATCCTCGTGTTGCACCTCTTTTTGCACGCCCGCCTACTTGGCCCGCAACTTTCGGCCGGCCCGCAACTTTATCGGCGGATGGTGGAAACCCCGCCGAAGACGTACATACACGTTGATCGCGCTCCCGTGTTGTGAGGTGCGATCTGCAGGATCAATCCTTTCCGCGTGATTAGCTTTAGAGGGCGGATAGGGTGTGACCCTTGATCCACCTTGAACTCGTGTTGCACCCTCTTTTTTTTTGCGCATACAGGATACGGAAGTGCCGTTTCACTCTTGACTTTTGCACGCGCCCCAGCAACTTTAGTAGCCGGATGGTGAGAAACCCCGTAGTACGCGTACATACACGTGTCGCGAAGTCCTCGTTGCGCTTTTTTGCACGCGCGGCTGAGCCGGCCCCGCAACTTTATCGGCCGGATGGTCGAAAGCCCTGCACACGAGGAAATAAAAAAACGAGGAGAAAACATGTTAGCGGGTATAACGGTGCGATCATATCCTCGTGTTGCACCTCTTTTGCATGCACGCCCGACCGTGGCCCCCCGCAACTTTCGGCCGGCCCCGGTCGGCTATCGGCAGTAGGATGGTCGGAACCCCGCCCGGCGCACGTACATACACGTTGATCGCGCTCCATTCGTGGTTGCGATCTTTTTACACGCCTAATGCACCTGGATCCCATCGGAGAACTCCGCAGTTAAGCGTGCTTGCCGGATGAGTAGTACTAGGATGGGTGACCTACACGTGGGAAGTCCTCGTGTTGCACCTCTTGCACGCGCGGGCCGGCCCCGCAACTTTATCGGCCGGATGGTCGAAGCCCCCCCGCAGAAATAATAAAAGCGATCGCCAGAAGTACACGTTCGATCGCGCTCTCGTGTTGCACCTCTTTTTGCACTTTCGGCCGGCGCCCCCCCGCAACTTTATCGGCCGGATGGTCGAAGCCCCCGCACCGAGAGGAAATAAACGCAAGGAGAAAACATGTTAGCGGGGTATAACAAGTGCGATCATATCCTCGTGTTGCACCTCTTTTGCACGCCCGCCCAGAGCCCCGCAACTTTCGGCATTTCGGCCCCGCAACTTTATCGGCCTGGATGGTCTGGAAACCCCCGCCAGCGCACGTACATACACGTTGATCGCGCTCCCATTGATAGGTGCGATCATACCAAAGACTAATGCACCGGATCCCATCGAACTGCCGCTAAGCGTGCTTAAGAGTAGTACTAGGACGGGTGACTAAGCGTCTTGTCCTCTTTTTTTGCACGCTTTGAGCCTACTTCGCAACTTTATTAGGATGGTCGAACCCCCCACCGCAAGTACATACGTGATCGCGCTCATCGTGTTGCACCTCTTTTGCACTTTCGGGGCCGGATCCCATCGCAACTTTATCTACCGGATGGTCGAAGCGTGCCCGCAGGAAATGAGGAGTGTTACTGGTATAACAGGAAGGGATATCCTCTCGTGTTGCACCTCTTTTTGCACGCCCGCCTCGGCCTCCTCGTGCCCGCAACTTTATCGGCCGGATGGTCGGAAACCCCGCGGCCGCACGTACATACACGTTGATCGCGCCTCCTGATGGTGCGATCATACCTTTTGCACTAATGCACCGGATCCCATCGAACTCCGGGAAGTTAAGCGTGCTTGGGCGAGAAAGTACTAGGATGGGTGACCTAACAGTGCGAAGTCCTCGTGTTGCACCTCTTTTTGCACGCGCCGCCGGCCCCCGCAACTTTATCGGGATGGTCGAAACCCCCGCACCACAGTACATACACGGCCGATGGTCGTGTTGCACCTCGTTTTGCACGCTGATCGCGCGTTCCCGCAACTTTATACCGACTTGTGACGGATGGTCATCCCCCGCATGCAGGAAATAAAAACAAGGAGAAAACATGTTAGGTTACCGGGTATAACGGGGTGCGATCATATCCTCGTGTTGCACCTCTCTTTTGGACCCGCAACTTTATCGGCCGGATGGGAGAAACCCCCGCCGGCGCCGTATCGGCCGGATGGTCTAAATCCTCGTGTTGCACGCACTGCACGCTGCGCATCGCGCCGATCGCTTTCGGTGCGATCATACGCGTCAGCCTGAAGCCAACTAATGCACGGATCCCATCGAATCTAAGCGTGCCGGGCGAGAGTAGTACTAGGACGGATGGTCGAAGTCCCCCGCACCCTTGCAGGAGAAATAAAACGCGCGGAGCCGGCCCCGCAACTGTATCGGCCGGATGGTCGAAACTCCCCTAAGCGTGTTGCACCTCTTTTTCGCGATCGGTGACCTCCGTGTTGCACCTCCTTTTGCACTTCGGCCCGGCCCGCAACTTTATCGTCACGGATGGTTGAAAGCCCCCGCACCCGAGGAAATAAAAACAAGGAGCTCCCGTGGGTATAACAGTGCGATCATATCCTCGTGTTGCACCTCTCTTTGCACGCCCCGCCCCGCCCATGCAGACTTTCGGCCCGGCCCTCCTCGCACTCGGCTACGGATGGTGAAGAAACCCCGCACCGCAGGAAATAAAAACGGATGGCACGTACATACACGTTGATCGCGCTCCCATTGACAGTGCGATCATACCAAGCACTAATGCACCGGATCCCATCGAACTCCCAGATTAAGCGTGCTTGGGCGAGAGTAGTACTAGGATGGGTGACCTCTGGGAAGTCCTCGTGTTGCACCTCTCTTTTGCACGCACGGGCGGGCCCCCGCAACTTTATCGGCCGGATGGTCGAGAAACCCCGCCGCGCGCGCGTACATACACGTCGATCGCGCTCCTCGTGTTGCACCTCCTTTTTGCACTTTCGGCCGCCCCCGCAACTTTATCGGCCGGATGGTCGAAGCTCCCGCACGCAGGAAATAAAAACAAGGAGAAAACATGTTAGCGGGGTATAACAGTGCGATCATATCCTCGTGTTGCACCTCTTGCACGCCCGCCCCGTACCGCAACTTTCGGCCCGGCCCCCAACTTTATCGCCGGATGGTCGAAACCCCGCCGTCGAAACGTACATACACGTTGATCGCGCTCCCATTGACAGTGCGATCATACCAGAAGCACTAATGCACCGGATCCCATCGAACTCCGCAAAGCGTGCTTCGGGCGAGAGTAGTACTAGGATGGGTGACCTCCTCAGAAGTCCTCGTGTTGCACCTCCTTTCGAACTTCGGATGGTGGTGGAACCCCGACACAAATGGTCGGAAATGGATGTTGCCTCCCGTGCCATCGACGAAAAGTAGCCGATCACGCTCTCGTGTTGCACCTCCTTTTTGCACTCTCGGATCCCCGCAACTTTAGGGATGGTGGAAAACACACAGAGGAAATAAAAACAAGGAGAAAACATGTTAGCGGGGTATAACGGTGCGATCATATCCTCGTGTTGCACCTTTTTTGCACGCCCGCCCGGCCCCGCAACTTTTCACGGCCCCGCAACTTTATCGGCGGATGGTCGAGAGGAACCCCGCCGGCGCACGTACATACACGTTGATCGCGCTCCCATTGACAGTGCGATCATACCAGCACTAATGCACCGGATCCCATCGAACTCCGCAGCTAAGCGTGCTTGGGCGAGAGTAGTACTAGGATGGGTGACCTCCTGGGAAGTCCTCGTGTTGCACCTCTTTTTTGCACGCGCACGGCCCGCAACTTTATCGGCCGGATGGTCGAAACCCCCCCGCGCGTAAACCACACGTCGATCGGTCCTCGTGTTGCACTCCTTTTTGCACGGCCATACCGTTGCGAACTCTATTTATTTGATGACGAATCCTCCTGCACCGGAGGAAATAAAAACGAGGAGAAAACATGTAGCGGGGATGGTCCCCGGAAAATAACTGGTCGACAGCCCGTGTTGCACCTCATTGACCGTTTGCACGCCCCGCGTAAACATGTTCGGGGGGCCCCCGCAACTTTATCGGCCGGATGGATCATCGAAGCACCCGCGTGTCGCAGACGTACATACACGTTGATCGCGCTCCCACCGGACTGTGCGATCATACCGCACTAATGCCCCGATCCCATCGAACTCCGCGAAGGAGCGTGCTCGGGCGAGAGTAGCTGGTACTAGGATGGGTGACCTCGGGAAGTCCTCGTGTTGCACCTCTTTTTGCACGCGCGGCTCGGCCCCGCAACTTTATCTCGCCGGATGGTCGAAACCCCGATGGTCGCCGCGCGCGTACATACACGTTGTCGATCGCGCTCCCTCGTGTTGCACCTCCTTTTTGCACCCTTTCGTAATGCCCGCAACTTTATCGGTACGGATGGTCGAAGCCCCTGCACTGAGGAAATAAAAACAAGGAGAAAACATGTTAGCGGGGTATAACGGGTGCGATCATATCCTCGTGTTGCACCTTTTTGCACGCCCGCCGGCCCCCGCAACTTTCGGCCCGCCCCCAATCGCCTTTATCGGATGGTGGAGAAACCCCGCCCCACAACAAGACGTGCATACACGACGTTGATCGCGCTCCCATTGACAGTGCGATCATACCGGCACTAATGCACCGGATCCCATCGAACTCCGCGGTTAAGCGTGCTTGGGCGAGAGTAGTACTAGGATGGGTGACCTCCCTGGGAAGTCCTCGTGTTGCACCTTTTTTTGCACGCACGCGGGCCGGCCCCGCAACTTTATCGGCCGGATGGTCGAAACCCCCGCCGTAGCGCGCGACATACACACGTCGATCGCGCTCCTCGTGTTGCACCTCCTTTTTGCACTTTCGGCCCGGCCCCGCAACTTTATCGGCCGGATGGTCGAAGCCCCCGCACGGAGGAAATAAAAACAAGGAGAAAACATGTTAGCGGGGTATAACGGTGCGATCATATCCTCGTGTTGCACTCTTTTTGCACGACGCCGGCCGCACTTTCGGATCGGCCCTCGCAACTTTATCGGCCGGATGGTCGAAACCCCGCCCGGCGCAACGTACATACACGTTGATCGCGCTCCCATTGACAGTGCGATCATACCCCACTAATGCACCTTTCGATCCCATCGAACTCCGCCGCCCGCGAGCGCTCCCGAGGTACTTATCCGTGATACGATACGAGCGTGTGGGCGATAGTAGTCCCGTGGTGACCTCTGGGAAGTCCTCGTGTTGCACCTCTTTTTGCACGCGCGGGCCGGCCCCCGCAACTTTATCGGCGGATGGTCGAAACCCCCCGCCGCGCGCGCGTACATACACGTCGATCGCGCTCCTCGTGTTGCACCTCCTTTTGCACTTTCGTCCCGGCCCCGCAACTTTATCGGCCGGGATGGTCGAAGCCCCGCAGAGGAAATAAAAACAAGGAGAAAACATGTTAGCGGGGTATAACGGTGCGATCATATCCTCGTGTTGCACCTTTTGCACGCCCGCACTTGCCCCCGCAACTTTCGGCCGGCCCCCCGTAACTTTATCGGCCGGATGGTCGAAACCCCGCCACAAGACGTACATATACGCACACGTTGATCGCGCTCCCTCGTGGTGCGATCATACCAGCACTAATGCACCGGATCCCATCGAACTCCGCGGTTAAGCGTGCTTGGGCGAGAGTAGTACTAGGATGGGTGACCTGTTAGGAAGTCCTCGTGTTGCACCTCCTTTGCGTGCACCTTTCTTTTTGCACGCGCGGCCCCTTTACCATGCACCTTTATCGGTAGGATGGTCGAGAAACCCCCCCGGCGCGCGTACGGCACACGTCGATCGCGCTCCTCGGTTGCACCTCCTTTTTTTGACTTTCGGCCCACTCCCGCAACTTTATCGGCGGATGGTCGAAGCCCCTGCACCGGAGGAAATAAAAACAAGGAGAAAACATGTTAGCGGGGTATACACGGGTGCGATCATCCCCGTGACTCTTTTTTTTGGCCCTCGCAACTTTATCGGCCGGATGGTGAACCCCTGCAAGACGTACATACACGTTGATCGCGCTCCCATTGCAGTGCGGCCATACGCAACTTTATCACCGGATGGTCGAACCCCGCACAAGCGTGGAAATGAGGAGAACAGTTGATGGGTGACCGGGTGCGAGTCCTCGTGTTGCACCGGCCGGCCCCCAAGAACTTTATCTACGGATGGTCGAGAAACCCCGCCTACACAGACATACATGTTACGGGGTATGGTCGATCCTCCTCGTGTTGCACCTCCTTTTTGCACGCGGCCTTCGCCCCAACTTTACCGGACTAATGCCCCGCACTGAGGAAATAAAAACGAGGAGAAAACATGTTAGCGGGGTATAACGGGATGGGCGAAAATCCGGGATCATCGATCCTCGTGTTGCACCTCTTTTTGCACGCCCGCGGCCCCGACTTCCTTTCGGAACCCCGGATGGATGGTAAGCCCCGCGGCCCGCGCACGTACATACACGTTGATCGCGCTCCCCGTTGCGAAGTGCGATCATACCAGCACTTTGCACCGGATCCCATCGAACTTTATCGGTTAAGCGTGCTTGGGCGAGGAAAGTAGTACAGGATGGGTGACCTCTGCAGTGGAAGTCCTCGTGTTGCACCTCTTTTTTGCACGCGCGGGCCGGCCCCCGCAACTTTATCGGCCGGATGGTCGAAACCCCCGCCGGCGCGCGAAACAACACACGGAGAAAACATGTTAGCGCTCCTCGTGTTGCATATCCTCGTTTGCACCACTTTTTGCACGGCCGGCCCCGCAACTTTATCGCCGGATGGTCGAAGCCCCCGCATGGAGGAAATAAAAAAGGAGAGAAAACATGTTACGGGGATAACGGTGCGATCATATCCTCGTGTTGCACCTCTTTTTTTTGCCTTTGCCGGACTTCCCATCGCACTCGTCGGATGGTGGGAAACCCCCTGTTGCACGTATACACGTTGATGCGCTCCCATTCAGTGCGATCATCGACTGCACGGATCCCATCGAACGGGTTAAGCGTGCTTGGGCGAGAGTAAACTTTATCTGGGTGACCTCCGGGATCCTCGTGTTGGAAACCTTTTGCACGCCGGGCCGGCCCGCACGTTGATCGCTTTATCGTTGCCGGATGGTCGAAACCCCCGCCGGCGCACGTACATACACCGATCGCGGCTCTCGTGTTGCACCTCCTTTTGCACTTGGGGACCCGCCGGACTTTCCTGCATGGATGGTCGAAGCCCCCGCACCGAGAGGAAATAAAAACAAGGAGAAAACATGTTAGCGGGGTATGGGTGCGATCATATCCTCGTGTTGCACCTCTTTTTGCACGCCCGTGTTGCACCCGCAACTTTTGGCCTCGGCCCCCGCAACTTTATCGGTGGATGGTGAAAACCCCCCGCGCAACGCACGTACATACACGTTGATCGCGCTCCCATTGACGTGGTGCGATCATACCTCAAAGCACTAATGCACCGGATCCCATCGAACTCAGCGGTTAAGCGTGCTTGGGCGAGAGTAGTACTAGGATGGGTGACCTCCTGGGAAGTCCTCGTGTTGCACCTCTTTTTTGCACGCGCGGCCGGCCCCCATAACTTTATCGGCGGATGGTCGAAACCCCGCCGGCGCGCGTACATACACGTCGATCGCGGCCCTCGTGTTGCACCTCCTTTTGCCTTTCGGCCGGCCCCGCAACTTTATCGGCCGGATGGTCGAAGCCCCCGCACCAGAGGAAATAAAAACAAGGAGAAAACATGTTAGCGGGGTATAACAGTGCGATCATATCCTCGTGTTGCACCTCTTTTTGCACGCCCGCCGCCCCCCGCAACTTTCGGCCCGCCCACGCAATTTATCACGGATGGTGAGAAACCCCTCGCTTTTGCACGTACATACACGTTGATCGCGCTCCCATGGTTGACAGGATGCGATCATACCAGCACTAATGCACCGGATCCCATCGAACTCCGAGGAGCGTGCTTGGGCATGATAGAGTAGTACTAGGATGGGTGACTTTTTGGGAAGTCCTCGTGTTGCACCTCTTTTTTGCACGCCCGGGCCGGCCTCGCAACTTTATCGGCCGGATGGTCTCGATCGCCCACCCGTGTCGATAATGGTCGTACATTGCCGCTTTCGGCGTACATATCGCGATCCTGCCTCGTGTTGCACCTCCTTTTTGCACTTCGATGGCCCCTTTATCGAAGCCGGATGGTCGAAGGCCCTGCACCGGAGGAAATAAAACAAGGAGAAAACATGTTAGCGGGGGGATGGGTGCGATCATATCCTCGTGTTGCACTCTTTTTGCACGCGCCGCCCGCCCCGCAACTTTCGGCCGGCCCCCAACTTTATCGGCCGGATGGTCGAAACCCCGCCGCGCACGTACATACACGTTGATCGCGCTCCCGTTGACCGGTGCGATCATACCGGCCCAGCTAATGCACCGGATCCCATCGAACTCCGGTTAAGCGTGCTTGGGCGAGAGTAGTACTAGGATGGGTGACCTCCGGGAAGTCCTCGTGTTGCACCTCCTTTTTTTGCGCGCTTTCGGGCCGGCCCCGCAACTTTATCGGCCGGATGGTCGAAACCCCCCACAAGCAAATACAGCGCGCGACATACGCGCTCCTCGTGCACCTCCTCGTGTTGCACCGCCCCAACTTTTGCTTGCATTGCACTCGCCCGCCCCGCAACTTTATCTACGGATGGTCGAAGCCCCCGCACCGCAGGAAATAAAAACAAGGAGAAAACATGTTAGCGGGGTATAACGGGTGCGATCATATCCTCGTGTTGCACCTCTTTTGCACGCCCGCCCGCCCCGCAACTTTCGGCCCGGCCCCCGCAACTTTATCTACGGATGGTCTGAACCCCGCCGGCGCACGTACATACACGTTGATCGCGCTCCCATTGACAGTGCGATCATACCAAAGACTAATGCACCGGATCCCATCGAACTCCGCGGTTAAGCGTGCTTGGGCGAGAGTAGTACTAGGATGGGTGACCTCTGGGAAGTCCTCGTGTTGCACCTCTTTTGCACGCGGCCGGCCCCATCGCAACTTTATCGGCCGGATGGTCGAAACCCCCCGGCACGCGTACGCGTTGTACATACACGTCGATCGCGCTCCTCGTGTTGCACCTCCTTTTTGCACTTTCGGCCGGCCCCGCAACTTTATCGGCTAGGATGGTCGAAGCCACTTGCACGAGGAAATAAAAACAAGGAGAAAACATGTTAGCGGGGTATAACAAGGGTGCGATCATATCCTCGTGTTGCACCTCTTTTTGCACGCCACGCCCGGCCCCCGCAACTTTCGGCGACTTTATCCTACGCACTTTACGGCCCCCGCAACGGATGGTCGGAAACCCCGCCGGCCGCACGTACATACACGTTGATCGCGCTCCCGTTGACAGTGCGATCATACCAGCACTAATGCACCGGATCCCATCGAACTCCGAAGTTAAGCGTGCTTGGGCGAGAGTAGTACTAGGATGGGTGACCTCTGGGAAGTCCTCGTGTTGCACCTCTTTTTGCACGCGCGGCCCGGCGGCCCCGCAACTTTATCTACGGATGGTCGGAAACCCCCGCAACAAGACGTACATACACGTCGATCGCGCTCCCTCGTGTTGCACCTCCTTTTGCACCTTTCCCATCGAACCCCGCAACTTTATCGCGGCGGATGGTCGAAGCCCCGCACTAGAGGAAATAAAAACAAGGAGAAAACATGTTAGCGGGGGTATAACGGGTGCGATCATATCCTCGTGTTGCACCTCTTTTTTTGCACGCTCTCTTGGCCCCGCCGTAACTTTATCGCGATGATGGTTGCAAACCCGGCCGCCGCTTACACGTTGATCGGCTCCCGGATGGTCGATACCCCCGATGGATCGTGAACCCCGCTTGCCGGATCCCGCGCACTCTTTGCCGATCGCGCCTCGCAACTTCCATCGGATGCCGACCTCTGGTCGTCCTCCCGCGACTCCGCGGTTGCAGGTAGCCATACTTTATCGGCCGGATGGTGAGAACCCCGATCGGCCGATCGCGCTCCTCGTGTTGCACCTCTTTTTGCACTTTCGGCTACCCCCGCAACTTTATCGGCCGGATGGTCGAAGCCCCCGCACCGGAGGAAATAAAAACAAGGAGAAAACATGTTAGCGGGGTATAACGGTGCGATCATATCCTCGTGTTGCACCTCTTTTTGCACCCGCCGGCCCCGTAACTTTCGGCCCTACCCCGCAACTTTATATCTACGGATGGTCGAAACCCCGCCAAGGCGCACGTACATACACGTTGATCGCGCTCCCATTGACAGGGTGCGATCATACCGGCACTAATGCACCGGATCCCATCGAACTCCGAAGTTAAGCGTGCTTGGGCGAGAGTAGTACTAGGATGGGTGACCTCCCGGGAAGTCCTCGTGTTGCACCTTTTGCACGCACGCGCGGCCGCCCCGCAACTTTATCTCACATGGATGGATGGTCGAGAAACCCCGCACCAGAGCGCGTACAGGATACACGTCGACTAGGTATCGCGCTCCTCGTGTTGTGTTGCACCTTTGCACTTTCGGCCGGCCCCCATAACTTTATCGGCCGGATGGTGAAAGCCCCGCACCGAGGAAATAAAAACAAGGAGAAAACATGTTATTGCGGGGTATAAAAGCAGTGCGATCCCATATCCTCGTGTTGCACCCTCGTTTTTGCGCCCGCGGCCCATAGACTTGGGGCCGGAAGTCGACTTTGCACCTTTTGCACGGATGGTCGGAAACCCCGCCTCGGCCACGTACAAACCGTTGATCGCGCTCCCCGTACACGGTGCGATCATACAAAGACTGCAGGATCCTTTTTGAACTCGCGATTAAGCGTGCTTGGCGCGAGTAACTAGGATGGGTGACCTCCGGAAGTCCTCGTGTTGCACCTCACGCGCGGGCGGCCCCGCAACTTTATCGGCGGATGGTCGTGTTGCATCGCTCTCGTGTTGCACCTCTTTTTTGCCCGCACTAGGCCCCATAACTTTACTGTCGGCTAGGATGGTCGAAAAATCCCCCGCGGGAAATAAAAAAACCATGTTAGCGGGGTATAACGGGTCGATCATATCCTCGTGTTGCACCTCTTTGCACACGCCCCGCCCGCCCCGCAACTTTCGGCCGGCCCCGCAACTTTATCGGGCCGGATGGTCGAACCCCGCAACGAAGACGTACATACACGTTGATCGCGCTCCCGTTGACAGTGCGATCATGCACCAAAGCACTAATGCACCGGATCCCATCGAACTCCGCAACTTTAGCGTGCTTGGGCGAAAGAGTAGTACTAGGACGGGTGACCTCTGGGAAGTCCTCGTGTTGCACCTCTTTTGCACGCGCGGGCCGGCCCCCAACTTATACTACGGATGGTCGAAGCCCCCCGTTGGAGGAAATAAAAACAAGACATACACGTCGATAACGGGTGGGATCCTCGTGTTGCACCTTTTTTGCACTTTCGCCCCGCAGCAACGGCCGCCCCGCAACTTTATCGGGCGGATGGTCGAAGAAACCCCGCGCCGGAGGAAATAAAACGAGGAGAAAACATGTTAGCGGGGTATAACAGGGTGCGATCATATTGCACGCCCGCGTGGCCGGCGTGCGGATGGGTTTTCTCCGGATGGTGAGTCCGCCGCCGCACCCCCGCACGTTTCGCGCAACTTTATCGGCCGGATGGTGGGAAATCCCATCGAACTCCAGACCAGCGTGCACGGCGAAAAGCAGTAGTATAGGATGGGTGATCATATCCTCGTGTTGCACCTTTTTGCACGCTTGCTTTCGCGCCGGCCCGCATGCAACTTTATCGGCGGATGGTCGAAACCCCCGCGGCGCGCGTACATACACGTCGATCGCGCTCCTCGTGTTGCACCTCTTTTGCACTTTCGGCCGGCCCTCGCAACTTTATCGGCCAGGATGGTCGAAGCCCCACTCGCACGCAGAGGAAATAAAAACAAGGAGAAAACATGTTAGCGGGTGATAACAGTGCGATCATATCCTCGTGCACCTCTTTTGCACGCGCCCGCCCCGCCCGCAACTTTCGGCCGGCCCGGCAACTTTGGTCGGGATGGTCTGAAACCCCGCAACGCGCGACGTACATACACACGTTGATCGCGCTCCCTGACAGTGCGATCATACCGGCACTAATGCACCGGATCCCACCGAACTCCGATGGTTAAGCGTGCTTGGGCGAGAGTAGTACTGGGATGATGGGTGACCTCCGGGAAGTCCTCGTGTTGCACCTCTTTTTGCCACGCGCGCCCGGCCGGCCCGCAACTTTATCGGCCGGATGGTCGAAACCCCCCGCCGGCGCGCGTACACGCACATACACGTCGATCGCGCTCCTCGTGTTGCACCTCCTTTTTGCACCTCTTTCTGCCGGCCCCGCAACTTTATCGGCACGGATGGTCGAAGCCCCCGAACCGAGGAAATAAAAACAAGGAGAAAACATGTTAGCGGGGTATAACAGTGCGATCATATCCTCGTGTTGCACCTCTTTTTGCACGCCCGCCGGCCCCCGCAACTTTCGGCCACGTCGATCATCGGCCCCGCAACTTTATCGGCGGATGGTCGAGAAAACCCCCGCCGGCGCACGTACATACACGTTGATCGCGCTCCCGTGTTGCACCTCAAAGGTGCGATCATACGGCGACTAATGCACCGGATCCCGTCGAAAAGCTCGCGGATGGTCGAAACCCCGTGTTGCACCTCGCGCTATCGCCCGATGCACGGTGGGGCCCATACATGTTGCACCTCGTCTGCGCGCCTCGTGTTGCACCTCCTTTTTGCACTTTCGGCCGGACGTAAAGACCAGGAGAAAAGCCCCGCACCGGAGGAAATAAAACAGGAGAAAACATGTTAGCGGGGTATAGTAGGTGCATCATATCCTCGTGTTGCACCTCTTTTTTGCACGCCCGCCGGCCCCCGCAACTTTATCGGCCCCGCAACTTTATCTTATCGGATGGTGGTCGAACCCCGCCGGCGCAGCGTACATACACGTTGATCGCGCTCCCATTCGTGCAGTGCGATCATACCTTTTTGCACTAATGCACCGGATCCCCTCGAACTTATTAAGCGATGGCGAAGCCCCCGCACTGCAGGATGGGTGACCTCCTGGGAAGTCCTCGTGTTGCACCGGGGTATTTTTGCACGCGCGTGGCACCTCTTTTTGCTTTATCGGCCGGATGGTCGAAACCCCCCGCCGGCCGCGTACATACACGTCGATCGCGTCTCCTCGTGTTGCACCAGACCCTTTTTGCACGCGATCGCGCCCCGCATGACTTTCGGATGGATGGTCGAAACCCTTGCCTCGACCGTTAAGCTTTGCTCCCATTGAGCCGGCTTTCGTCATGTTAGCGGGGTATAACGGGTGCGATCATATCCTCGTGTTGCACCTCTTTTTGCACGCCCCCATCGCAACTTTCGGCCGGCCCCCGCAACTTTATCGGCCGGATGGTCGGAAACCCCCGGCCAACGCACGTACATACACGTTGATCGCGCTCCCATTGACAAGTGCGATCATACAAGACTAATGCCGGATCCCATCGAGAACTCCGCGATTAAGCGTGCTTGGGCGAGAGTAGTACTAGGATGGGTGACCTCCGGGAAGTCCTCGTGTTGCACCTCTTTTGCACGCGCGGGCCGGCCCCCGCAACTTTATCGGCCGGATGGTCGAAACCCCGCCGGCGCGCGTACACATACACACGTCGATCGCGCTCCTCGTGTTGCACCTCCTTTTTGCACTTTCGGCCGGCCCCCCGCAACTTTATCGGTAGGATGGTCGAAGCCCCCGCACAGAGGAAATAAAAACAAGGAGAAAACATGTTAGCGGGGTATAACGGTGCGATCATATCCTCGTGTTGCACCTCTTTTTGCACACGCCCGCCTCGCCCCCACGCAACTTTCGGCCGGCCCCGCAACTTTATCGGCCGGATGGTGGGAAACCCCCCGCCGGCGCACGTACATACACGTTGATCGCGCTCCCGTTGACAGTGCGATCATACCAGCACTAATGCACCGGATCCCATCGAACTCCGCAGTTAAGCGTGCTTGGGCGAGAGTAGTACTAGGATGGGTGACCTCCGGGAAGTCCTCGTGTTGCACCTCTTTTTGCACGCACGCGCGGCAGGCCCATAACTTTATCGGCGCAGGATGGTCGAAACCCCCCCGTGCACGCGAGCGTACATACACGTCGATCGCGCTCCTCGTGTTGCACCTCCTTTTTGCACTTTCGGCCGGCCCCCATGCAACTTTATCGGCCGGATGGTGGTGAAGCCCCACCGCAGGAGGAAATAAAAACAAGGAGAAAACATGTTAGCGGGGTATAACGGGTGCGATCATATCCTCGTGTTGCACCTCTTTTTGCACGCCCGCGCCCCCCAACTTTCGGCCCCCGCAACTTTATCGGATGGTCGGAAACCCCCCCGCACGTATATACACGTTGATCGCGCTCCCGTTGTGATGGTGCGATCATGTGCAAAGCACTAATGCCGGATCCCCGTCAACTCCGCGATCGCTTGGGCGAGAGTAGTACTAGGATGGGTGCCTCCGGGAAGTCGCGTGTTGCAAGGCACCACCGCTCCGCATCGGCGTGGCCCGCCCGCGCTAACTTTATCGGGCGGATGGTGAAACCCCCGCCGGCGCGCGTACATACACGTGATCGCGCTCCTCGTGTTGCACCTCTTTTTGCACTTTCGGCCGGATCCCGAACTTTATCTACGGATGGTCGAAGCCCCGCACCGGAGGAAATAAAAACAAGGAGAAAACATGTTAGCGGGGTATAACAGGTGCGATCATATCCTCGTGTTGCACCTCTTTTTGCACGCCCGCGCCCCCGCAACTTTCGGCCGGCCCCGCAACTTTATCGGCCGGATGGTCGAAACCCCGCCGGCCGCACGTACATACACGTTGATCGCGCTCCCGTTGACAGTGCGATCATACAAAGCACTCGGATCCCATCGAACTCCTTAAGCGTGCTTGGGCGAGAGTAGTACTAGGATGGGTGACCTCCTGGGAAGTCCTCGTGTTGCACCTCTTTTTTTGCACGCGCGGGATGGCCCCGCAACTTTATCGGCCGGATGGTCGAAACCCCCGCGGCCGCGACAAACATGTCGATCGGCGTATAACGACAGGTGCATCATATCCTCGTGTTGCACCTCTTTTTGCACTGATCCCTCGAGAAAACATGCATCGCGGTATAACCCGTGAAAGATCATAGGACGTTGCACCTTGCACGCCCTCATTTTAGCACGTTTCGCCCCCGACTTTATCTACGGCCCCGTGGATCGGCGAAGCCCACATCGCCGATCGCGCTCCCATTGGAGGAAATAAAACGGAGGAGAAAACATGTTGGGCGGGGTATAACAATGTGGGTCATATCCTCGTGTTGCACCTCTCTTTTTTGCACGCCCGCCCCGCAACTTTCAAGTAACTTTATCGGCCGGATGGTGGGAAACCCCGCCCGGCGCGCGTATACACGTCGATCGCGCTCCTCGTGTTGCACCTAATCGCCTTTTGAACTTCGCAGTTAAGCGGCCCCATGACTTTAGGATGACCTCCAGGATGGACCTCGAAGCCCCCGCACCGAGAGGAAATAAAAACAAGGAGAAAACATGTTAGCGGGGTATAACAGTGCGATCATGGGTCCTCGTGTTGCACCTCTTTTTTTGCCCGCCCGGCCCCGCAACTTTCGGCTCGGCCCCGCAACTTTATCGGCCGGATCGGAAACCCCGCCGGCGCGCGTACATACACGTTGATCGCGCTCCCGTGTTGCAGTGCGATCATACCGCACTAATGCACCGGATCCCATCGAACTCCGAGGAAATAAGCGTGCTTGGGAGAGAGTAGTACTAGGATGGGTGACCTCGGGTGCGGAAGTCCTCGTGTTGCACCTCTTTTTTTGCACGCGCCGGCCGGCCCCGCAACTTTATCGGCCGGATGCCCCCGCAACTTTATCGGCCGGATGGCGAAACCGCCGTCGACGCTACCTCGTGTTGATCTTTTTCCCTTTCGGCAGATCATAACTTTATCACCGGATGGTCCCATCGGAGGAAATAAAAACAAGGAGAAAACATGTAGGAGCGGGGTGACGAGGTGCGGGATCATATCCTCGTGTTGCACCTCTTTTTGCACGCCGCGCCGCCGGCCCCGCAACTTTATCGGCGGATGGTCGAAACCCCGCCGGCGCACGTACGCATACACGTCGATCGCGCTCCTCGTGTTGCACCTCCTTTTGGCCACTTTCGGCCGGCTAATGCATCGGCCGGCCGAAACTCGCGAGAAGAAAAATGTTAGCATGCAAGTGCGACGCGCTCACAGATCCGATCGAATCCTCGTTAAGTTGCGACGTCGCTAGGATGGGTGACCTCTGGGAAGTCCTCGTGTTGCACCTCTTTTGCATCGGCCGGCCCCGCAACTTTCGGCCGGATGGTCGAAGCCCCCGCACCAGAGGAAATAAATCAAGGAGGTCGATCGCGTTCCTCGGTTGCACCATGCACTTTCGGCCGGCCCCGCAACTTTATCGGCGGATGGTTGCACTTAGGACCCCGCCCGAGAGGAAATAAAACAAGGAGAAAACACGTGTTGCGGGGTATAACGGGTGCGATCATTCCTCGTGTTGCACCTCTTTTTCGGCCCCGCAACTTTATCGGCCGGATGGTCGGCGGAAACCCCGCCGGCACGTACATACACACGTTGATCGCGCTCCCATTCGTGGTGCGATCATACCAGCACTAATGCCGGATCCCATCGAACTCCGATGGTTAAGCGTGCTTGGGCGAGAGTAGTACAAGGGATGGGTGACCTCTGGGAAGTCCTCGTGTTGCACCTCTTTTTGCACGCCATGCCGGCCCCGCAACTTTATCGGATGGTCGAAACCCCCCCCGCGCCGCGTACGCATACACGTCGATCGCGCGCTCCTCGTGTTGCACCTCCTTTTTGCACTTTCGGCCGGCCCCGCAACTTTATCGGCCTAGGATGGTCGAAGCCCCGCACCGGAGGAAATAAAAACAAGGAGAAAACATGTTAGCGGGGTATAACAGGTGCGATCATATCCTCGTGTTGCACTCTTTTTTTGCACGCCCGCCGCCCGCAACTTTCGGCCGGCCCCTAACTTTATCGGCCGGATGGTCGAAACCCCGCACTTGGCCGCACGTACATACACGTTGATCGCGCTCCCATTGACAGGTGCGATCATACCAGCACTAATGCACCGGATCCCATCGAGAACTCCGCGTTAAGCGTGCTTGGCGAGAGTAGTACTAGGATGGGTGACCTCCGGGAAGTCCTCGTGTTGCACCTCTTTTTTGCACGCGCGGGCCGGCCCCGCAACTTTATCGGCCGGATGGTCGAAACCCCCGCCGCGCGCGCGTACATACACGTCGATCGCGCTCCTCGTGTTGCACCTCCTTTTTGCACTTTCGGCCCCCCCCGCAACTTTATCGGCGTAGGATGGTCGAAGCCCCGCACCGAGGAAATAAAAACAAGGAGAAAACATGTTAGCGGGGTGGGTATAACATCCTCGTGTGCGCGTGTTGCACCTCTTTTTGCACGCCCCGGCCGCCCCCGCAACTTTCGGCCCGCCCCCGCAACTTTATCGGCCGGATGGATGGTCGAAACCCCCCAACGCACGTACATACACGTTGATCGCGCTCCCATTGGGTGCGATCATACCAAAGCACTAATGCACCGGATCCCATCGAACTCCGCAGTTAAGCGTGCTTGGGCGAGAGTAGTACTAGGATGGGTGACCTCTGGGAAGTCCTCGTGTTGCACCTTTTTTGCACGCACGCTTGGCCGGCCCCCGCAACTTATCGGCCGGATGGTCGGAACCCCCCCGGCGCGCGTATGGTACACGACACGTCGATCGCGCTCCTCGTGTTGCACCTCCTTTTTTGCACTTTCGGCCGGCCCCCGCAACTTTATCGGCAGGGATGGTGGTCGAAGCCCCCGCACAGGAGGAAATAAAAACAAGGAAAACATGTTAGCGGGGTATAACGGTGCGATCATATCCTGTTGTTTTGCACGAGCCCAAACTTTCGCTTACTGCATTCGGCGGCATATCCTCGTGTTGCACCTCTTTTGCACTTTGGCCGGCGCCCGCCACTCATGCACTTGATCGGCACACGGCCGCCCCCCGCAACTTTACCGCAACTTTAATGCCCGGATGGTGAAAAACCCCGCCAGCGTGCTTGCGCGAGAGTAGTACATACACGTTGATCGCGCTCCCGGGAAGTCCTCGTGTTGCACCTCTTTTTGCACTAATGCACCGATCCCATCGCAACTTTAGCGTGCGATGGTCGGGCGAGAGTAGTACTAGGACGGGTGAAACCGTCGATCGGAAGTCCTCGTGTTGCACCTCTTTTTTGCACTTTCGGCCGGCCCCCGCAACTTTATCGGCCGGATGGTCGAAACCCCGCACCGAGGAAATAAAAACAAGGAGAAAACATGTTAGCGGGGTATAACGGGCCCGATCTCCGTCCTCGTGCACCTCCTTTTTGCACTTCGCAACCGGCCCGGCCCCGCAACTTTATCGGCCGGATGGTCTGAAACCCCCCCGGCGCAGGAAATACATACACGTTGATCGCGCTCCCATGTTAGCGGGGTATAACGGAGTGCGATCATACCAAGCACTGTTGCACCGGATCCCATCGAACTCCGCAGCAACTTAAGCGTGCTTGGGCGAGAGTAGTACTAGGATGGGTGACCTCCGGGAAGTCCTCGTGTTGCACCTCTTTTTGCACGCGCGGCGATCGGCCCCAACTTTATCGGCCAGTGGATGGTCGAAACCCCACTAATGCACGTACATACACGTCGATCGCGCTCCTCGTGCTGCACCTCCTTTTGCACTTGGGTACCCGGCCTGGGAATCTTTACTTGCACCGGATGGTCGAAGCGGCTTGCGGCCCCGAGGAAATAAAAACGGATGGAGAAAACATGTTAGCGGGGTATACACGGGTGCGATCATATCCTCGTGTTGCACCTCTTTTTTTGCCGCCCGCACCCGCAACTTTCGGCCCCCCCGCAACTTTATCGGCCACGGATGGTCGAACCCCCCGCACCAAGACGTAATACACGTTGATCGCGCTCCATGTTGCAAAGTGCGATCATACCAAAGACTAATGCGATCCCATCGAACTCGCAGCTTTTAAGCGTGGGCGAGTAGTACTTGCAGGATGGGTGACCTTGCAGTCCTCTTGTTGCACCTCGCACGTTGGCGGCCCCGCAACTTTATCGGCCGGATGGTCGTGAAACCCATCACACGTACATACACGTTGATCGCGCTCCCGTGTTGACCTCCTCGAATGCACCCTTTTTGCACAAGGACTTTACACGATGGTCGAAGCCATCGCAAAAGCGGATAAAAACAAGGAGAAAACATGCGCTTGGGGTATAACAGGTGCGATCATATCCTCGTGTTGCACCTAGCGGCACGACCTCCCGTTTGCACCTCTTCGGCCGGCCCCGCAACTTTATCACGGATGGTCGAACCCCCCCGCCGCACGTACATACACGTCGATCGCGCTCCCATTGTGGTGCGATCATACAAAGACTAATGCACCGGATCCCATCGAACTCCGCACTTAAGCGAAATTGGGCGAGGAGAGTACTAGGATGGGTGACCTAACGGGATCAGTCCTCGTGTTGCACCTCCTTTTTGCACGCGCGGGCCGGCCTTTTGGCCCCATAACTTTATCGGCGGATGGTCGAAACCCCCGCCGGCCGCGCGTACATAACCGTCGATCGCGCTCCTCGTGTTGCACCTCCTTTTTGCACTTTCGGCCGGCCTACCGTGGCAACTTTATCGATGATGGATCGAAGTCGAAGCCCCCGCACGGAGGAAATAAAAACGAGGAGACGGTGCGCGCATGTTAGCTGGGCAGTGCTGATCGTTATGCACCGCGCCGGGTGACCTCGAGGACCTCGGCGCACGTGTTGCGTTGATCGCGCTCCCACCCGTGCGATCACTTTCGGCTTGCCCGTAGACTTTGCTCCACGGAGTACTAGGATGGGCCCCTCGGGAAGTCCTCGAAACCTTTTTTGCACGCGCGGGGCCCACGGTGACGAACTTTATCTCGATGGTCGAACCCCCCGCCGCGCGCGTACATACGTCGATCCCGATCGCGCTCCTCGTGTGCAGACCTCCTTTTGCACGGCCGGCCCGCATTACTTTATCTACGGATGGTCGAAGCCCCGCACCGGAGAAATAAAAACAAGGAGAAAACATGTTAGCGGGGGTATGGGGTGCGATCATATCCTCGTGTTGCACCTCTTTTTGCACGCTCCGCGTGTTGCCCCCCGCGCAACTTTCGGCCGGCCCCCGCGGACTTTATCGGCGGATGGTCGGAAACCCCGCCGGCGCACGTACATACACGTTGATCGCGCTCCCGTGTTGACGGGGTGCGATCATACAAGCACTAATGCACCGGATCCCATCGAACTCCAGTTAAGCGTGCTTGGGCGAGAGTAGTACTAGGATGGGTGACCTCCGGGAAGTCCTCGTGTTGCACCTCTTTTGCACGACGGCCTGGCCCCGCAACTTTAACTTTATCGGCCGGGTCGAAACCCCGCCGGCGCGCGACGCGGCCATACACGTCGATCGCGCTCCTCGTGTTGCACCACCTCCTTTTGCACTTTCGGCCGGCCGCCCCGCAACTTTATCCCGGATGGTCGAAGCCCCCGCACCGAGAGGAAATAAAAACAAGGAGAAAACATGTTAGCGGGGTATAACGGGTGCGATCATATCCTCGTGTTGCACCTCTTTTTGCACGCCCGCCGGCCCCGCAACTTTCGGCCGGCCCCCGCAACTTTATCGGCGGATGGTCCCTCCCCACCCCGGCTTATACATCGCGTTGATCGCGAGTACGTACGTACACGTGCGATCCGCGTCGAACTCTTTTTGTGCACCCCCGCAACTTTATCTAGGATGGTCGAAACCCACAGATTCGATGCACCTCTCGCGCGGGCGAGCCCCGCAACAACTTTATCGAAATCCTACAGGATGGTCGACCTTTCGCACTTTCGGCCCCGCAACTAACGGATGGTCGAAGCCCCCTGCAGAGGAAATAAAAACAAGGAGAGAAAACATGTTAGCGGGGTATAACGGGTGCGATCATATCCTCGTGTTGCACCTCTTTTTGCACGCGCGGCCCGCCGGCCCCGCAACTTTTCGGCCGGCCCCCCGCAACTTTATCGGCCGGATGGTCGGAAACCCGCCGGCCGCACGTACATACACGTTGATCGCGCTCCCATTGGACAAAAGTGCGATCATACAAGCACTAATGCACCGGATCCCATCGAACCCCGCAGTTAAGCGTGCTTGGGCGAGAGTACACTAGGATGGGTGACCTAACGGGAAGTCCTCGTGTTGCACCTCTTTTTGCACGCGCGGGCCGGCCCCGCAACTTTATCGGCGGATGGTCGAAACCCCCGCCCCGCGCGTACATACACGTGATCGCGCTCCTCGTGTTGCACCTCCACCGGATGCGCACTTTTGCCTGGCCTTGACCGAAGCCCTTTATCGGCGCAGATCGGTCCCGAATCGATGGTCGAAGCCCTGCACCCGAGGATGGAAATAAATCGAAGGAGAAAACATGTTAGCGGGGTATAACAGTGCGGGTGATATCCTCGTGTTGCACCTCTTTTTGCATCGCCCCCTCCGGCCCCCTTTTGACTTTCGGCCGGCCCCGCAACTTTATCGGCCGGATGGTCGAAACCCCCCCAAGACGTACATACACGCGTTGATCGCGAAAACATGTTAGCATGCGATCATCCCGTAAGCGTGTGGGCGAGAGTCGTGTGACCTCGGGAACCTCTCGTGTTGCACCTTTGCACGGCGGCCGGCCCCGCAACTTTATCGGCCGGATGGTGAGAGAACCCCCGGCGACGCGCGTACATACACGTCGATCGCCTCGTGTTGCACCTCTTTTTTTAACTTTCGGCGGCCCATGACTTTATACGGATGGTCGAAGCCCCCGCGTGCGAGGAAATAAAACAAGGAGAAAACATGTTAGCGGGGGTATAACAGTGCGATCATATCCTCGTGTTGCACTCTTTTTGCACGCCACGCCCGCCCCGCAACTTTCGGCGGCCCCGCAACTTTATCGGCCGGATGGATGGTCGAAACCCCGCCAAGAGCGTACGTACATACAGGTTGATCGCGCTCCCATTGACAGTGCGATCATACCGGCACTAATGCACCGGATCCCATCGAACTCGCAGTTAAGCGTGCTTGGGCGAGAGTAGTACTAGGATGGGTGACCTCCGGGAAGTCCTCGTGTTGCACCTCCTTTTGCACGCGCGGGGCCGAGCCCCCGCAACTTTATCTACCGGATGGTGGTCGAAAACCCCCCCCGCGCGCAAAGCGTGCGTATATACACGCGATCGCGCGGGTATCGTGTTGCACCTCCTTTTGCACTTTCGGCCGGCCCCCAACTTTTATCGGGACTTGGTCGATGGTCGCACGGAGGAAATAAAAACAAGGAGAAAACATGTTAGCGGGGTATAACAGTGCGATCATATCCTCGTGTTGCACCTCTTTTTGCAGATGCCCGCCTCGCCCCCGCAACTTTCACGCGGGCGCCGGCCCCGCAACTTTATCGGCCGGATGGTCGAAACCCCGCCGCGCCACGTACACACGTTGATCGCGCTCCCATTGACAGTGCGATC
Source organism: Brasenia schreberi (assembly GCA_036023115.1). Taxonomy (NCBI): domain Eukaryota; kingdom Viridiplantae; phylum Streptophyta; class Magnoliopsida; order Nymphaeales; family Cabombaceae; genus Brasenia; species Brasenia schreberi. The sequence goes on from JAYKKT010000043.1 coordinate 6,140,791, forward strand.
ATACCAAAGACTAATGCAGGATCCCATACGCGTTAAACTCGCGTTAGAGCGGACCTCCGCAGTATCACGGATGGGTGACCTCACGGATGGGTGACCTCTTGTCCTCGTTGCACCTCTTTTTGCACGCGCGGCAGCCCCCGCAACTTTTCTCGGCCGGATGGTCGTAAACCCCCCGCCGGCGCGTACATACACGTCGATCGCGCTCCCGTGTTGCACCTCCTTTTTGCACTTTCGGCCGACCCGCAACTTTATCGGCTGGGATGGTCGAAGCCCCGCACGGAGGAAATAAAAACAAGGAGAAAACATGTTAGCGGGGTATAACAGTGCGATCATATCCTCGTGTTGCACCTCTTTTTGCACGCCCGCGCCCTGCAACTTCGCAACGGCCCCCGCAACTTTATCGGCCGGATGGTCGAAACCCCGCCGCCGGCGCACGTACATACACGCGTTGATCGCGCTCCCGTGTTGCACCTGCGATCATACCAAGACTTTAATGCACCGGATCCCATCGAACTCCGCGAAGTTAAGCGTGCTTGGGCGAGAGTAGTACTAGGATGGGTGACCTCCTGGAAGTCCTCGTGTTGCACCTCTTTTTGCACGCGCTGGCGGCCCCATAACTTTATCGGCGGATGGTCGAAACCCCGCCGGCAGACATACACACGATCGATCATCCGTCGCTCGCTCGTGTTGCACCTCCTTTTGCACTTTCGGCCGGCCCCATAACTTTATCTACGGATGGTCAGGATGGTCGAGAAGCCCACGCACCGAGGAAATAAAAACAAGGGAGAAAACATGTTAGCGGGGTATAACAGGTGCGATCATATCCTCGTGTTGCACCTCTTTTGCACGCCCGCGGACCCCCGCAACTTTCGGCCGGCCCTCGCAACTTTATCGGCCGGATGGTGAAACCCCGCCGGCAAGACGTACATACACGTTGATCGCGCTCCCATTGACAGTGCGATCATACCAAGCACTAATGCCGGATCCCATCGAACTCCGCAGTTAAGCGTGCTTGGGCGAGAGTAAGTACTAGGATGGGTGACCCTCGGGAAGTCCTCGTGTTGCACCTCTTGCACGCGCGGGCGGGCCCCGCAACTTTATCGGCCGGATGGTCGAGAAAACCCCCGCCGGCGCGCGTACGCACATACACGTCGATCGCGCTCCTCGTGTTGCACCTCCTTTTTGCACTTTTCGGCCGGCCCCGCAACTTTATCTACGGGATGGTCGAAGCCCTCGCACCGGAGGAAATAAAAACAAGGAGAAAACATGTTAGCGGGGTATAACAGTGCGATCATATCCTCGTGTTGCACCTCTTTTGCACCACTTTTGCCTCCCGCCCGTTACTGCGCAACTTTCGGCCGGCCCCCGCAACTTTATCGGCCGGATGGTGGAAACCCCGCCGGCGCACGTACATACACGTTGATCGCGCTCCCATTGACGGGTGCGATCATACCGGCACTAATGCACCGGATCCCATCGAACTCCGCAGTTAAGCGTGCTTGGGCGAGAGTAGTACTAGGATGGGTGACCTCTGGGAAGTCCTCGTGTTGCACCTCTTTTTTTTTTGCACGCGCGGGCCGGCCCCCGCAACTTTATCGGCCGGATGGTGAGAAACCCCCCGCCGGCGCGCGTACATACACGATCGATCGCGCTCCTCGTGTTGCACCTCCTTTTTGCACTTTCGGCCGGCCTAATGCACCTTTATCCACAGGATGGTGGCAGAAGCCCCTGCACGGAGGAAATAAAAACAAGGAGAAAACATGTTAGGGGTATAACGGGTGCGATCATATCCTCGTGTTGCACCTCTTTTTGCACGCGCCCGCCCCGCAACTTGCCCCCCTCGCAACCTCGGCCGGATGGTTAACATCACGTCCGTCAGGAACTGATCGCGTCCCGTTGCGCTGGTGCGATCTACGGCACTATCTGCACATCGAAGCCCCGCACCCGAGGAAATTAAGCGTGCTTGGGCGAGTAGTACTAGTTAGATGGGTGACCTCACGGGAATATCCTCGTGTTGCACCTCTTTTTTGCACGCGCGGGCCCCGCAACTTTATCGGCCGGATGGTCGGAAACCCCCCGGATGGCGCGCACGTAGACGTACATACACGTTGATCGCGCTCCCGTGTTGCACCTCGATCATACCAAAGCACTTTCGGCCGGATCCCCCGCAACTTTATCCGGCTTAAGCGTGATGGGCGAAGAGTGCACGGAGGAAATAAAAACAAGGAGAAAACCTTAGCGGGGTATAAGAGTGCGATCATATCCTCGTGTTGCACCTCTTTTTTGCATCACGCAACTTTCGGCCGGCCCCCGCAACTTTATCGGCCGGATGGTGGAAACCCCCGCCCCAACAAGCACGTACATACACGTTGATCGCGCTCCCATTGCAAGTGCGATCATACCAAAGACTTCGCACCGGATCCCATGGTCGAACTCGCGCGGTTAAGCGTGCTTAAAAACAAGGCGAGAGTAGTACTGGGATGGGTGACCTCCTGGGAAGTCCTCGTGTTGCACCTTAAACCCCGCCAAATAAGACGCACATTGCACGCGCGGCCCCGCCCCGCAACTTTATCGGCCGATGATGGTGAAACCATACCGGGAAAACGCGTAGCATACACGTCGATCGCGCTCCTCGTGTTGCACCTCCTTTTTGCACTTTCGGCCGACCCCGCAACTTTATCGGATCCCACCGATGGTCGGAAGCTTTTGCACTAGGAAATAAAAAACAAGGAGAAAACATGTTAGCTGGGTAGGATGGTGCGATCATATCCTCGTGTTGCACCGCGTAAGCACGTCGATCGCGCCCCCGTGTTGCGGCCCTCGAACTTTTCGGCACGGATGGTCGGCCGCCCCTTGATCGGCCGGATGGTCGAAATCCCGCATTGACAGTGAGGAAATAAAAACACACGAATACCGTGATCGCGTATGGGTGCGATCATCCTCGTTTTGCACCTCGTGTTGCACCTCTTGCATTTTGCCTAATCGGCCCGCCCCGCAACTTTATCTCGGGCCGGATGGTCGAACCCCGCGCACCGACGACATACATAAGCCGATCGCGCTCCTCGTGATTGCACCTCCTTTTTGTGACTTTCATACCGGCCCCGCAACTTTATTTCCCGCTGATCCTCGAAGCCCCATAACCGGAAATAAAATAGGGAAAACACCGCATGAGGAAACTGGGCATGTTAGGTAACGGGTGCGATCATATCCTCGTGTTGCACCTCTTTTGCACGCGCCCGCCCCCGCCCCCGCAACGGATGGCGCCCCCCCGCCAACTTTATCATACGGATGGGGAAACCCCCTCGGCAAGACGTACATACACGTTGATCGCGCTCCCATTGACGGGTGCGATCATACCAAAGCACTAATGCACCGGATCCCATCGAACTCCCGCGAGTTAAGCGTGCTTGGGCGAGAGTAGTACTAGGATGGGTGACCTCCGGGAAGTCCTCGTGTTGCACCTTTTTTTTTTTGCGGCCGCCCGCACTTTATCGGCCGGATGGTCGAAATTGCCCACCGGAGGAAATAAAAACGAGGAAAACATGTTGCGGGGTGCACACGGCGATCGCGTCTCGTGTTGCCTTTTTGCACTTTCACGCCTCGCCCACAACTTTATCGCGCTCCCGATGGTCGAAGTGCCCATACTTTATCGGCCGGATGGTCGGAAACCCAGGAGAAAACACATACATGCGTTGGCGCGCTCCGGTGGACGGCTGCGCACTCAACTTTAGTCGGGGCCATGACCTCAGCGCGATGGCGGGATCCCATGAACTCCGCGGTTAAGCGTGATCGCAGGCGAGAATGTGGACCTCTTTGGGTGACCTCACTGCAAGAAGTCCCCGTGTTGCACCTCTTTTTTGCACGCGCGGGCCGGCCCATGCAACTTTACTCGGCCGGATGGTCGAGAAACCCCCGCCGGCACAGACGTACACGTACACGTCGATCGCGCTCCTCGTGTTGCACCTCCTTTTGCACTTTCGGCCGGAGAACCCGCGATTAACTTTATCAGACTAGGATGGTCGGAAGCCCCTCGCACTGGAGGAAATAAAAACAAGGAGAAAACATGTTAGCGGGGTATAACGGGTGCGATCATATCCTCGTGTTGCACCTCTTTTTGCACGCCCCTCGCCCCGACTTTCGGCCGGCCCCGCAACTTTATCGGCCGGATGGTCGAAAACCCCGCCAACGCACGTACATACACGTTGATCGCGCTCCCATTGACAGGTGCGATCATACCAAGCACTAATGCACCGGATCCCATCGAACTCCGCAGTTAAGCGTGCTTGGGCGAGAGTAGTACTAGGATGGGTGACCTCCAGGGGAAGTCCTCGTGTTGCACCTCTTTTTGCACGCGCGGGCGGCCCCCGCAACTTTATCGGCCGGATGGTCGAAACCCCGCCCGGCGCCGCGTACATACACACGTCGATCGCGCTCCTCGTGTTGCACCTCCTTTTTGCACTTTCGGCCGGCCCGCAACTTTATCGGCGCGGATGGTCGAAGCCCCGCACGGAGGAAATAAAACAAGGAGAAAACATGTTAGCGGGGTATAACAGTGCGATCATATCCTCGTGTTGCACCTCTTTTGCACGCCCGCCCGGCCCCGCAACTTTCGGCCGGCCCCGCAACTTTATCGGCGGATGGTCGGAAACCCCGGCCTGCGCACGTACATACACGTTGATCGCGCTCCCATTGACAGGTGCGATCATACCAAAGACTATGCACGGATCCCATCAGAACTCCGCGGTTAAGCGTGCTTGGCGAGTAGTACTAGGATGGGTGACCTCACAGGAAGTCCTCGTGTTGCACCTCACGCACGCGGCGGCCCCGCAACTTTATCGGCCAGGATGGTCGAAACCCGCTGGCCCCCCGTCCGCGTCCCCATGGTTTGGGGAGTAGTATTAGTCGATCGCGCTCCGTCTCGTGTTGCACCTGATTTTGCACTTTCGGCCGGCCCCGACTTTATCGGCCGGATGGTCGAAAGCCCCCGCACGGCAGGAAATAAAAACTAGGAGAAAACATGTTAGCGGGTATAACAGTGCGATCATATCTCGTGTTGCACCTCTTTTTGCACGCCCGGCCGGCCCAACTTTCGGCCCGGCCCCCGCAACTTTATCGGTACGGATGGTCGAACCCCCGCCACCGAGTACATACACGTTGATCGCGCTCCCGTTGAGCGGTGCGTCATACCAAAGACTAATGCACCGGATCCCATCGAACTCGCGATGGTTAAGCGTGCTTGGGCGAGAGTAGTACTAGGATGGGTGACCTCACGGAAGTCCTCGTGTTGCACCTCTTTTTGCACTTTTGGCCGGCCCCCGCAACTTTATCGGCGGGATGGTCGAAGACCGCCCCAAGGAGAAATAAAAACATAGGACGTCGACATCGATGGGTGCGTCATACCTCGTGTTGCCCTCCTTTTTGCGCACTTTCGGCCGGCCGCAACTTTCGGCTCCCATGGTCTGAATTCCTCGATCAGAGGAAATAATAACAAGAGGAGAAAACATATCGGCGGATGGATCGAAACTTTTTTAGACGTGGCCCCGTATACGGCCCCCGTCAAGCATCAAATCGGCGTGCAAGACGTCAGCCCGTTGATCGTGCTCCATTGTGATGCGACCATACCTTTTGGCCCACTAACGCACCGGATCCCATCGAACTCCGCGGTTAAGCGTGCTTGAGGCGAGAGTAGTACTAGGGATGGGTGACCTCGGGAAGTCCTCGTGTTGCACCTCTTTTTGCACGCGCGGGCGGCCCCCCGCAACTTTATCGGCCGGATGGTCGAGAAAAACCCATCGCCGCCGCGCGCGTACACACAGTGTCGATCGCGCTCTCGTGTTGCACCTCCTTTTTTGCACTTTCGGCCGGCCCCGCAACTTTATCTACGGATGGTCGAAGCCCCCGCACCTGAGGAAATAAAAACAAGGAGAAAACATGTTGGCGATGGGTATAACGGTGCGATCATATCCTCGTGTTGCACCTCTTTTTGCACGCCCGTTGCGGCTCAACTTTCGGCCGGCCCCGGACTTTATCTCGGATGGTGAAACCCCCCGCGCGCACGTACATACACGTTGATCGCGCTCCCGTTACGTAGGTGCGATCATACGCAGACTTTAATGCACCGGATCCCATCGAACTCCGCGATTAAGCGTGCTTGGGCGAGAGTAGTACTAGGATGGGTGACCTCCGGGAAGTCCTCGTGTTGCACCTCTTTTTTGCAGCGGCCGGCCCCGCAACTTTATCGGCGGATGGTCGAAACCCCCGCCAACATAGGACTGTACACGTCGATCGGCGCTCTCGTGTTGCACCTCCTTTTTTGCACTTTCGGCCGGCCCTTTATCAACTTTATCCACGGATGGTCGGGCCTGCACGGAGGAAATAAAAACAAGGAGAAAACATGTTAGCGGGGTATAACAGTGCGATCATATCCTCGTGTTGCACCTCTTTTTGCACGCCGGCCGGCCCCCGCAACTTTTCGGCCGGATGGTGAGAAGCCCTGCCCCGCAACTTGAGCTCCCGGATGGTCGATCCGCACCCCAGTTTATCTGCCGGATCGCACAGTAATACCTCTTGCGATCACGCGTGAAGTAAGTCTTGACAGGTCCATCATACCGTGACTGTGCACCTATCCCATGGAACGGAAGGACCTCCGCGGAAGTCCTCGGCGCACCTCAAGATGGCCGTGCTCGCCCCCGATAGGATGGGTCCCCCCCGCGTATCTGTACGTCGTGCTGGATCGCGTCCTCGTGTTGCACCTCCTTTTTGCACTTTCGGCCGGCCCCCGCAACTTTATCGGCGGGATGGTGGAAGCCCCTCGCACGGAGGAAATAAAAACGAGGAGAAAACATGTTAGCGGGGTATACAGTGCGATCATATCCTCGTGTTGCACCTCTTGTTGCCCGCACGGGCCCGCAACTTTCGGCCGGCCCCGCAACTTTATCTCGACGGATGGTCTGAACCCCGCCAACAAGACGTACATACACGTTGATCGCGCTCCCATTGATGGTGCGAATAAGACTGCACCGGATCCCATCGAACTCGCGATTAAGCGTGCTTGGCGAGAGTAGTACTGGAGGATGGGTGACCCATGGGAAGTCCTCGTGAGCACCTCTTTGCACGCGAGGCGGCCCCTTAACTTTCATCGGCCGGATGGTCGAAACCCCCTGGCGTCACGGCGCGTACATGGCATCAGCGATCGTGTGCACCGTAGCTTTGAAGTGCCGATTCGTTTCCTTGACTTTGCACCCGCATCGCAACTTTATCTGGCACGGATGGTCGAACCCCGCACCAGAGGAAATTGAGGCGAAAGAGTAGTAGCGATGGGTGATACTGCGGGAAGATCATATCCTCGTGTTGCACCTCTGTTTTTGCACATGCGGGCCGAACCCATGCACTTTAGTGGAACTTTATCGGCCGGATGGTGAGAAACCCCCGCCGGCGCACGTACATACACGTTGATCGCGCTCCCTTTGACGTGCATCATGCCAGCACTCCTTTCCGCAACTTTCGGCTTGGGCCCCAGTCTTAGGATGGGTGATCTCCGTAATGCAGGAATGGTCGTGAAGCACCACTTTTTTGCACGCGCGGGAAATAAACTTTATCGGCCGGATGGAAAACATGTTAGCGCGGTACATACACAAAAGTGCGATCATATCCTCGTGTTGCACCTCACTTTGCACGCCCGCCCGGCACATTGCTGATCGGCCCCGAGCCCGCTTCGGCTGGTGCGGCCTCGTGTTGCACCTCTTTGCACGTGCCCGAACTTCGCAACTTTAGCTTTCCTTTATGCCGGCCGGATGGTGGAAACCCCGGCGCACGTACATACATACACGTTGATCGCGCTCCCGTTGACAAGGGTGCGATCATACCAGCACTAATGCACCGGATCCCCATCGGAACTCCGCAGTTAAGCGTGCTTGGGCGAGAGTGAGTACTTAGGATGGGTGACCTCCTGGGAAGTCCTCGTGTTGCACCTCTTTTTGCACGCGGGGCCGGCCCCGTAACTTTATCGGCCGGATGGTCGAGAAACCCCCCGCCGGCGCGCGTACATACACGTCGATCGCGGTGCTCTCGTGTTGCACCTCCTTTTTGCACTTTCGGCCGGCCCCGCAACTTTATCCAGGATGGTCGAAGCCCCTGCACCAGAGGAAATAAAAACAAGGAGAAAACATGTTAGCGGGGTATAACGGAAGTGCGATCATATCCTCGTGTTGCACCTCTTTTTTGCACGCCCCGCAACTTTCGGCCCGGCCTCGCAACTTTATCTAGGATGGTGAGAAGCCTGACCAGCGCAACGACGTACATCAAAGTGCAGGGATCAACGTCCCGTTGCGTCGCCCTCCACTATCGCACGCTCCCGTTGGATGCCATCGCCGGCCGATCCATGGCTCCAAAGCGTTGACAAGCGTGCTTGACGAAGTAGTACTTAGGATGGGTGACCTCTGGGAAGTCCTCGTTGTTGCTGCCTCGCACGCATGGCTTGAGGCCCCTGCAATTTAGGCGGATGGTCGAAGCCCCACAAATGACGCGCGGACATACCCGTCGATCGCCTCGTGTTGCACCTCCTTTTTGCACTTTTCGGCCCCCGCAACTTTATCGGCCGGATGGTCGAAGCCCCGCACGGAGAGGAAATAAAAACAAGGAGAAAACATGTTAGCGGGGTATGGGTGCGATCATATCCTCGTGTTGCACCTCTTTTTGCACGCCCCGCCGGCCCCGCAACTTTCGGCAGCAACTTTATCGGCGGATGGTCGGAAACCCCGCAACGGCGCACGTACATACACGTTGATCGCGCTCCCGTTGTGGTGCGATCATAGGACTAATGCACCGGATCCCATCGAACTGTTAAGCGTGCTTTGGCGAGAGTAGTACTAGGACGGGTGACCTCGGGAAGTCCTCGTGTTGCACCTCTTTTTGCACGCTTGGCCTACCATAACTTTATCCGCCATGGCTGTACCCAACTTATCGGCCGGATGGTCGATGGTGAAACCCCCCGCCACAGCGTACAGACATACACGTCGATCGCGCTCCTCGTGTTGCACCTCCTTTTTGCACTTTCGGCCGGCCTACCGACTTTGCACCATCCCATCGGATGGTCGAAGCCCCCAGGCCAGAGGAAATAAAAACAAGGAGAAAACATGTTAGCGGGGTATAACGGGTGCGATCATATCCTCGTGTTGCACCTCTTTTGCACGCCAGTGCTCGTAACGCCCGCAACTTTCGGCTCCCGCAACTTTATCGGCGGATGGTCTGAAACCAACCGGTCTACCGTACATACACGTTGATCGCGCTCCCATTGACAGGGTGCGATCATACCAAAGACTAATGCACCGGATCCCAGAATCCCGGATTAAGCGTGTCATGAGCCGTACTAGGATGGAGTGACCTCTGGGAAAGCCTCGTGTTGCACCTCTTTTTGCGGCGCAGGCCCCAACTTTATCGGCCGGATGGTCGAACCCCCATGGGTGCATACCCGAAGTCGCGCTCCTAAATGTTGCACCTCCTTTGCACGCGCAAGGCCGGAAAACATGTTAGCGGATGGGAAGCCGATCGCACGGTTGGACATGTCGGTTGGAGAAAACATGTTCCGGGGTATAACGGTGCGATCTTATCCTCGTGTTGCACCTCTTTTTGCACGCCCTTTTTTGCGGCCCCGCAACTTTCGACGCCGGCCCCCAACTTTATCTACGGATGGTCGAAGCCCCCGCCGAGGAAACGTACATACACGTTGATCGCGCTCCCAGCGGGGTATAAGGGTGCGATCATACCAGCACTAATGCAGGATCCCCTGAACTCCGCGGTTAAGCGTGCTTGGGCGAGAGTAGTACTGGGATGGGTGACCTCTGGGAACTTCCTCGTGTTGCACCTCTTTTTGCCGCGCCTTGGGTACGTACATACTTGGCGTTGATCCATATCTCTACCCCGGATGACACCGAAACCCCCGCCCGCTAGCAGCGCGTCGTACAGCCGATCGCGCTCCTCGTGTTGACCTCGCGGGAGAGTCCTCGCAACTTTACCTCCACGGATGGTCGAAGCATCCCGCAACTTAGAAATAAAAACTGATGGTCGAAACGTTAGCCAGGGCGATCATAGCTCGTGTTGCACCTCTTTTGCACGCCCTCGTGTTGAAACCTCATGTTTGCTTCGGCCGGCCCCGGATGGTCGAAGCCCCCGCACTGCAGAAGGAAATAAAAACGAGGAGAAAACATATAACCATATCGTGTTGCTTGATGCACGCGCTCGGCCCCGCGACTTTGCCTGCCACCGTAAGTGAAATCGGTGATGGTCGAACCCTACGCTTGCGACGTACATACACGTTGATCGCGCTCCCATTGACTGCAGTAAGCGTCATACTTTTGCACTAATGCACCGATCCCATCGTAACTTTAAGCGCTTGGGCGAGAATGGTCTTGGATGGGCGACACGCACACGGAAGTCCTCGTGTTGCACCTCTTTGCACTTGCGGGCCGCCCAGAGCAAACTTTATCTACGGATGGTCTTGAGAGTATTGGGCGCAAAACAGGATCATATCGCCGATCGTGATGCATCCTCGTGTTGCACCTTTTGCATTATCACTCACTGAGTTCGCCGGCCCACTTTTTATCGGCCGGATGGTCCAGAACCCCCCGCACCAGTCACGTATTACATACACGTTGATCGCGCTCCATGTGACAGTGCGATCATACCAAAGCACTAATGCACCGGATCCCATCAGAACTCCGCGAAGCTAAGCGTGCTTGGGCGAAGTAGTCACTGGGATGGGGTGAAAACCGGGAATCCTCGTGCTTGCGGGGCTCTTTTTTGCCTGCGATCCATTCACGATGGTCAGATCCCCTTCTTGCACGGGCCTTATGTTCGGCCAAGATCGCGCTCCCTTGGCACCTCCACCTCGTTATTTCGCATCCCGCAACTTTATCGGCCGATGTTCGGAAGCCCGTCGCGTAGGAGAATACACGTTGAAAACATGTTCCCATGGGTTAACAGTGCGATCATATACCGTGACTAATGCACCTCTTTTTGCACGCCCTTGCCCAGCCCCGCAACTTCGAATCTTAAAGGAAGCGTGTTTTGCGAGTAATCCGACGGGTGACCTACCGTCGATCAACTTCCTCGTGTTGCACCTCATTTTGCACGCGCGCGTCGATTTCGGTGCCCCGCAACACTATCGAAATGGATGGTCGAAACTTTATCCGAGAGTGAAGCGTGACAAAATCAAGAACACGTAAAGTCAGTACTAGCGATAGGTGACGCGCTCCTCGTGTTGCACCTCTTTTTGCGACGCCCAACTTCGTGCACCGGATGGTGAAACCCCCTTCGTGCCATACTCGCCGAAATCGTATGAATCTAAATTGGCCGATCAAGTTCTCAGAAGTCAACTCCTTAAGGACATGGCTTTAAAATATCGGCATCGGAGGAAATACTAACCGGAGAAAACATGTACATAACACGTCAAGAGCGATCATATCCTCGTGTTGCACCTTTTTTGCACACTGCCCACTTTCGCAACTTTCCGAACTGGCCGCGACTTTATCGGCCGGATGGTCGAAAACTTCCCCAGCCCGCACGTACATACACGTTGATCGCGCTCCCATTGACAAGACTGGATCATACCAAACTAACTCACCGGATCCCATCGAACTCCGAGCTTAAGCGTGCTTGGGCGAGAGTAGTACTAGGACGGGTGACCTCCTCGGGAATCCTCGTGTTGCACCTCTTTTTGCACGCCTGGGCCGCCCCAACTTTACCCATTTGATGGTCGAATCCCCGCCACTGCGTACAAGCCGATCGATCGCGCTCCCACTTGCACCTCTTTTGCACCCCTACAGCCTGGCCCCGTAACTTTATCTACGCCGATGTCGAAGCCTCCACCGCATTTCATGAACTTTAGCGATACCGCATACTTTGCGATCTAAATCCTCAGGATCTCTCGGCCGTCGCAAAGACGGAGAGGTTACCAAATCGGCCCCGTAACATGTTAGCTGATGATGGTATAACAGAGTGCGATCACGTTGATCAAGGGTTGACCACCTTTTTGACGCCACCGATCCGCCATCGAACCGCAGCTGGGCGTTTATAAGTGTCAGTAGATTTAGGACATGGGTGATCCGGGAAGTCCTCGTGTTGCACCTTCTTGCATGGACACCGGTGGCCCCATCGCCCAACTTTATCGGCTCGGATGGTCAGAACCCCGTCGGCGCGCGTACAGCTACATCGTCGCGCTCCTCAGTGTTGCTAGGACCTCCTTTTTGCACTTTTCGCCCTACCACCTGAACTTTACATCACGGATGGTCGAAGCCACCCGCACTGCAGGAAATAAAAACAAGGAGAAAACATGTTAGCGGGTATAACAATTTGCGATCATATCCTCGTGTTGCACTCTTTTTTGCACGCCCGCCCTACCGCAATCCCTTTCCGCGGTTTTCGTAACTTTATCTCGATGGTCTGGAACCCTCGCCAACAAGACGTACATACACGTTGATCAGCGCTCTCATTGACGGGTGCGATCATACCAAAGACTAATGCACCTGATCCCGCGGTTAAGCCCATGGGATGATCCTCCGCGATTAAGCGTGCTTGGGCGAGAGTAGTACTCAGGGATGGGTGCCTCCGGGAAGTCCCGTGTTGCGCTCCTCGTGTTGCACCCTTTTTTTTGCACGCGGCCGGCCCCCTACACTTTATCGCTAGGATGGTGAGGTCGCACCCGGAGGAAATAAAAACGGAGAAAACATGTTAGCGGGGTATAACGGGTGCGATCATATCCTCGCTCCTCGTGTTGCAGGCATACACTTAGACTTTCGGCTAAGTACCCGTAATCGATTCACGATGCGGATGGTCGGGCTTGCATGGCTGCGTCGCAGGACGTTGATCAAGCGAGAAAACACGTTGTGGAGTGTGTGCGAGCGCGCATCCTCGTGTTGCACCTCTTTCTGCAGAATGCACGTGCTTGCCCGCCCCGAGTAACTAGGATGGGTCTACCACAGGCTCCCCTCGTGTTGCAACTTTAAGCACTCGCGAGCCTTCGGCCCCGCTTTATCGGCACGTACATCACACGTTGATCACGGTTCGATCGAATTTCATCGCACCCTAATGCGTACTGCCGAAAATCGATCGCGTCGCGCTCCCTCGTGTTGCACCTCCTTTTTGCAATACTTTCGACCAAAATGATTTCCTTGAGCTTTGGCCGGATGGTCGATTAACCCGCAGGAGGAAATAAAAACAAAGAAAACATAGAGCGAAGGGACCTCGGTACGAAATATCCTCGTGTTGCACCTTTCTTTTTGCACGCCGAATCGGCCCGCAGCTTTTCGGCCCGGCCCCAGCCGGCTTTATCTTGGCCAATGGATGGGACGAAACCCCGCCGGCGCACGTATATTAGCGTTGATCGCGCTCCCGTATTGCTTGACGGTGCGATCGCCTGGCACTAATGCATCTAATGGGATGGTCGAAGCTCGCACCCAAGGAAGCGTGCTTAAGGCGAGAGTAGTACTAAGGATGGGTGACCTCCGGAGAACAGTGTTATCACCTCTTTTTTGCACTCTTCGGCATCGGACTCGCAACTACCTATGCTCGGATGGTCGAAACGCCCCGCCGGCCATCAATATAACGTGCGATCGCATCTGAATCCGTGTTGCAGACCTCATGTTTGCACTTCTGCCACATAGCCTCAAAGCTTTTGCACTCGCCCCGCAGATTATCTCTGGATGCATCGTGGACCCAACGCACTAGCATACCAGCAGTGAAATGGCCAGTTGCGACCTCTTTTGACGTAAGACTCAAGCACCCATATCGATCCGGGTGCTCGGGAGCAAAGTACTAGACGGGTGATCCCTTTGTCCCGTTTAGACTCTTTTTGCATCGCGCTGCCTACTTAAGAAACTTCATCTGACACTGATGCCTCGATTACCCCACAGTTAATACGACATACAGAAGCCGATCGCGCCCTCGTGTTGCACCTCCTTTAGCGCGATTACTGCATGACCGCAATCCCATTGACTTTGTCCCGGCTGATGGATGGCACAAGCCCCCGCACCAGAGGAAATAAAAACATGGAGAAAACATGCTTAAGCGAGTATAACAGTAACGGATGGGTGGCCGTCATATAATCTCGTGTTGCACCTCTGGCACGCCGGATTTAAGCAAGGGTGAGCCCGCAGAACCTGGCTGTCCTTGCACGCTCAATCGCAACTTTATCTGGGCCTTCTGGTCGGATGGTCGAAGCTTGAAAGCCCCAAGGCTAAGACGTGGCACGATTACACGTGATCAGCGCCCGTTGACAAGCAAGATCATACCAAAGCACTAATGCACCTGATCCCATCGTAACTCCGCGAGTCAAAGCGTGCTTGGGCGAGAAAGTAGATGGGATGGTGACCTCCTGGGAAGTCCTGATGTTGCACTTATGAAATTCCCACTTTGATTCCCGTCGTCCCATCAACTTTATCGACTGGACAACAAACTGCACTTGCACCGAATCGTCTTATCAATTGCCAATCTAAGTTTCACTCGTGTTTGCCAGAGAGACTTAGACTTTCGGCCGGCCTTAGAATCAAGAGCTTTATCCTTGATGGTAAAAACGAATCTCCATTACACATACGCTTGGAAATTAAAACGAGGAGAGAAAACATGTTAAGTGCAGGATCTAATGCACACCGCATCATATCACTTAAGCGTTACTATGTCCTCTAGTCAAGACTTGACGCTTTCGCGTGCACTTGCGCAATCCGCCCGGTGCCAGTAACTTTATCTACGGATGGCTGAACCCCGTAAAAGACGCATACACGCTTGATCGCGCTCCCATGGAATAGAAACCATACCAATAGACTAATGCATAAATCCCAAATATTAAGCGTGCTCACATGGGCGAGTAGTTCTTGGACTGGGACATTGAAGGAGTCCCGTAGTTGCACCCTTTTTTGCAATCCTCGCTGGGCCGCTATCCCCATACTTTATCTACGGATGGTCGAAACCCCCGCCACGTGCGATACCGATACACGGCTATCGCGCTCCCGTGGTTGACAGAACTACAGCTTGCCTCGGCCGCAACTTTATCCGTGGGATGGTCGAAGCCCCCGCACCCGGAGGAAATAAAAACAAGGAGAAAACATGTTAGGGACAGCGGGTGCGATCATATCCTCGTGTTGCACCTCTTTTGCACGCCCGCGGCCCCGCTTGGCTGGGCCCGGCCATCGCAACACGTATCTACGATGGTCGAAACCCCTTGGCGCACGTAAGACGTACATACACGTTGATCGCGGCGTCCCATTGACAAGTGCGATCATACAGGCAAACATTAATGCACCGGATCCCATAGAACCCCGAGTTAAGCGTGCTTGGGCGAGTAGTACTAGAGATGGGTGACCCCTGGGAAGTCCTCGTGTTGCACCTCACTTTTGCACGCGCCGGCGAGCCCCGCATAACTTTATCGGCGATGTAAACACGAAGTGTTCCCCCCCATATACAGGCAGACGTCGATGTCTGGCTACACGATCCTCGTGGCTCCTCGTGTTACACCTCACTTTTTGACTTTCGGCCATGGTCGTGGCCTTGAGAAACACTCGGAACGTGTTATCAACATGTGGGATGGTCGAAGAAACACCGATGTATTGACTCAGAAATAAAACAAAGGAGAAAACATGTTAGCGGGTTAGACCATCTCTAGTGCGATCATATCCTCGTGTTGCACCCTTCTTTTTGCACGCCCGCCGCATTGCACGTAACTTTCAAATTCACGGCCCACGCATGCTTTATCTGCGGGATGGTCGAAACCCCGCCATCGCACGTACATACACGTTGATCGCGCTCCCGTGACTGGCTGTTGTACCTCTTAGATCATAACACCGACATCCTAATGCACTGGATCCCACAGAGGGTAAACCCGCACTCCGAAACAAACTCTAAATGCGAAAGAAGTAGCTTGGATTTGCTAGCAACTTGACCTCATATGGAAGTCCTCCGTGTTGCACCTCTTGCACTGACGCGCGGGCCGAAACACCTCGCCGGATGTGATGGGGACCTCCGCGATCTGGTCCCGGCTGCACTGATTCGCTGCACGCCCTTTGACATCGCGTTTGGCCTACCGCCAACTTTATCGTTTTGCACCTGGCAAACTTTCGCCACCGGCCGCAACTTTGATCGGCTCCCATGACATGGTCATAAGCCTACCGTAACGCACCGAGAGGAAATAAAAACAAGAAGAAAACATGTTAGGCGAGAGACATGTACTAAACGGGTGATCCTCGAATCAGTCCTCGTGTTGCACCTCTTTTTTAACAGTGTCTCGCCGCTACCCCATGACTTTATCGGCCGTAACTTTATCTCACGGATGGCCACGCTTCGAAAAAACCCTTGTATAAACACGCATCGTACGCACGTTGATCGCGCTCCCGGTGACGACACGGTGCGATCATACCTCTGGAAGACTAATGCACCTGATCCCATCGAACTAGGGAGAAACAAGCGTGCTTAAATAACTAGTGCGGCGTATCCTCGTGCACTTGGGCCGTGGCCCCTTTATCCTCCCTGGTCTCTAATCTCCCGCCATGACACTCCGTCGTGACCTTCGTCCACGTGCCTGCGGCCCATGAAACCCCGCCCTCAATTGACTGAGTCACACGACTGATCGCTGTGTGCCATTAATAAGGAAACACTGACACGTGGTCGGAAGGACACGTTAGCGAAGCGTCCCCGAATGCGATCAGACCTCAGCGGGTGTCCTCACGTTGCACACGTACGGTCATCGCTTGATGGTCGAAACCCTCACTTCGACATGCGACCGTTTGCACTGCCTTTTGCATCGTTGCCCCGCCACGCAACTTTATCTTCTGATCTACGATGGTCTCCGCACCGAGAGGAAATAAAAACAAGGAGAAAACATGTTAGCTGGGTATAACAAAGTGCGATCATATCCTCGTGTTGCACCTCTTTTGCACGCCCCGCTCGGCCACGCAACTTTACTTAACGGCCCCCGCAGCATCTCTTTCTCACGGATGGTGAAACCCCCGCCAACAAGACGTACATACACGTTGATCGCGCTCCCATTGACGGGTGCGATCATACCAAAGACTAATGCACCGGATCCCATCGAACTCCGCAGTGATTAAGCGTGCTTGGGCGAGAGTAGTACTAGGATGGGTGACCTCTGGGAAGTCCTCGTGTTGCACCTTTTGCACTTTTGCACGCATCCCTTATCTGGCCAGGATGGTCGAGCCCCGCTGGACATGCTGTCGATCGGCCCCGCGTGTTGCACCTCCCAGCCCTGCACGGCCCCAAGAACTTTATTAGTACGGGATGGAGAAGCCCATGCACCAGAGGAAATAAAAACGAGAAAACACGTTAGCTGGTATACGAGGTGCGATCATCATATCCTCGTGCACCTCTTTTTACGCGCCTCCTTACGCCGTGCTTTCGGCCTCGGACCCCTGCAACTTTATGGCTGACGGATGGTTTGAACCCCGCCGGCCGCACGTACATACACGTTGTGATCGCGCTCCCATTGGCAGTGCGATCATACCAAGATCGACCGCACGATCCCATCGAAAACGCCGTTAAGCGTGCTTGGGCGAGAGTAGTACTAGGCACGTGACCGTGCGAAGTCCTCGTGTTGCACCTCTTTTTGCACGCGCGGCCGGCCGCAACTTATACTATCGGCTAGGATGGTCGAAACCCCGCCAACAGACGTAACGATGGGTCGATCAGCTCTGGCTCGTGTGCTCCTCTTGCATGTTCGGCCGACCCCGCGGCTATCGGCAACTTTGGCCACGCAGGAACTTGGCTTTACTCTGGCCGGATGGTGAGAAGCCCCCGCACGTAAGAAATAAAAAAACTAGGAGAAAACATGTTAGCGGGGGTATGCAGTGTGAATCATATCCTCGTGTCAGCACCTCTTTGGCACGCCCGCCGCCCCACATGCAACTTTCTACGGCCGGCCACCGCTTTACATCGGCCGGATGGTCGAAAACCCCGCCCGGCGCACGTACATAAACACGTTGATCGCGCTCATTGGACGGGTGCGATCATACCAAAGACTAATGCACCGGATCCCATCGGAACTCGCAGCTTCAGCGTGCTTGGGCGAGAGTAGTACTAGGATGGGTGACCTCCGGGAAGCCTCGTGTTGCACCTGCTTTTTTGCACGCTGGCCACGCGCATGACTTTATCGGCCAGGATGGTCGTAAAACCCTTCGCCAACAAGCGACACGTGCATACACACGTTGATCGCAAGGGCCTCGTGTTGCCCTCCTTGTACTTTCGGCCCGCCTCAAAAGAATTTTATCTACGGATGGTGCACGTGTAAGAATAAAACTAGAGCACATGTTAGGAAATAAAAAAGAGGAGAAAACATGTTAGCGGGTATACACTGGTAGGGTGCGGATCATATCCTCGTGTTGCACCGTCACTTTATCGGGCCGACTGGCCTCGCTCACTAGCGCACTTTCGCACACGTTTATCCGCAGCTTTATCGGCGGATGGTCGAAACCCGTCACGCAAGACGTACATACACACGTTGATCAAGCGCTCCCATTGACGGGTGCGGTCATAATTTCAAAGATTAGGATGCACCTGGATCCCATCAACGTGCAGGTAGAGCGTGCTTGGGCGGACTGTAGTCACTAGGATGGGTGACATAAAAACTGGAAGTCCTCGTGTTGCATCTTTTTGCACACCTCGTGGCCTACCAAACTTTATCTGCCGGATGGTCAGATCCCCCGCACGGACGCGATAAAATCCCAGGCCACCACAAGACATCTTGATCGCGCGCTCATATCGTGTTGCACCTCTTTTTTTTGCACTTCTACTCCTACTCAGAGCATCCCCTCCACCGCAACTTTATCGCACCTGATGGTATAAATGGTCGGAAGCACATGTTACGCGCATCGGCCCGTATCGACGGTGCGATCATACCATCAAAAATGCACCTTGTGATCGCCATCGTAACTCCGAGAAAGCATGCCAGCGGGGTATACTGGGATGGGTGACCTCATAGTCCTCGTGTTGCACCTCTTTTTGCACGCGCCACGCACTGACACGCGACGCCCCGCAACTTTATCGCACACGGATGGTCATCGAAACCCCCCGTTGCGCGCGTACGCATACACGATTGATCGCGCTCCCGTGTTGACAGTGCCTCTTTTTTGCACCAGCCTCTTTTGCACTGATCCTACGGCCGAACTCCGCTGTTACATTACGATGGTCGGCAAAGGATCATGCTCACGACCACGGACCCAAGTCATAAGGATGGGGAGACATGTTAGCGGGAAGTCCTCGTGTTGCATCCTCTTTTGCACTTTTTATGCGGCTAGGCCCCGGCCAGCAACTTTATCTATGGCCGGATGGTCGAAACCTCCCGCCCGGCGCGCGTATACACAGTCGGATCGCGCTCCCGTGTTGCACTCTTTTTATCCGCCAGGATCCCGGCCCGCGGATTTAAGCGACGCGGCGACTTACTAGGACCCACACTGGTCGAAGGTCCTCGTATGTTGCACCACTTTATTCGGGCACGAGGTCTGAAACCCCGAAACTAGGGGAAAGATAGCCTATCGCATGGTCGCATGCGATCATATCCTCGGTGTTGCACCTTGCTGCTGCACGCCCCCGGCACCTCTTTTTGCACGCAACTTTGCCCGAGCCCCCATAACTTTATCGGCCGAGGATGGTGAAACCCCGCCTAAAGGCACGTACATACAGGTTGATCGTGCTCCCAGGAGATTGAGGTGCGTCGATCATACTAGCACTTTACTGCACCGGATCATGCATCGAACTCCCGTTCAGCGTGCTTGGGCGAGAGTAGTACATAGGATGGGTGACCTCGGGAAGTCCTCGTGTTGCACCTCTTTTGCACGACGGCCGTCCCCGCAACTTTATCGGCCAGGATGGTCGAAACCCCGCCAACACGACGCGTACATAACGTCGATCGCGCTCCCTCGTGTGCCTGCACACTCCTTTTTGCACTACTTCGGCCGCCTACGGCCGACTTTATCGGTTGGTCTTAAGCGTTGTAAATGCCGCTCGGCACGTATGCCTACCCGCAACTTTATCCCTCCCCGGATTGAAATAAAAGGCCACGGACATACCCATGCAACTTTCCCATCGTGGGATGGTTACCCTGCGGGGTATAACGGGTGCATGTTGGTGGGGCCCACTAGCGTGTGTACTCGCCCCGTTGCACCTCTTTTTTGCACGCCACGCAGGCCCACGCTCCCGTGTTGCAACTTCGGCCTGGCAGGGATCCCCCCGCACTTTATCGGCCAGGATGGTCGAAACCCGCGGCGCGTGCAATGGCATACGGTCCCGTTGATCGCGCTCCTCGTGTTGCACCTCCCTTTTGCACTTTTCGCACCCTCTAATGCAACCGGATCCCAGTCGAGAACTCCGCGGAAGCCACAGGAGAAATAAAAAACGGAGGAGAAAACATGGGATGGGTGACCTCTCGTGCGAAGTCGCTCCCGTGTTGCACCTCTTTTTGCACGCCGCGGCCCATGACTTCGGCCCTGCCTTTATCGCCCAGGACTTTGTATCTACGGCCGGATGGTCGAAACCCTCGCGGCGCACGAAATCCATACACGTACATACACTGCGGTCGCGCGCGCTCCCATGTTGACTCTTTTTTTTGCATCATACCTCGCACTTGCTGCCGGATCCCATGTAGGAACCCTGCACGCTAAGCGTAAAAACTCAGGAAAGCGAGAGTAGTACATAGGATGGGTATGACCTCCTCGATCGAAGTCCTCGTGTTGCACCTCTTTTTGCGCGCTGGCCTTCAGCTGGAGCCCGGCCAGGCCGCTAGGTCTCCGCATGACTTTATCGTAGGATGGTCGAGAACCCCCGCCGCGCGCGTACATACACGTTGATCGCGCTCCTCGTGTTGCACCTCCTTTTGCACTGCGATCATGCCGCCTTGCACTCGGGCCGGATGGTCGAAGCCGGCCCCAGTGTGTGGGATGGGAGAAAACACTAGCGGGATGGGTGACCTGCGATCATAGTCCTCGTGTTGCACCTCTTTTTGCACGCTTGGGCGGCCTCGCAATACTGCGCGGCACTATCGAACTTTCGGCCGGCCGTAACTTTATCGGCCGGATGGTCTAAAAACCCCGCCAACAAGACCTACATACACGCGTGGGATAACGGCCACGATCTGCTCCGGATGGTCGAATCCATAACACCCCGAGCGCCTTTTTGCACTTTCAGACGGAAGGCTCACTTTTGGCTTTATCCCCGCGGATTATCGTGGAAAGCCCCGCACCGGAGAGAAATAAAAACGGGAGAAAACATGTTAGCGGGGTATGGGTGCGATCGCTATCCTCGTGTTGCACCTCTTTTTGCACGCCGGCAACTGAGCCCACGCGATGCTTTCGGCCCGGCCCCATGACGCTATCGTAGGATGGTGAGAAACCCCGCTTGGCATACACGTCGTCGCTACACGTTGCACCTCGCGCTCGCAACGTTCGGCCGGGTGCGATCATACATCGGTCATGGTAAAGCCGCACCGTAGGAAATAAAACAAGGAGAAAACATGCTTAGCGAGAGTAGTAACGGGTGCGATCATATCCTCGTGTTGCACCTCTTTTTGCACCGCTCCTACCGCACGCCCTACTCGGCCCACAGACTTTATCGCCCGGCCTGATGGCCTGAACCTTCGAAACCACGCCGGCGTTGATCGCGATCGCATTACCGAAGACACGATCGGATCGCGCTCCCGCTAAGCGTGCTGCACCTGGGACTTTCGGACCCCGGGCCCATACGCACCGCCACGGATGGTCGCAGCCCGCGTTTAGGAGGACATAAAAAGTAGGATCGTAAACATGTTAGCGAGCGGGTATAACGCCACAATGCGATCGTATGTCCTCGTGTTGCACCCTCTTTTGCACGGCCGGCACACGCAACTTGGCCTAGGCCTCGCAGAACTTTATCGAATCGTGATGGTCTGGAAACCCGCACCGGTGAAGACGTACGAGTACACGTTGATCGGGGCCTCCCGTTGTGGGTGCACCTCCTACCAGCCCAATGCCAAGATCCTATTTACTGTAGGTTAAGGCGTGGCTTGCCCGGGCGAGTAGTACTAGGATGGGTGACCTCACGCGGAAGTCCTCGAGTTTCACCTCTCTTTGCACGCTCGGTGGCGGCCCCATAACTTTACGACATTTGGAGGGTCGAGAAACCCCCCGGCGACGCCGTACGCACACACGTCGATCGCGGCTCCTCGTGTTGCACCTCCTTTTTGCCCTTTCGGCCGGCCCCCAGCAACTTCGGCCAGGATGGTCAGAGAGCCCACACCGGAGGAAATAAAAACTGGGAGAAAACATGTTGGCGGGCATGGTGCGATCATATCCTCGTGTTGCACCTGTTTTTGCACACCACGCGCCCATTTATTTGCCGGATGCCATGGCGCACACCTTTGGCCGGCCCCGCGGCTATCGGCGGGATGGTGAAACCCCGCCACGAGGCACATACACGATGATCGCGCTCCCGTTGTGAGTGCGATCATCCACGGCACTAATGCCGGATCCCATCGAACTACGATGATTAAGCGTGCTTGAGGCGAGAGTAGTACTAGGATGGGTGACCTCACGCAGGAAGTCCTCGTGTTGCACTTCTTTTTGCACGCGCGGGCCGGCCCCCGCAACTTTATCGGCGGATGGTCGAGAAACCCCCGCGCGGCGCGGTACTTTATCTCGATCGTCAAGCTGAACTCGTGTTGCACCTCCTTTTGCACTTTCGGCCTCTGTACCAAGCTTTATCGTGGGATGGTCGGAAACCCACACTCTGGAGGAAATAAAACGAAAGGAGAAAACATGTTAGGGCGGGGTATAATGAGTGCGATCGTATGATCGTGGAGAACCGTGTTGCACCTCTTTTTTGCACGTCACTTTAGCCCGTGCATGCACCGCTTTTTAGCACGTCGATGGCCCAAAACTTTATCGGCACGATGGTCGCGCTCCGCAACGTGACCAGACTTTATGGATCATCACCAGCTGGCTAATGCGTCCGCTCCCGTGTTAGGTGCGGTTAAGCGTGCGTTACCGAGCAACTTTATGGGTGACGGATCGGGTCGAAGTCCGGCGTGTTGCACCTCCGCAGGAAATAACTATCGGCGAGGAAGCCGTGAAACCCACAGTAGGCGGATGGGTGACATACAACAGTGCGATCAATCCCTCGTGTTGCACTCTCTTTTTAATTACTCCTACTCTCGCGAACTTCGCGGCGGCCCAGCAACTTTATCGGCCGGATGGTCGTAAACCGCCCCGCCTGAGGAAATACAAACACGTGATCGCGCCCATTGCTAGGTGTATGCACCTACCAAAGTCACTTCGCACCGGCATCCCTTGCACGAACTCCGATGGTAAGCCCTGCTTACCGAGAGAAATAAAACTAGGGATGGGTGACCGTCGGGTGCGTCCTCGTGTTGCACCTCTTTGCACGCACTGGCCGCCCGTCGGCCCCGTAACTTATCGAGCTACTTTATCGGGATGGTGGAACCCCCCGCTGCCGCATTACATACACGTCGATCGCGCTCCTCGTGTTGCACCTCCTTTTTGCATCTTCTCGGCCTGGCCTCGCAACTTTATCCCGGATGGATCAAGCCCCGCACGCATGGGAAATAAAAAACTTGGAGAAACAGCGTTAGGATGGGTATAACGTGCGATCATATCCTCGTGTTGCACCTCTTTTTTGCACGCCCGCGTAACCCGCAACTTTTGGCCCCGCATGCTTTATCGGCCGGATGGTCTGAGAGAAACCCGCCTAGCGCGTACATACACGTCGATCGCGCTCTCGTGTTGCACCTCTTTTGCAAGCTTTCGGCCGGCCCCGCATGACTTTATGGTCAGGCCCACCGGACTAATGGTCAGGACTCGCCCCGATGGCGGAAATAAAAACGTAGGAGAAAACATGTTAGCGGGGCGTGGTGTCGACCTCGTACTAGATGCACCTCATTCGGGAACGCCTCGCTTCGGACACCTCTTTTTGCGAGCCACGTTGCACTTTCGGCCGCAGCCCTGTAACTTTATCGGCCGGATGGTGAGAAACCCCCGCGGCCGCGCGTACGTCATGTACATACACGTTGATCGCGCTCCCGTTGCGGTGCGATCATCCTTTTTGCACTAATGCACCGGATCCCATCAGAACTCCGATGGTTAAGCGT
The DNA here is from genome assembly GCA_036023115.1 of Brasenia schreberi. Taxonomy (NCBI): domain Eukaryota; kingdom Viridiplantae; phylum Streptophyta; class Magnoliopsida; order Nymphaeales; family Cabombaceae; genus Brasenia; species Brasenia schreberi. Next base: position 6,164,921 of record JAYKKT010000043.1, read on the forward strand.
GCACTTGCGGGCGAGAGTAGTACTGAGGATGGGTGACCTCAGCGTGGGAAGTCCTAACGTGTTGCACCTCTTTTTTGCCGCGCTGTTGCGAGCCCGCAACTTATCGGCCAGGATGGACGAAACCCCGTAACATGCGTACATACGCGGATCGCGCTCCCTCGTGTTGCACCTCCTTTTTGCACTTTCGGCGACGTCGGCCCGCAACGTTTATCGGCCCAGGATTAGAAACCCCCACCACCGGAAGGAAATAAAAACAAGGAGAAAACATGTTAGCGGGGTATAACGACGTGCGATCATATCCTCGTGTTGCACCTCTTTAAGACTTTTCGCACTCGCTCCATCGCACACTAACTGTCGGCGGGTGAGGACCCCGCACGTACACGCCGTTGATCGGCCCATTGCACAAAGCGATCATACCAAAGACTAATGCACGCCCCGCAACTTTATCGGTTGGATGGTCGGAAACCGCCGGCGCACGTACATCACGTTGATCCTCGCTGTTGCACCATCGCGATCACGCGGCGGCTCAATAACTCGCCGGATCCCCTCCTACTCGCGCGTTACAGCGTGCGCGCTCCTCGGCGAAGTAGTACTAGGACTTGACCTCCCGGATGGTCCTCGTGCCCTTGCACCGCAGGAAATAACGCGCAAGGAGAAAACATGTTATCGGCCGGATGGTATAACCCCGAGGGCGCCTCAGCATATCCTCGTGTTGCACCTCTCATCGCGCTCGCTCGTGTTGCACCTCCTTTTTTCCGTCCTTTCGGCGGCTTTACTTTATCGGCCGGATGGTCTTGAACCCCGCCTAGGCAAATACGTACCACGTTGATCGCGCTCCCATTGACAGTGTGCGATCATATCCCAGCACTAATGCACCTGATCCCATCGAACCCCAGCTTAAGCGTGCCTGGGCGAGCAAAGAGGGTACTAGGATGGTGACCTCCGGGAAGTCCTCGTGTTGCACGCCTCCGCACGCCACGGGTCGGCCCCACCGCAACTTTACTCGGCCGGATGGTCGAACCCCCGCGGCCTTGGCGACATACACGTGACCGATCGCGGCTCTCGTGTTGCACCTCCTTTTTGCACTTTCGGCCGGCCGGATCCGCAACTTTATCGGCCGGATGGTCGAAGCCCCTGCCCAGGAGGAAATAAAAACGAGGAGAAAACATGTTAGCGGGGTATACAGTCGATCATATCCTCGTGTTGCACCTCTTTTTTGCACTTTCGGCCCCCCGCAACTTTATCGGCCGGATGGTCGGAAACCCCCGCCACACAGACGCAGGAACGTAAAAACTTTTTGTGCGGAGAAAACATGTTAGCGGGGTATGGTGCGATCACCCTCGTGTTGACCACTTTAATGCACGCCCCGCCCGGCCCCATCACACAGCTTTGCGGTATCGCCCGGATGGTCGGGCTCCCCCATGTTTGTCTGCTGGATCGGCACTGCTGCATCGAAAGTCCCGTGTTGATGCCATCCTGTGGCCGGCGACCCATACCTGTCATCTGGCGGATGGTAATACACGGGATCGCGTCCCGACGTGCGACCAACTCCGCACCGTGTTGCAAGCGTGCACTTTCGGCGCCCATGACTTTACGTGTAGTACGGACTTCCTGACCTCCGGGAAGTCGCCTCGTGTTGCACCTCTTTTTTGCACGCGCGGGCCGGCGATCATACTTTATCTAATACACCGGATGGTCGAAACCCCACGGCGTACGCTGGCTTTGGGCGATCGCGCTCCTGTCGGTAGGATGGGTGCACCTCCTTTTTGCGAAGTCCTCGTGTTGCCTGCCCCCGCAACTTTGCTGCCGGATGATGCTTTAGAAGGCACACGGAGGAAATAAAACAAGGAGAAAACATGTTAGCGGGGTATAACGGTGCGATCATATCCTCGTGTTGCACCTCTTTTTTGCACACGGCCCCAGTAACTTTCGGCCGGCCCCGCAACTTTATCGGCGGATGGTACCGCCCGCCAACGCACGCAAACACGTTGATCGCGCTCCCATTGGACGAGGTGCGATCATACCAGCCATCTAAATGCACCGCCGGGGGATCCCATGCGACATGCCGGATGGAAATGGGCCCCGCAGCACGTGCAGCTTTATCGGCGGATGGTGATCCGTGCGCGTACCAGATCTACCGCACTGGCCTGCCGGATTCCGCCCGAACCCCGCAACTTTGCTGGGCGGAGTAGTACTAGGATGGGTGACCTCGCAGGAAGTCCTCGTGTTGCACCTCTTTTTGCACGCTGGCCGCGGCCCCCGCAACTTTATCGGCCGGATGGTCGAAACCCCCCCGAATCCCGTGGCGATGCGTACATACACGTGACGATCGCGCTCCTCGTGTTGCACCTCCTTTTTGCACTTTCGGCCGCCCCGCAACTTTATCGGCCGGATGGTCGAAGCCCTGCACGGAGGAAATAAAAACAAGGAGAAAACATGTTAGCGGGGTATAACAGGTGCGATCATATCCTCGTGTTGCACCTCTTTTGCACGCCGCCCGCGACGCACTTCGGCCGGCCCCGCAACTTTATCGGCTAGGATGGTGGAAACCCCGCCGGCGCACGTACATACACGTTGATCGCGCTCCCATTGACAAAAGTGCGATCATACCGGCACTGTTGCACCGGATCCCATCGAACTCCGCGCTTAAGCGTGCTTGGGCGAGAGTAGTACTAGGATGGGTGACCTCCTGGGAAGTCCTCGTGTTGCACCTCTTTTTGCACGCGCGGGCGGCCCCATAACTTTATCGGCCGGATGGTCAAAAACCCCCCGCCGCGCGCGTACATACACGTCGATCGCGCTCCCTCGTGTTGCACCTCCTTTTTGCACTTTCGGCCGGCCTACCGCAACTTTATCGGCGGGATGGATGGTCGAAGCCCCCCGCACCGGAGGAAATAAAAACAAGGAGAAAACATGTTAGCGGGGTATAACAGTGCGATCATATCCTCGTGTTGCACCTCTTTTTTGCACGCCCGCCCGGCCCCCGCAACTTTCGGCCTCGCGTAACTTTATCGGCCGGATGGTCGAAACCCCGCCACGCGGCGTACATACACGTTGATCGCGCTCCCATTGGCCAGTGCGATCATACGAAGCTAATGCAGCCGGATCCCATCGAACTCGCCGATTAACGGGGGAAGAGAGTAGTCTTAGGATGGTGCGATCTTAACCCTCGTGTTGCTCTTTTTGCACGCGCGGGCGACTGTTTCGCCTCCCGCAACTTTATCGGCCGGATGGATCGAAACCCCCCCACGCGTACATACACGTCGATCGCGCTCCTCGTGTTGCACCTCCTTTTTGCACTTTCGGCCCGCACCGAACTTTAACTCCGATGGTAAGCGTGCTGGGCGATCCTAGGATGGTGACCTCCACAGTGAAGTCCTCGTGTTGCACCTCTTTTTTTTGCACTTTCGGCCCCCGCAACTTTATCGGCCGGATGGTGGCCACCCCCGCGTACGCACGTACATACACGTCGATCGCGCTCCCCGTTGTGTTGCGACCTACACAAAGCACTTTCGGCACCGGATCCCATCTTTAACTCCGCGGTTAAGCGTGCTTGGGCGAGGAAGTAGTACTAGGATGGGTGACCTAACTGGGAAGATCCTCGTGTTGCACCTCTTTTTTTGCACGCCGCGGGCCGGCCCCGCAACTTTATCATACGGATGGTCGAAACCCCCCGCTCCGCGCTGCGTACATACACGTTTATCGGCGCTCCTCGTGTTGCACCTCCTTCGCGATCATAAGCTTTCGTGCCCTTAACTTTATCGGCGGATGGTCACGTTGATCGAGGAGAAAACATGTTAGCGGGGTATAACAGGCGACATATCCTGAGGACGTGTTGCACCGCCCGCCCGCGGCCCCACTACTTTCCCGTACCGACGCAACTTTATGATGGATGGTGAATCGTAACGCACGTACATACACGTACACCGTTGATCGCGCTCCCGTGTGACAGTGCGATCATACTCGGCAAAGACTAATGCCGGATCCCATCGAACTCCGCAGGAGATTAAGCGTGCAGGCGAGAGTAGGTAGTACTAGGATGGGTGACCTCCCTGGGAGAAGTCCTCGTGTTGCACCTTTTTTTGCACGCGCGGGCCGGCCCGCAACTTTATCGGCCGGATGGTGAGAACCCCCGGCGCGCGTACGTACACGTCGATCGCGCTCCTCGTGTTGCACCTCCTTTTTGCACTTTCGGCCGGCCCCGCCGCAACTTTATCGTGGATGGATGGTCGAAGCGCACTAACACACGAGGAAATAAAAACAAGGAGAAAACATGTTAGCGGGGTATAACGAGGTGCGATCATATCCTCGTGTTGCACCTCTTTTTTGCACGCCCCGCCTGCCCCACGCAACTTTCGGCCGGCCCCGCATGCTTTATCTTTACGGATGGTGGTCGGAACCCCCCGCCGGCGCGTACATGCATACACGTTGATCGCGCTCCCGTTGACAGGTGCGATCATACCGGCACTAATGCACCGGATCCCATCGAACTCCGCGGTTAAGCGTGCTTGGGCGAGAGTAGTACTAGGATGGGTGACCTCTGGGAAGTCCTCGTGTTGCACCTCTTTTTGCACGCGCGGCGCCGGCCCCGCAACTTTATCGGCCAGGATGGTCGAAACCCCCCGCCCGGCGCGCGTACGACACGATCGCGCTCCTCGTGTGCACCTCCTTTTTCTTTCGGCCCCCCGACTTTTATCGGCCGGATGGTCGAAGCCCCGCACCGGAGGAAATAAAAACAAGGAGAAAACATGTTAGCGGGGTATAACGGGTGCGATCATATCCTCGTGTTGCACCTCTTTTTGCACGCCCGCCCGGGGCCGCCGCGTAACTTTATCGGCGGATGGGAAGCCCCGCCGGCACGTACATACACTTGTCCGCTCCCCGTGTGGCACGGATCCGGATACCCATGCGTAACTCCGCGATTTCGCGCTTCGGCCCCGAGTAGTACCAGGATGGGCGCCTCACACGGGAAGGCGACCATATGCGTAGGATGGGTGACCTCCTGGAAGTCCTCCATCAGAACTCTTTTTTTTTTTGCACGCCGCCCCGCAACTTTATCGGCCGGATGGCTTGGCAGTCGATCGGCTCCTCGTGTTGCACCTCCTTTTGCACTTTCGGCACGGCCCCGCAACTTTATCGGTGGGCCCCGAAGCCCTTTATCTACACCGGAGAAATAAAAACAAGGAGAAAACAACAGCGGGTACCTACAGGTGCGATCATATCCTCGTGTTGCACCTCTTTTTGCACGCCGCGGCCCCCGCGGCCCGCAACTTTATCTAGGATGGTCGAAGCCCCCACCGGCGAAATAAAAACGTACATACACGTTGATCGCGCTCCCGTTGCGGGTGCGATCATACTCGGCACTAATGCCGGATCCCATCGAACTCCGCGGTTAAGCGTGCTTGGGCGAAGTAGTACTAGGATGGGTGACCTCGCGGGGAAGTCCTCGTGTTGCACCTCCTTTTGCACGCGCGGCCCGCCCATAACTTTATCACAGCGGGATCGAGCCCGGCACGATGCAGGTCATCGAACTCCCGCATTAGCGCCGGGCGCGCGTACATACACTCGTCGATCGCGCTCCTCGTGTTGCACCACCTCTTTTTGCACTTTCGGCCGGCCCCGCAACTTTATCGGCCGGATGGTCGGAAAGCCCCGCACCGGAAATAAAAACGAGGAGAAAACATGTTTAGCGGGGTATAACGGGTGCGATCATATCCTCGTGTTGCACCTCCTTTTTGCACGCCCGCCGGCCTCGCAACTTTCGTGCCCTACTTTAGCAACGAGGTATAGGATGGGGGCGGACCTCCCGAAGTCACTCACGTGCATCTTTTTTGCACGTTGATCGCGCTCGGCCCCCGTAACTTTGGCAGTGCGATGGTCGAAACCCCCACCGGCCGGCACCATCCCATCGTAACGTCGATCGCGCTCTTCGCTGTTAGCACCTCCGGCTTCATACCGGCCCCGGCAACTTTATCTGGCACCGGATGGTCGAACCTGCCGTTAACGTAAATCAGGAGAAAACATGTTAGCTTGGGTATAACGGGGCGATCTTTATCCGGCCGATGGTGACCCTGTCACAGGGAAGACGTCCTCGTGTTGCACCTCTTTTGCACGGCCGGCCCCGCAACTTTATCGGCCGGATGGTCGGAAAGCCCCCGCCGAGCGCGCGAAATACACACGTTGATCGCGCTCCTAACAAAGGTGCGATCATACCGTGCACTAATGCACCGGATCCCATCGAACTCGAATTAGCGTGCTTGGGCGAGAAAACATGTTAGTACTAGGATGGGTGACCTCCTGGGAAGTCCTCGTGTTGCACCTCTTTTTTTTGCACGCTTGCGCGCGGCCCCGCAACTTTATCGGCCGGGATGGTCGAAACCCCGCACGGCGGACGAGGAGACGTAACGTCCCGATCGCGCTCCTCGTGTGCACCTCCTTTTGCACTTTCGGCCGTTGCCCCATGGCATCCCGGATGGTCGGAAGCCCCGCAGCCTGGAGGAAATAAAAACAAGGAGAAAACATGTTAGCGGGGTATAACGGATGGGCGATCGTGTATCCTCGTGTTGCACCTCTTTTGCACGCGGCCTCCTCGTGTTCGGCCGCCCCGGCCTTTATGCTACGCATGCTTTGATCGCGCTCCCAACTTTATACTAGCCTACTAAGGATCCCAGAACCCAATTAAGCGTGCTTGGGCGAGAAGTAATCGTTGCACCTCCCAGGATGGTCCTCGTGTTGCACCTCTTTTTGCACGCGCGGATCGGCCCCATAACTTTATCGCCGGATGGTCGAAACCCCCGCCGAGCGTACATACGACACGTCGATCGCGCTCTCGTGTTGCACCTCCTTTTTGCACTTTCGGCCGGCCCCCAACTTTATCGGCCGGATGGTCGGGAAGCCCCACCGGAGGAAATAAAAACGAGGAGAAAACATGTTAGCGGGGGTATAACGCGGGTGCGATCATATCCTCGTGTTGCACCTTTTGCACTTTTTGCACGGCCGGCCCCGTAACTTTCGGCCGGCCCCCGCGGCTTTATCGGCGGATGGTGGAAAGCCCCGCCGGCGCACGTACATACACGTTGTCGCGCTCCCATTGACGGGTGCGATCATACCGGCACTAATGCACCGGATCCCATCGAACTCCGCGGTTAAGCGTGCTTGGGCGAGAGTAGTACTAGGATGGGTGACCTCTGGGAAGTCCTCGTGTTGCACCTTTTGCACGCGCGGGCCGGCCCCCATAACTTTATCGGCCGGATGGTCGAAACCCCCGCCGGACGCGGTTAAGCGTACACGGCGATCGATCGCGCTCCTCGTGTTGCACCTCCTCTTTTTGCACTTTCGGCCGGCCCCGCAACTTTATCGGCCGGATGGTCGAAGCCCCCGCACCGGAGGAAATAAAACGAGGAGAAAACATGTTAGCGGGGTATAACGGGTGCGATCATATCCTCGTGTTGCACCTCTTTTTGCACGCCACGCGGCCCCCGCAACTTTCGGCTAGGATGGCGAAAGCCCTTGGGCGAAGAGTACTTTACACGGATGGTCGCGCTCGGGAAAGTTGACAGGTGCGCGGCGCACGTACATACACGTTGATCGCGCTCCCATTGCAACTATCGGTGCGATCATGCTAAGCGTGCTTGGCGAAGTAATGCACGGATCCCATCGACCACGTCGATCCGGCTCCTCGTGTTGCACCTCTTTTTTGCACACTTTCGGCGGCCCCGCAACTTTATCGGCGGATGGTCGGCATGGTGCAACGCTCCACACCGCTCCACTGGTTCCTTTTTGCCTTAAAAACGGATGGTCGTGCCCACCTGCAGGAAATAAAACAAGGAGAAAACATGTTAGCGGGGCGGTGCGATCATATCCTCGTGTTGCACCTCTTTTTGCACGGCCGCGTACCCGCGTCGACTTTCGGCTCCCGTGTTGCACCTTATCGGCCGGACTTTCGAAACCCCGGCCCCACGACTTTGATCGCGCTCCCGTTGATGGTGCGATCAACCAGCACTAATGCAGAGGAAATAAAACAAGGAGAAAGCGTGTTGGGCGGAGTAGTACTAGGATGGGTGACCTCTGGGGAAGTCCTCGTGTTGCACCTCTTTTTGCACGCCGGGCCGGCCCCATAACTTATCGGCCGGATGGTCGAAACTTTATCGGCCGGATGCGCGTACACAACCACGATCGCGCTCCTCGTGTTGCACCTCCTTTTTGACTTTCGCCTCCCTTGGATTAAGCGCAACTTTGGCGGATGGTGCGATGCCCCGCACCGGAAGAAATAAAAACAGGAGAAATCCCATGTTAGCGGGGTATAACGCGAAAGATCATATCTACATGTTGCGGGTACGCCCGCGGCCTCGACTTTGGAGTGCGATCATATCCTCGTGTGGCACCTCGTTGATCGAAGCTCCCGTGTTGCATCTAACGGCACGCCGATCCCAGAACTTTATCTAAGCGGATGGTCGAATCCTCGGATGGTGAGAAAAACCCGTTGACCTTCGGCTTAGCGCGTATTTATCAACGGATGGTGCGACATATCCGATCGCGCTCCTCGTGTTGCACCTCCTTTTTGCACTTTCGGCCGGCCCCGCAGCAACTTTATCGGCGGATGGTCGAAGCCCCCGCACCGAGGAAATAAAAACAAGGAGAAAACATGTTGCGGGGTATAACGGTGCGATCATATCCTCGTGTTGCACCTCTTGGGTGCACGCCCGCCGGCCTCCTCCCGCACCTTTTTGCACTTTCGGCCGGCCCCAACTTTATCGGCCGGATGGTCGAGCCCCCCCGCCACTGCAGGAAATAGCACGTACATACACGTTGATCGCGCTCCCGTTGAAAGGTGCGATCATACCCAGCACTAATGCACCGGATCCCATCGAACTCCGCGTTAAGCGTGCTTGGGCGAGAGTAGTACTAGGATGGGTGACCTCCGGGAAGTCCTCGTGTTGCACCTTTTGCACGCGCGGCCGGCCCCCGCAACTTTATCGGCCGGATGGTCGAAACCCCCGCCAAAAGAGCGCGCGTACACGTACATACACGCGATCGCGCTCCTCGTGTTGCACCTCCTTTTTGCACTTCGGCCCTTTGCAACCCGCAACTTTATCGTACGGATGGTCGAAGCCCCGCACCGAGGAAATAAAAACGAGGAGAAAACATGTTAGCGGGTATAACAGGTGCGATCATATCCTCGTGTTGCACCTTTTTGCACGCCCGTTAAGCCGCCCCGCGAGTAGGCCAGGCCCCGCAACTTTATGCCGGATGGTCGGGAAGTCCTCGCCACGCACGGAGGACATACACGTTGATCGCGCTCCCATTGTTATCGGATCGGATGAATATCCCAAAGCTTTGCCGCAGGCGGTGTACTAGGACGGGTGACCTCCCGTGGGAAGTCTCGATGCACTCGCCGCTGCACGGTCGATCATACCTCGCGCTCCCTTTGTGTTACCAGCGCTGCCGGGCCCAGACTTTATGGGGTAGGATGGGGTGACCTCCGAGAGGAAATAAAACGGAGTTGCATGTTAGCGGGGTATAACGGGTGCGATCTTTATCCTCGTGTGGTGCACCTCTTTTTGCACGCCGCCGCCGGCCGCAACTTTCGGCCCGGCCCCGCACGTTTATCGGCGGATGGTGTTGCCCGCCTCCACGTTTGCATACACGTTGATCGCGCCCCAACTTTTGGACGGTGGTCGAAGCACTAATGCCGGAGGAAATAAAACTCCGAGGAGAAAGCGTGCTTGGGCGAGAGTAGTACTAGGATGGGTGACCTCTGGGAAGTCCTCGTGTTGCACCTCTTTTTGCACGCGCGGCCGGCCCCCGCAACTTTATCGGCCGGATGGTCGAAACCCCCCCCCGCCCGGCGCGCGTACATACACGTCGATCGCGCTCCTCGTGTTGCACCTCCTTTTTTGCCTTTCGCACCCCATGCAACTTTATCGGCGCCCGACAGTGCGATCATACCGGATGGTCAAGCCCCCGCACCGCAGGAAATAAAAACGAGGAGGGAAAACATGTTAGCGGGGTGATAACGGTGCGATCATATCCTCGTGTTGCACCTCTTTTTTGCACGCCCGCCCGGCCCCGCAACTTTCGGCCGGCCCCGCAACTTTATCGGCGGATGGTCGAGGACCCCCCCGGCGCACGTACATACACGTTGATCGCGCTCCCATTGTGCAAAGGCTGCGATCGTGTACCTTGCACCTAATCCGGATCCCATCGAACTCCGCGGCCCGCGTGCAGGCGAGAGTACGGATGGATGGGTGACCTCTGGGAAGTCCTCGTGTTGCACCTTTTTGCACGTTGAATAAACTTTTCGCCGGGAAGGAGAAAACATACATGTAGCGATCGCGCTCCTCGGTTGCACCTCCTTTTTGCGATCGCGCCGCATGACTTTCCTCGGCCGGATGGTGCACCTGCACCGAGGAAATAAAAACAAGGAGAAAACATGTTAGCGGGGTATAAGCGGGTGCGATCATATCCTCGTGTTGCACCTCTTTCGGCCGGCCCCCTAACTTTATCGGCCGGATGGTCGAACCCCCGCCGGCGCACAACGTACATACACGTTGATCGCGCTCCCATTGACAGTGCGATCATACCAAAGCACTAATGCACCGGATCCCATCGAACTCCGCAGTTAAGCGTGCTTGGGCGAGAGTAGTACTAGGATGGGTGACCTCCCGGGAAGTCCTCGTGTTGCACCTCTTTTTTTTGCACGCGGGCCCCCCGCAACTTTATCGGCCGGATGGTCGAAACCCCCCGCCCGCGCGTACATACACGTCGATCGCGCGCCTCGTGTTGCACCTCCTTTTTGCACTTTCGGCCCCCAACTTTATCGGCCGGATGGTTGATCGAAGCCCCTCGAGGAGGAAATAAAAACAAGGAGAAAACATGTTAGCGGGGTATAATGCAAGCGATCATATCCTCGTGTTGCACCTCTTTTTGCACGCCCGCGCCCCGCAACTTTCGGCCGCCCCCAACTATGCACCTGACCCCCGACGACGCTCGTGTTGCACGCTCTACATGCACGGCGATCCGGCCCCGCAACTTTATCGGCAGGATCCCGTGAAGTCCCCCGCCGTGCGCGACGTACATACACACGCGCTCCCGGGAGAAGTCCTCGTGTTGCGGCACAATGCACGCGATCCCATCGAACTCCGCAACTTTATCGGCGGATGGTCGAAACCCCCGCGGCGCGCGTACGTACGTCGATCGATCGCGCTCCTCGTGTTGCACCTCCTTTTTTTGCACTTTCGGCCGGCCCCGCAACTTTATCGGCCGGATGGTCGAAGCCCCCGCACCGAGAGGAAATAAAACGAGGAGAAAACATGTTAGCGGGGTATAACGGGTGCGATCATATCCTCGTGTTGCACCTCTTTTGCACGTTGCACGCCCGGCGCCCCGCAACTTTCGGCCGCCCCCGCAACTTTATCGGCCGGATGGTCGAAACCCCCCCGGCGCACGTACATACACGTTGATCGCGCTCCCATTCGTGATCATACTCACTAATGCACCGGATCCCATCGAACTCCGAGTTAAGCGTTTTCGGCGAGAGTAGTACTAGGATGGGTGACCTCCGGGAAGGGAAGTCCTCGTGTTGCACTGTTTTTTTTGCACGCGCGGGCGGCCCCGCAACTTTATCGGCCGGATGGTCGAAACCCCCGCCGGCGCCCACGGCACTACACGGCGATGTACAAACACTCGTGTTGTTGCACCTCCTTTTTGCACTTTCGGCCGGCCCCAACTTTATCGATCATACCGGATGGTCGAAGCCCCCGCACCGGAGGAAATAAAAACAAGGAGAAAACATGTTAGCGGGTATAACGGGTGCGATCATATCCTCGTGTTGCACCTCTTTTTGCACGCCCGCGCCCCGCAACTTTCGGCCGGCCCCGCAACTTTATCGGCCGGGATGGTGAAACCCGCCCAAGACGTACATACACGTTGATCGCGCTCCCATTGACAGTGCGATCATACCAAAGCACTAATGCACCGGATCCCATCGAACTCGCAGTTAAGCGTGCTTGGGCGAGTAGTACTAGGATGGGTCCCGGGAAGTCCTCGTGTTGCACCCCACGGGAGCCGGCCCCGCAACTTTATCGGTAGGATGGTCGAAACCCCCGCACCGCGGAAGAGAAATTGAGGATCGCGCTCCTTGTTGCACCTCCTTTTTGGCGGCCGGCCCCGCAACTTTATAAGGGATGGTCGAAAGCCCATATCCAGGAAATAAAAACAAGGAGAAAACATGTTAGCGGGGTTTGCACGCGATCATATCCTCGTGTTGCACCTCTTTTTGCCACCCCGTGTTGCACGCCCGCCCCCGCAACTTTCGGCCGGCCCCGCAACTTTATCTACGGATGGTCGGAAACCCCCCGCCGCACGTACATACACGTTGATCGCGCTCCCATTGACAGTGCGATCATACCAGCACTATGCACCGGATCCCATCGAACTCCGAGTTAAGCGTGCTTGGGCGAGAGTAGTACTAGGATGGGTGACCTCCGGGAAGTCCTCGTGTTGCACTTTTTGCACGCGCGGCCGGCCCCCCCGCAACTTTATCGGCCGGATGGTCGAAACCCCCCCCGGAGCGCGTACGTACACGTCGATCGCGCTCCTCGTGCGTCCTCGTGTTGCACCCCTTTTTGCACTTTCGGCCGGCCCCCAACTTTATCGGCCGGATGGTCGAAGCCCCCCGCACCGGAGGAAATAAAAACAAGGAGAAAACATGTTAGCGGGGTATAAGTGCGATCATATCCTCGTGTTGCACCTCTTTTTCGGCCCCGCAACTTTCGGCCGGCCCCCAACCCCGCCCACGTACTACCGTTGATAAACACGTCCAAGACGTACATACACGTTGATCGCTCCCATTGCACCAGTGCGATCATACCAAAGCACTAATGCACCGGATCCCATCGAACCCGCTTAAGCGTGCTTGGGCGAGAGAGTAGTACTAGGATGGGTGACCCTCGGGAAGTCCTCGTGTTGCACCTCTTTTTGCACGCGCGCCGCCCCCGCTTTAACTTTATCGGCCGGATGGTCGAGAAACCCCCGCCGGCGCGCGTACATACACGTCGATCGCGCTCCTCGTGTTGCACCTCCTTTTTGCACTTTCGGCCCCCCGCTACTTTATCGATCCCGGATGGTCGAAGCCCCTGCACCGAGGAAATAAAAACAAGGAGAAAACATGTTAGCGGGGTATAACAGTGCGATCATATCCTCGTGTTGCACCTCTTTTTGCACGCCCGCGCCCGCCCCGCAACTTTCGGCCGGCCCCGCCCCGCAACTTTATCGGCGGATGATGGTCGAAACCCCCCGCCAACGACGTACGATACACGTTGATCGCGCTCCCATTGACAGTGCGATCATACCAAAGCACTAATGCACCGGATCCCATCGAACTCCGCGATTAAGCGTGCTTGGGCGAGAGTAGTACTAGGATGGGTGACCTCGGGAAGTCCTCGTGTTGCACCTCTTTTTCGCGCGGCCGGCCCCGCAACTTTATCGGCTGGATGGTCGAACCCCCCCGCCGCGCGTACACATACACGTCGATCGCGTATGGCTCTCGTGTTGCACCTCTTTTTTTGCACTTCGGCGCGCCCCGCAACTTGCGATCTACGGATGGTCGAAGCCCCGCACCGGAGAGGAAATAAAAACAAGGAGAAAACATGTTAGCGGGGTAGTACTAGGTGTGCGATCATATCCTCGTGTTGCACCTCTTTTTGCACGCCCGCCGCCCCCAACTTTCGGCGGCCGGCGAGACCCTTTTATCGGACGGATGGTCGGAAACCCCGCGGAGCGCAACACACGTACATACGTTGATCGCGCTCCCGTGTGCAGTGCGATCATACCTTTAATGCACCGGATCCCATCGAACCCCAGATTAAGCGTGCTTGGGCGAGAGGATAGGATGGGTGACCTCTGGGAAGTCCTCGTGTTGCACCTCCGGAGGCCCTAAAAACGTCGGCACGGATGGTCGAAACCCCCGCCGGCTTACAGAACACGTCGCGCTCCTCGTGGCACCCGGCACTTTCACTCGCAACTATCGAGGAATGGTCGAGCCCCCGCACAGGCGCGAGGAGAAAACATACATCGGCGGGGTATAAACCCCCGCGATCATATCCTCGTGTTGCACCTCTTTTTTTCGCACTCCGCCCGCCCCGCAACTTTCGGCCGGCCCCGCAACTTTATCGGCCGGATGGTGGGAACCCCGCCCGCAGCAGAGGAAATAAATACACGTTGATCGCGGGTTGACGGGTGCGATCATATCCTAATGCACCGGATCCCATCGAACTCCGCGGTTAAGCGTGCTTGGGCGAGAGTAGTACTAGGATGGGTGACCTCCGGGAAGAAGTCCTCGTTGTTGCACCTCTTTTTTTTTTGCACGCGCGGCGGCCCCGCAACTTTATCGGCCGGACGGATGGTCGAAACCCCCCCCCGCCGCGTGCGCGTACATACACGTCGATCGCGCTCCTCGTGTTGCACCTCCTTTTTTTTTTTCGGCCGGCCCCCCGCAACTTTATCTCCACGGATGGTCGAAGCCCCCGCACCGAGGAAATAAAAACAAGGAGAAAACATGTTAGCGGGGTATAACAGTGCGATCATATCCTCGTGTTGCACCTCTTTTTGCTGTATCGGTATACGTGTTGCACGGTGACGCCCGGCCCCGCAACTTTCGGCCCGGCCCCCGCAACTTTATCGGCCGGATGGTCGGAAACCCCCGCCACGCACGTACATACACGTTGATCGCGCTCCCGTTGCAGTGCGATCATACCAAAGCACTAATGCACCGGATCCCATCGAACTCCGCAGCTTAAGCGTGCGGCACGGCGAGTAGTACTAGGATGGGTGACCTCCGGGAAGTCCTCGTGTTGCACCGCTTTTTTGCGCGCGGGCCGGCCCCCGCAACTTTATCGGCCGGATGGTGGGAAACCCCCGCCGGCGCGCGTACGTACATACACGTTGATCGCGCTCCTCGTGTTGCACTCCTTTTTTGCACTTTCGGCCGGCCCCCCGCAACTTTATCGGCCGGATGGTCGAAGCCCCGCACCGGAGGAAATAAAAACAAGGAGAAAACATGTTAGCGGGGTATAACGGGTGATCATATCCTCGTGTTGCACCTCTTTGCACGCCACGCGCGCCCCCACCGGCGGCCCCTGACTTTATCGGCCGGATGGTGGAGCCCGGATGGTCGCGAAATAACGCACGTACATACACGTTGATCGCGCTCGGTTGCACCTCCTTTTTGCACGTGCGTGCGATCGCCCCGCACTAATGCACCGGATCCCATCGAACTCCGCGCTTAAGCGTGCTTGGGCGAGTAGTAGTACTAGGATGGGTGACCTCGGGAAGTCCTCGTGTTGCACCTCTTTTTGCACGCGCGGCCCGGCCCCCGCAACTTTATCGGCCGGATGGTCGAAACCCCCGCCGGAAATAAAAACGCGACATACACGTCGATCGCGCTCCTCGTGTTGCACCTCCTTTTTTGCCTTTTCGGCCGGCCGGCCCCGCAACTTTATCGGCCGGATGGTCGAAGCCCCTGCACCGGAGGAAATAAAAACGAGAGAAAACATGTTAGCGGGGTATAACGGGTGCGATCATATCCTCGTGTTGCACCTCTTTTTGCACGCCCGCCTCGGGAAGTCCTCAACTTTCGGCTGCACCCCTTTTTGCACTTTATCGGCCGGATGGTCGGAAACCCCCGCCAACTTTACATACACGGATGGTGTGCGATCCCCCCACTAATGCACGGATCCCATCGACACGCGGTTAAGCGTGCTTGGGCGATCGCGCTAGGATCGACCTCCCGGAAGTCGTGTTGCACCTCCTTTTTTGCACTTTCGGCCGGCCCCCAACTTTACCCCGATGGTCGAAACCCCCCTGCGTAGCGTCTCCCGCATCGTGACGTCGATCGCGCTCCTCGTGTTGCACCTCCTTTTTGCAGGAAATAAAAACAAGGAGAAAACATGTTAGCGGGGTATAACGATGGGTGCGATCATATCCTCGTGTTGCACCTCTTTTTTTGCGGGGTATAACCCGGCCCCTCGTGTTGCACTCTTTTTCGGCCCGCGGCCCCGAAACCCCCGCCGCAACGCGCATACACGTCGATCGAAAACCCCGTGCGCGCACTCGTACATACACGTTGATCGCGCTCGCAACCATTGACGTGGATGGATCATAAAGCACTAATGCACCGGATCCCATCGAACAAGGAGAAAGCGTGCTTGGGCGAGAGTAGTACTAGGATGGGTGACCTCCGGGAAGTCCTCGTGTTGCACCTCTTTTTGCACGCGCGGGCCGGCCCCCCAACTTTATCGGCCGGATGGTCGAAGAAACCCCGCCGGCGCGCGCGCGATACATACGATCGCGATCGCGCCTCGTGTTGCACCTCCTTTTTGCACTTTCGGCCGGCCCCCAACTTTATCGCACGGATGGTCGAAGCCCCCACGGAGGAAGGAAATAAAAAGGAAATAAAAATGGAGGAGAAAACATGTTAGCTGGTATAACAGTGCGATCATATCCTCGTGTTGCACCTCTTTTTTGCACGCCCGCCCGGCCCCCGCAACTTCGGCCGGCCCGGTGACAACTATCGGCCGGATGGTCGGGAACCCCGCCGCCGCACGTACATACACGTTGATCGCGCTCCCGTTGACAGGTGCGATCATACAGCACTTAATGCCCGATCCCATGAGAGTGCGCATTAAGCGTGCTTGGGAGAGTAGTACTAGGATGGGTGACCCGGGAAGTCCTCGTGTTGCACCTGCACGCGCGCGCGGGCCCCGCAACTTTATCGGATAGAGGATGGTCGAAACCCCCGCCGCGCGCGTACATACACGTCGATCGCGCTCCTCGTTGCACCTCCTTTTTGCACTTTCGGCCGGCCCCCGCAACTTTATCGGCCGGATGGTCGAAGCCCCCCGCACCGAGGAAATAAAAACAAGGAGAAAACATGTTAGCGGGGTATAACAGTGCGATCATATCCTCGTGTTGCACCTCTTTTTGCACGCCGCCCGCCCCCCCGCAACTTTCGGCCGGTCGTAACTTTATCGGCCGGATGGTCGGAAACCCCGCCGGCGCACGTACATACACGTTGATCGCGCTCCCGTTGACGGGGTGCGATCATACCGTTGCAGCACTAATGCACCGGATCCCATCGAACTCCGCGAGTTAAGCGTGCTTGGGCGAGAGTAGTACTAGGATGGGTGACCTCGGGAAGTCCTCGTGTTGCACCTCTTTTTTTTGCACGCGCGGGCCCCCCGCAACTTTATCGGCCGGATGGTCGAAACCCCCCCGGCCGCGCGCGCGTACACACGTCGATCGCGCTCCTCGTGTTGCACCTCTTTTTGCACTTTCGGCCGGCCCCCGCAACTTTATCGGCCGGATGGTCGAAGCCCCCCTGCACCGAGGAAATAAAAACAAGGAGAAAACATGTTAGCGGGGCGGGGTATAACGGGTGCGATCATATCCTCGTGTTGCACCTCTTTTTGCACGCCGCCGCGGCCCCGCAACTTTCGGCCGGCCCCCGCAACTTTATCGGCCGGATGGTCGGAAACCCCCGCCGGACGTACATACCGTTGATCGCGCTCCCGTTGTGAGGTGCGATCATACCAAAGCACTAATTGTCGGATCCCATCGAACTCCGATTAAGCGTGCTTGGGCGAGAGTACTAGGATGGGTGACCTCTGGAAGTCACTCGTGTGCGATCTTTTTGCATCGGCCCCGAGACTTTACACGTGATCCTCGAACTCCTCGTGCCGCGCACTTTACACTCGCGATGGCGCCCCCCGCTTTACTTTATAGACGGATGGGTGAAACCCCCCGCCCGCGAACTCCGCAGTACAGCGTACACGTCGATCGCCTCCTGGGTTCCTCGTGTTGCACCTCTTTTTGCACTTTCGGCCCCGCAACTTTATACGATGGTCGAAACCCCCCGCACCAGAGGAAATAAAAACAAGGAGAAAACATGTTAGCGGGGTACAGGTGCGATCATATCCTCGTGTTGCACCTCTTTTTTGCCCCGCAACTTTCGGCCGGCCCCGCAACTTTATCGGCGGATGGTCGGAAACCCCGCACCAAGGAGGACGTACATACACGTTGATCGCGCTCCCATTGTTAGTGCGATCATACCAAGACTAATGCACCGGATCCCATCGAACTCCGCGGTTAAGCGTGCTTGGCGAGAGTAGTACTAGGATGGGTGACCTCCGGGAAGTCCTCGTGTTGCACCTCTTTTTTTGCACGCGATGGCCGGCCCCCAACTTTATCGGCGGATACGGGTCGAAACCCCCGCCGGCGCGTACATACACGTCGATCGCCTCGTGTTGCACCTCCGTTGCCTCTTGCACCTCGTTGCACCTCTTTTTGCCGGCCGGCCCCCGCAACTTTATCGGCGGATGGTCGAAAGCCCTCGCACCGAGGAAATAAAAACAAGGAGAAAACATGTTAGCGGGGTATAACGGGTGCGATCATATCCTCGTGTTGCACCCTTTTTGCACGCCCCGCCGGCCCCCGCAACTTTCGGCCCCCCGCAACTTTATCGGCCGGATGGTGGAAACCCCCCGCCACGCACGTACATGCACGTTGATCGCGCTCCCCAGTGCGATCATATTAACTAATGCATGGATCGGATCCGTCGAACTCCGCAGTTAAGCGTGCTTGAGGAGTAGTACTAGGATGGGTGACCTCTGGGAAGTCCTCGTGTTGCACCACTTTTTTGCACGCGGCGGATCCCGGCCCCGCAACTTTATCGGCCCGGATGGTCGAGAAAGTAGTACTAGCGCGCGCGTACATACATACACGTCGATCGCGCTCCTCGTGTTGCACCTCCTTTTTTTGCTTTCGGCCGGCCCCCGCAACTTTATCGGCCGGATGGTCGAAGCCCCCGCACCAGAGGAAATAAAAACAAGGAGAAAACATGTTAGCGGGGTATAACAGTGCGATCATATCCTCGTGTTGCACTCTTTTTGCACGCCCGCCCGCCCCGCAACTCGGCCCGGCCCCCGCAACTTTATCGGCGCGGATGGTCGGATGGTGAAACCCCGCCCCGCGCACGTACATACACGTTGATCGCGCTCCCCGTTGACGGGTGCGATCATACCGGCACTAATGCACCGGATCCCATCGAACTCCGCAGTTAAGCGTGCTTGGGCGAGAGTAGTACTAGGATGGGTGACCTCCGGGAAGTCCTCGTGTTGCACCTTTTTTTGCACGCGCGGGCCGGCCCCGCAACTTTATCGGCCGGATGGTCGAAACCCCCCGCCGTACGCGTACATACACGCCGATCGCGCTCCTCGTGTTGCACCTCCTTTTTGCACTTTCGGCCGGCCCCGCAACTTTATCGGCCGGATGGTCGAAGCCCCCGCACCGGAGGAAATAAAAACAAGGAGAAAACATGTTAGCGGGGTATAACGGGTGCGATCATATCCTCGTGTTGCACCTTTTGCACGCCCGCCCCCCGCGAACTTCGGCCCCCGCAACTTTGCTCGGATGGTCGAAAGTTACTAGGACCACGTGACGCGCATGGGAACTCGTGATCGGCTCCCGCACGCTTGGCCGAACCACAACGGATCGGTCATACAGGATGGTTGAATGCCGCGATCCCATACCGCCATCGCGCTCCCGTGATGGGTGCGATCATACGTAAGTCTCGTGCACCGGATCCCTCGTTTTGCGCCGTTAAGCGTGCTCGGGCGGAGTAGTACTAGGATGGTGACCCCGCGCGTACATACACGTCGATCGCGCTCCTCGTGTTGCACCTCTTTTTGCACTTTCGGCCGGCCCCCCGCAACTTTATCGGCCGGATGGTCGAAGCCCCGCACCCGAGGAAATAAAAACAAGGAGAAAACATGTTAGCGGGGTATACACGGGTGCGATCATATCCTCGTGTTGCACCTCTTTTGCACGCCCGCCGGCCCGCAACTTTCGGCCGGCCCCGCGACTTTATCGGCCGGATGGTGAAACCCCCCCCCGGCGCACGTACATACACGTTGATCGCGCTCCCGTTGACAGTGCGATCATACCAAAGCACTAATGCACCGGATCCCATCGAACTCCGCGGTTAAGCGTGCTTGGGCGAGAGTAGTACTAGGATGGGTGACCTAAAAACGAGGAAGTCCTCGTGTTGCACCTCTTTTTGCACGATGGTGCGGAAATCGGCCGCACCCGCAACTTTATCGGCCGGATGGATCCCCCGGATGGTCGAAACCCCCCCGTACAACCCACGTACACGTCGATCGCGCCTCGTGTTGCACTCCTTTTTGCACTTTTCGGCTCCGGCCCCATGACTTTATCCTCGGATGGTCGAAGCCTTTTGCACCTGCGGAGGAAATAAAAACAAGGAGAAAACATGTTAGCGGGAGTAACCCAGTGCGATCATATCCTCGTGTTGCAGTCCTCTTTTTGCACGCCCCCCTTTTTGCACGCAACTTTCGGCCGGCCCCAACTTTATCGGCGGACTTTATCGGCCGGATGGTCGCGCCCCATTGACAGTGCGAGGAAATACACTAACAGGATCGTCGATCGCGTTAAGCGTGTGTGGCAGAGTAGTACTTAGGATGGGTGACCTCCCGGGAAGTCCTCGTGTTGCACCTCTTTTTGCACGCGCGCCCCCCCCGCAACTTTATCGGCCGGATGGTCGAAGCCGTGCGGGCGGAAATGCGTACAGGAGAAAATGATCGCGCCTCCTCGTGTTGCACCTCATTTTGCACTTTCGCGCCGCCCCAACTTTCGGCGGGCGGATGGTCGAAGCCCCCGCACGGAGGAAATAAAAACAAGGGTGACCTATAATTGAGAAGTCCTCGTGTTGCACCTCTTTTTGCACTTTGGCCGTGCGATCATATCCCGTGTTGCACCCCCCCGCCGCGCGCGCCCCGCGACTTTCGCGCTCCCGTGTTGCACCTCAACTTTATCTCGGATGGGGAAACCCCCCCCGCACGTACATACACGTTGATCGCGCTCCCATTGGATGGTGCGATCATACCAAAGCACTAATGCAGGATCCCATCGAACTCCGCGAGTTAAGCGTGCTTGGGCGAGAGTAGTACTAGGATGGGTGACCTCCTGGGAAGTCCTCGTGTTGCACTCTTTTTTGCCCGCGCGGGCCGGCCCCGCAACTTTATCGGCGGATGGATGGTCGAAACCCCCCGCGGCGCGCGTACATACACGTTGATCGCGCTCCTCGTGTTGCACCTCCTTTTTGCACTTTCGGCACTTTCGGCCGGCCCGGACTTTATCGGCCGGATGGTCGAAGCCCCCGCACGCAGAGGAAATAAAAACGAGAAAACATGTTAGCGGGGTATACACGGGTGCGATCATATCTCGTGTTGCACCTCTTTTTGACTTTCGGCCGGCCCCGTGTTGCAGGACTGCATCGGCCGGATGGGATTCCCGCCGGATGGTCGCACGTACGTACACGTTGATCGTTGATCGCGCTCCCATTGACAAAAGGTGCGATCGCGGCACTAATGCCGGATCCCATCGAACTCCGCGGTTAAGCGTGCTTGGGCGAGAGTAGTACTAGGATGGGTGACCTCGGGAAGTCCTCGTGTTGCACCTCTTTTTGCCGCGCGCGGGCGGCCCCCGCAACTTTATCGGCCGGATGGTCGAAACCCCCGCCGGCGCGCGTACATACACGTCGATCGCGCGCTCCTCGTGTTGCACCTCCTTTTTGCACTTTCGGCCGGCCCCGCAACTTTATCGGCCGGATGGTCGAAGCCCCCCGCACCGGAGGAAATAAAAACAAGGAGAAAACATGTTAGCGGGGTATAACGGGTGCGATCATATCCTCGTGTTGCACCTCTGCACGCCCGCCCGGCCCCGCAACTTTCGGCCCGGCCCCGCAACTTTATCGGCCGGATGGTCGGAAACCCCGCCGGCGCGCACGTACATACACGTTGATCGCGCTCCCATTGACAGGTGCGATCATACCAAAGCACTAATGCACCGGATCCCATCGAACTCCGCAGTTAAGCGTGCTTGGGCGAGAGTAGTACT